>MU223297.1:113306-146936 GCA_018584345.1 Thuja plicata | reverse complement strand
GGGCTCACTTCAGAAGAGTGAAAATTTGGGGTACTAGTCCCAGTGGTTTTTCCCTTAACAGGGTTTCCACGTTAAAATCCTTGTGTTATGTGTGTATGGTTTATTACTTTATTGTTTTACATTCTACGTATGCATTTATGGATTGACTAGTATACTCTGCATATTTAATGAGTATCGGTAAATACAGTTTACTGCTTATTGGTTATCAAGGAGAATAAGGACAGACAAGGTAAATCAACAGATAGTTATTTGTTTCAAGTAATTCAAGGCATACATCTTGTTGGGACTTAATAATTTGAGAAGTATTGATTGGTGGATTACAGTTGAAATTGGATAAATTTTTAAGGCCACTGATTCACCCCCCCCCTCTCAGTTATTACTAACAGTTTCGTGCTTAATCTTATATTATTTGGTTTTCTTAGTTTCTTTCTTGTTATTTCATGATTTCAATCAATTTTATGTGCTAACCCACTAACCTTGCATGTTTTACCTTGCTCCTAATAGGTATAAGATTTCCTCATATACACATGGTTTAACAAATAAATGGAAAATTTGAAAACAAGAGGATTTTTTAATAGACAAGAGAGTTAATGCAGAAACAAGAGTAAAAACAGTCACATAGCCTCGAGAACTAAAAGGAAAGTGCTAATTTAGGTTGAGATTGAATCAGAAGAAAGTAAAAGACAAAGTTTTGGCTATGTTTCTTTGGATCAAAATGAGAAAGAAGTTGATTATATTCCCCAAAGAGTTGAAAATAAACAAGAGGAGAAACATAATGTGATCGGCATTGAAGCCATTTTACAAGATGATGAAGAAAGAATTCAAATTGGAGGTACCATTGAGGATGTCAATATAAAAGTCCAAGATAAAAATCAAGAAAAGGAAAATAAAGTAAATAAAATTAGGAGAATTCACTACACCAGTATGGTTGTTAGATTGGATGAAGGAAAGAAAAGTTACAGTTATACATCCAGTTGAAAGTGCAGAAGACATTATGAAAATAAATGACAATGATAAATAGAATATTTCATCTAAGATTTTCTCAAATATTACAAATAAAAATTCAATCACACGCACAATTCAAGTTGTTGTTCCAAAGGTAGACAAGTCTAGAGGAGATATGATTCCATAGGACTATGATATTAAAAATATGAATCGGGGTCAACTACCAAGAAATAGGAGGTTCAAGAAGCTTATGCATCCATTCAAGTATTTGAGGAAAGATTGAAGAAGGAGGTCAAAAAGAAAAGGAAATAAAAAGAAGATGCTAAGAAGTTGAAAGAGTATATCAGATAATTGATGAAACTAATCCAACAAGCTAATCAAGAATTTATTCCTCCATTCACTTGTTATAGTGGATTGATGGATGGATTGGAAGCAATTGGATTAATAGGGAAAGAAGAAAGGAAATGGGTAGCTGGTGTTAGAATGAATTCAGAATAAATGAGAGGGGGGTGAATCAGTTATCCTCAGGTCTAGATGTGCCCATTAAACTTTATACCTACTTCAATCAACTCTAATCTTCTTGGAAGAAATAAATAACAAAAGTGTGTAGCTTACTTGTACTAATGAAATAATCTTACAAAAACTTAACAGTAAAACACAACATAAACATTCACACATTTTGACACCATGATTTAACATGGAAACCCAATATGGTAAAAACCACTAGTAACATGCTACCAAAATTTCACTCTTCTGAAGTGATGCCCTATTAGGAGCCAACCATGTTCAAGGTTACAAAACACACTGTCAAATGTGACCTGGTTAAAGGATTTAATCACCCTATCAAGAGTGGCCTTGTTAGAGGACTTAGAACATTCCAAACTGAATGTCACCTTGTTCAAACGATTTATACAATGACTATTAGGTCAACCTAGTTAAAGGATTTGAACTGATACAATGGTTAGAAAGTAATCAGCAGGTGTGATCTGATACATACAACTTACTTTGCAAATCTAGATCCAATTTCAGCTCTAATGCTAATTCACTGAGTGGCCTCCATTTTTATTTCAAACTTCAGATCTACTTGGAAATCCATCAAGCAATCTCTTTGCTTCTTTGCTCAGCCTTCTTTGCTAGGTTTTTCCAATCAATCAATTAACCATGCAATACTTTTTCATTCAACTTCTCCTTGTACATGAATACCATAACAATAACCACAGTAGGTTATATTATACCTCTTCATCTAGGTCAGATAATTCTTTTGCCGCTTAATCAAGATCGTAGATCTTAGGTTAGGTTAGATCCAACAGATCTTTCCATCATTACATTTAATTTACTTATCCAATACATTCATTAATTAAACATTGAATCCATGCACTAATAATGGTTTCCTATGCATTAAATGAGTGTGGACCAATCTTAATTAACAATGCATATCCCAATAAAATCAACTATGTCGGCCATAGATCTCAAATCTCATCAATTAATAAAATAATGTTGCTCGGCTTCGTCTGTCTCCCTCATCATTTCACTGGCGCTCATCATCATCTTTTCTTTGCTCAGTGTCACCTTCCTCTTTACTCGGCATCAACTTTGCTTTGCTTGGCATCGACCTTCCAGTGAACTGTCAGTAAAAGATAAACAATTTATCACTTTTCCAAAGTGCCAAATGATCAAGTACCCTGGGGTATACTCATAACTCAACCATTTCCTTGGTCTTCTTGCTATCCTATTCTTCAAATCTTCATCAATCAATAGATATGGTACTCAAACATATAGCAATAGTCTCACCAGTTAAGGTTTGACATCAATGACAAAATAACAATTGTCTACATTGTAGGAATCTTTCCAATAGCCGGAACACTTGAAGAAGAAAACAAGTTTATTGGAAGGTTTTTCAAGACCTATGACACCATTCTCTCCTTCTAAGGAAGGATTCAAGAAGTACTAGAAGGTTTTCAGGAAATTATCACAAGTAATCAAAATACTCTCTCAACTGTGTGCAATAATGGAGCTACCAAAGCATATAATGATAAAGGATCAAGTATTGAGAAATAGACAAGTGGTTGATTTCCAAGGGTGGCATTGTGTACTATCTCTCAAGAATGAAATATTCAATAAAGTGTAATCTAATTTTTTAACAACACAAGATACAGTTCAAAAAATTAAAAATGACTTTTGTACTTATGTGAGATCCATGTTCCAATCAAAAGTGGAGCATGATGAAAATCTAAGTGTAGATCGATTGCATGGTAAAGTGAAGGAAAACTACTTCATGGAGGCAAGTCCACTCATGATGGAGCATTTAGAGAAGGCTACAACAATTTTTAACTTCATGGCTATCTGAAATGTTGTTGATTGGAAGAAGATAAGTGGTACTTGTGCAAGTGATTTGGAATATCATGAATATAGGGTTAAATTTGTGCTAAGTGTCTCCATAGATGAGCTTAATAAGATCATGTCTAGGTTCATTGCATATGCAAAAAAATAAAAGGATAAGGGGAATAATTAGCTAGATGATTAGTTATTGTAGGCCCATGTGGCAATGAATTTTATTATTGGTTCCTAGATAGATGCTTCATTTTGATTGGTCAGTTCATTTATGTCATTTTTCTATTGGTTTCTACCTAACCCGCTTTCCTATTGATTCATTAAGAATTTAATTTTCTTATTGGCTCACAAAATGGTTCTGTATTGTAATTGGGTTAGAATTTAATAAGTGGTAGTTGTAGAAACCCTAATTAAGGCTTTGTTAGATTAATCTGGGCCATTGATTGTAAATTAATTGTTAGAGTAAAAAGGTTATTTAACTTAATTAATTTAATCTTATTAATTAATTAATTAATTAAGTCACCTTTTTTTTTTTCTTTTTTCACTTAAGCTAAATTTAGGAAGCTTTAGTTTGCATTTAATAATTCATTTATTTTAAGCATGCATCCTTTAGGGTTTTTTTATCTCCTTTATTAATGATTGATCTCATTGTAATAACTCATTTTGATTAATTCAGTCTCATTTATTCTTTCCATTTAAATTGTTCATACACTTTCTTGTTTGAGGATTTTCTCTTATACATGGAAAGTTATTTGCATGCAGATAATTATTGGGCTTGTGAGAATTCACCATTCTTGAATTCTAACATGGTATTAGAGCTTCAGACCTGATGCTTCTTGTTCATCAATTTTGAGATATTTCTTATAGCAAGTTTTTTTGTGCATCTTGGGGAAATTTCAATCTTATAATTAGATCCAGAAGGTTCATGAACAATACAAACCTAGGGCTAGCTAAAGATTATGGGCACTTTTGGTACAAAATAGAGGTCACCATTGCACTCAGAAGGGCCAAAAACCCCTAAATCCATAAAAAAAAAAATTGTCAATTTTGCAGACCACGAATATATGAGCACATTTTTGGGGTTGCACGCTTACGAGGTAGATTTGTACCAGCGGTGTCATAAAAAAAATTTGTGCTTCCTTCCAAAAAAAATCATGCATTTACATGCATAATTTTTTCTTTTGTAAAAGTATTTTTTTTTCCTTTATTATTTCAAAAATAGTACATGCTGCAGTAATGCTAACATCAGCAGGCTACAAGCCAAAATTTGATGATCGTCAACCTATCATAGTTTGACCTTTTCATCATAAAAAGCAATTGTTGTTTTTTTGGCCATAACTTGCTCATGCGGTATTGAAATTGTAAAAATGAGATATCACCTGAAAGATGATTCTCATATGGAGCTATTTTTGCAAGTGAGGTTTTTTTTAATTTGCCATTTTTGCAGGTTTTTTGCTAGACAGAGTCAAAAGTTATTTTTTGCCTTCCCGAGGCATATCTTTTGCATTCGGACTCCATTTTTCAAAAATGAATAGGCATTGAAAAGGTATTTCAATGCTCTTTCTAGATATATAGTCAATTTAATCATATTTTTCATCAGGTACATAGAGATTAGACATTAGTTCCTTTTTCTTTTTGCACTTATTAGCTTTCAAATTTGTGCTAGGGTTTGGGTTCTTATATTTGGGGGGTATTTTTCCTCTGGTTCACATGGCATACCCTTCCTCTATTGAAGGGATGACTCCACACAATTATCACACCTGGAAGGCACATATGACCCACCTTCTCATGTCAAGGGGGTTATGGTCCTATTTGGATCAGGTTTATAAGCCTCAATTGAATCACCTATTCAAAGTCATGTAGCACTATAATATAATGGTTGAGGCCATGGGGATTCTTTCCATGAACATTTTAGATAGTCTTTGGTTTCACCTTGAGAGTTTCACTACACCTCAGGACATGTGGACCAAGTTTCATGATCGTTTTGGCACCATCAATCAGTTTAGAGAACTTCAAATTGAGGCAGAGTTTACCTCTTTGGCACTTGATTATTTTTCATATATCAAGGATTTCTTGTTGAAATTCAAATCATTGTAATCATTTTTATAGGTTTTTGGTAAGAAAAAAATAGACATCGACTGTATATATTTGGTTCTTTCTAAGATTCAAGGTTTATCTTCAGATATTTTCTTCTATATTATATTCCACCATGGATGTTTCGAGTCCATGATTTTCCATGCCTACCTTTGAGGTATTATGTGATCAATTGACATGTGAGCATTCTAAGCTCACACAATTGGATTCTCTACTAGGATCAAAGAACCAAACATTGGTAGCTCAAGCATCTCTAGGGAAGCGGGAGCAGAAACATAAGCCACATACCATAGAGCCTAGGAAGGATTCCAGTTCTCCACACTCATCTAGCCCACCTTCTCCTAAGAAAGAAAAATCAAAGATAGAAATACCTAAATGTGCTTATTATAAAAATCTAAATCATTATGAGTCTCATTGCTATGATAAGAAGATAGGTGGATATGTAAAACATATTTTAGATTTGACAACTCTTCTTATGCAGAGAAACACTGATATTCCTTCTTCTTCTCATAGGTCTTCTTCTTCACCATAATTCGAGATAGATGGATAGGATAGAGGAAAGGGTCATGAATTATGTACAACTGTTGGTCCACACTCTTCTAGATGGCTATTGGATTTAGGTGCTTCATACCACATGACATCTTCTCTAGATTTATTATCCTCTTTTGAGTTTTCTCCTATCCCACACATTTTGATGGGGAACAACACTATTATGGTTGTATGTGTGAAAGGTTATATTGACATTGATGATCATAATTTTATACCTTGCATACCCATCCCTACATTATTTTGATAAAATGTTGGGTCCCCTTTTTTGGTTTTTGGTTTTTCCTTGTCTTTTGGTTTCCTTTCTATTCTTCTATAGGATATGGATCCTGGAGCATCGTCTACCCAATGGCTAGTGATTTTTAGACCCTGAGATTCTAGTGTCGTTACTCATGTCCTCTTTAGAAGGAGTGATCAACAGACGTTCTAGAGTCCAGACTTCAAAAGTTTTCCTTTGTCGTAGAATGCTAATCAGTAATTAATGTGCTCTTTTTAGGCATTATATAAGATTGTTTACTCTACTATTTTTACATTCACTACAAACAAGTTACCTTTGAGAGAATTAACTCAAAAATAGAGAAGATAATTTCCTAAGATAAGAATTCTCAGACTATGAAATAGTGCAAGAATTGCAGTCGAGGTTTCTGTAGTGAATAGTGATAGAGTAAATGGTGTTCGAGCCTCCCTTCCCAACACTCTATTTTTTTAGTTAGGCTTTCTTCGGCTTTCTGGTTTTGTTTTGTGTTGTTTTTGGTTGGTTCTTTCTTTTTCCTTATTTTCTTTTTTTTTTTGTGCTTTCCTTTCCATTTTGTTGCATCATCTGGGTTTGGCCCTCTATTGGTCATGTCACATCCTTCCTAGACCTATTTGGTGGCCCTTCCTCCCTCAGCATGGCCCTTCGTGGCTGGTTTTCCTGTGGGAATTTTTCTTGTAGTTTTAGTTTGTATAGCTTGGATATTCATGCTCCAATGTAAATTGGGTATATATTGTAATTTTAGGATCTATTAGTGAGTTTTGTAAAGCATCGCGAGTTTGTAAATTTTGGAAGTTTTGTAAATTTTTTAAACCATGTAGATATTGTTTTCAATAGTTTTGTGAGTTGTATATAGTGTAATTACCCAGTTTTTCCCCTAGTGCATTATGGAAATCATGCAATTTTTTAGGTCTTTCATGGTGCAGGTTCCATGCATGCAGGTCCTTAAGAGTATTTTCTTTGAATTATTTGTGAGGTCTCATGACCACACTTACCTAATAATGCATCAGTCCCATGTCATCTTGGCCAACGTAGACCTTTGGTCGATTCACTGCAGCTAGGTCAGTTGCAGGGCCAAGATCACGAGCTCAACAACTCATTTGTAATTTTACCTCTCCTTTGTCATATCCATTAATGGAAAGATTAATTCCCATGAACGAGAATTTAAAATCCATCCCAAGTGGCCTCCATACCAGTCATGCTAGAGTAGCTGTCAATCGATTTCCATAACTCTTCCTTAGTGGGTGTGTGCATGTTAGAGTATGACAGTATGGTCATTTAGTATGGATGTCACCTTTTCCCACCACTGATGTCTGCCTTTTATCTTGAACCTTGGTCTCTAGGTATCTTGGTGATCCTTAATACAGCCACCATGCTATTTGTTCAAGTCATGACTTCTAGACCCTTGCAATCTCGAACAGGTTTTATATGTTTATGGTTTTCTTGTGATGGAGGCAATCTTCCTGGTATCTTCAATGGTAACTAACGCATTATTTCTCAAGATGGAAAGTGAAAACAATTCCTGAAGTTTCAGAACCCATATTTTTTTCTTAAAATGTTTAACATATATATTGACATTCATATGGTCTTGCAGGTTCAGGTCAAAGTAAGAAAGAGATGGTTGCAGGTAGATCACCTCTGGGAAGTCCAAAACTTCTAAGAAGCTCAACAGTTACTACCAAGAAGTCCAAGGAAGAAAAGGAATTGGAGAAAATCCCATTAGTTATCAAATATAAGAAAGGAAAAATAATTCTAGGCTCCTAAATTGAATCACCCTGAGAGAGATCATAGATATAGATTTTGGCACTTGGGCCAAATTGAAAGGCCTCATCTAGGTAATCCACCAATAGTGATGAGCCAATGACTTGATATAAATAAACTTAGCAGCATCTAGATTCATTTAAGAAGTTTCCTTTCCTCACTTAGTACAGGCACCAGAGCTAATATTTCTCTTGGCCAAAAGTTACAATCTGGCTACTCAAACTACTGCCACATCCTTGCCCGGCGCCCAGGGTTATACGATGCCCATCACCTCCTTGGACCATGATGCCACCACCATAATATGGCAGATTTTGTTCCTCCCAGATGCTATTATTCTCACCCGAGCAACTTTGGTGGACCAATTTATAGAGGTTAGGGACACGGTCTGATGCCACCTCAACATAGAATGGCTAAAGAGCCCACATGAGGATTATAAGAAGATGAGGATGGATATCCCTTTCTCTGACTTCAAGGATCCCATCCAGGAAGGGATCATATTCTTGGGTAGGATCTTTGGGGAACCACATTCCTGGGATTTTTTCCCATGGATGTATTATTTTCTATATTGAATGACCACTAATAAGTCACATTTTGACTGGATTGCTATCATCTCCAACAATGTAGATGCCCAGATGAGAAAGGTCAGGGAGGAAAAAAAATTCTACATGACCTCCTTCATCTCGTGGTCCCTAGGTTGACAACATGCAAGAATTTGGGGATTGAGCATAGTCAGCATCCTCAAGACCGAGAGCACACAGGCCACCCCATGGGATCACTTTCCCCAAATCCAGTGGGATGAAATTTTCCCCAATTTTTGTAGAGTAAATGATCCCTTCATTTTCCACAGGATCAAAGTGCTCACCAAGGATGTAGGCTTGAGGCTGTCTCAGGAAGACATGGCCATGATAAGCCCATGGGGATGTTATTTCATCCAGTTTGCACAACACACATACATTCAGGTGACTAGGTTTTCTGGGAACCCACTTTTATTTCCTAAGCATTACGGGGACAAAATCATTTTGTTAGAATTTTGCAGGAAGATTCTGGAGGTGTACGCCCTAATGGCCACCAAAAATATCACCTTCATCTCCTTCATGTTTATGTGCGGTAAATACACATGCTCCCTCATCGCAGCCTAAGAAGAAGAGAATGAGCTAAGTAGCCTGGGCTTGGATAAATTTTAACTTAGCCATAAATATTATGATCCACGCGGGCGACTAGAGAAGGTGATGCCTCGGGGATCCAAACCCCATGCAATGCACATAGAATATTTTTGGGCATATTATCAAGGTGAATTTGACATTTGGAATCGACATTACTCAAGGATGTTGAAAGGAATGATGGATCACCTTGATCTCTAGACCTTCCCATGGATTTTTTCTGACAATGGTTTATTGGGTATATTTTCAGTTTTTGAAGTCTTGCTATAAAAATTTTGAGCTCCCAGTATTTATTTTTCCTGAAATGTCAAAACCTGTCCAAAATGCTACCAATTTTCCCTGCAAATGTTGATCCCCAAGTGATGAAATCAATAAGAGATGTGAAAACCCAAGGTCCTAGGTCATTTTTCATTCTTGTCAAGCAAAAACCCCTAGTTCTTCGCAATCTGTTTATAATTTGCAATTACCTTTTTCATAAAATTTAAGTCACTTAAGTCATGTGTCTTTTTCATGTTTTAAGGCAGTCGCTTAATCTCCTATCCATGTTTGAATATTCCTTTTGTCAAGAGACTCAGTGCAAGGCCTTGGTCGCATTATCTCATAAGATAAATAATATGCTTTAAAGTTTAAGAGTTTAAACACGAATGATTGATCAAATTAAGATCCTGCAGTTGGTGTGAAATCTCTGAAGAAACCCTTGAGTTAAGAAATTGTATGGCGACTTTGAGTTTATTTCAGTCACAAAGTCTCACAAAAAAATCAAGGTTAAAGCATGGTTGTTATTTCATTCAGTTGTGAGATCTCAGAAAGAACCAAGGGTCAAGTTAAATCTCAAGAGATCTATCGACAACCATAGATGCTAAGATGATCTTGTGGCTGGTGTTTAATTGCAAGACAAAAGTGTAGATTAGTAAAAGTTTCTGAGATTTGGCACAAATTGTTGGATTAAGAAAGAATCAAGAGTAGGCGCATGATCTCAAAAGGATTTCATCAAGTATATAAATATTAAGAGACTTAACGCTAGGCATTTATAGAAGTAAGATCTAAAGGTTAGCATTTAATCTCTAAATTGAACCTGAGTCAGATGAAACCTTCAATGACTTTGAGATTCCCTCAATCGCTAAGTCGCCAGATGAACTATGTTTAGACAAAGATAGGTTAAGTTTTGATGCAAATGAATTTGAACCACAGATTATAATTTAATCTTGTGGTTGTCGTTAAATCGCTTAGAAAATTCAAAAAGTCACAAGGATTTCAGAAAATCAGAGATAATGATCCATATGCTGACACATGTTCAAGTTATTCATAGATCTATGGCGTGTGTTAAGTCTCAAGGAAAACCTGTGGTTAAGGAATTTCTCTGGAAACCTCGAGATAGCTTGCAGTTGCGTAATCTTAGGACCAACTGAAGTTAAAGTTAAAAATTAAGAGATTTAGCGTGAACTGTCAGATTAAAAAGAGAGAAACAGTAGTCGCATAATCTCCAGACATATTTAGTAAGTATAAGATGAATAAGAGACTCAGCGCAGGTCATTGATGTGATTTAGATCGTATGGCAACTGTAAAATGTCTGAACAAACTCATGGTTAATCAAAACCTTCAGTGACTTCAAATTTGTTTGGTCGCGTGATCTCTAAAGGAAGAAAGGTTAAGTCACACTGAGAGCTGGGTTGAATAAGAGAAGATCTGAGTCAGTGATAAGATTCAGATCATGTGGTGTGCGTTTAATCTCAGGATCAATCCAACGTAAATCTAAACTCTCAGCGACTAAGAGACAGAACAGTTGCGCGATCTCCAAAAGAAACTGTGGTCAGATTAAGGTAAAGTCACAAAGGGTTTTTCTCGCGCCATGATGTAAAGAGTTAACCTATTAAAGTGAAAGGATCTTGATAGCGTGTATAAGATTTTCTGAGCTGTGATAAAATAATCCAATCATATCAAATATCAGGCATGTTTTGCATATAATAAGGTTTTAAAATGATAATAACACTCATGACTATCCCAATTGGGTTATTCAAAATTGATCACATGTCAACTTCAAGTGCCATAGCTAGGGAAAGAATTAATGTCAGGGTACGTAGAATTAAGATAGAAGTAACTAAATGAAGCTTTCCAATCATTGGCTAGATTGATGCATTAATGATAAATAGGCATATCTTTCGTACATTTCAGTTTACCAAGTTTTCAGAGTTGCAGAGCTGAGAGATTACATAATTTTCAAAGCATTCAGAAGTAGAGAATTGTGTGAGTTTCAGATCAATTTGTAATAAGGAGCCTGTCTTTTAGAAAATAGAGTTGTTTTAGTAAGGATATTCAGAAATCAGTAAAGATGAGCCAACCAACCGTGAGCAGAACTTCAACCAATGGAACAAGTAAAGAAGCAGAAGATGATCAGAAAGGAAAAATAAACTATCCTAAGGAGTTTGTGACTCTACTGCCTAGGACCAGTCAGGGAAAAAAGGTAAATGACAAACTCTTTACCAATTATTTAGCATATTGTAGAGATCCTAGGAATCCAGGGGTTTCAGGTTATCATCTTTTCTAATATTTTTATAATAATAAGGATAGCCCAGTTCCTATATCAAACCCATGGACATCAGGCTTAGGGAAGTTGATAGTCCCTGATATCTTTGTAGATACAGACTTGTTATTTGAGCTAGAAAAAAATTATGTTCCCTTATCCAAAACCATTAAGAAAAGTGATGGAATAGCTATGGTCACTTTAGATAGGGCCTCTTTCATGAAAGCCTTCAATATATACCATCCTTGTACTACATAAATTGATCTGACAAGGTTACAAAGTAGATATAACAGATAAACTACCATTGTTGCCAAGTTAATCTAGGCCCATACACCTAAGTCAAATAGGATTTATATTGTTGTCATACCAGGTTCTGCACCTTATTTTTACAAGGATTTAAGCTTCTACATGAAGTACATTTCTTATGGAATGTGTAAAGTTTTGGGGGTGGATGGGGGCCCTGAGATATTGACTACAGATATTCTAATGATCATTTTGGATCTAAAAAATTCACATGTAAACACTGATTATGAATACATTCAGTATGTCATAGACAAGATGCATCAAGGTTTTATTGATATATGTACAATTTCAAACCCTAGGTTTATGAATTATTCTCTTTTAATGCATTCAATCTTATACTTCAATGTTAACAGCTTGGACACAGAATTTAAGGCCTAAGGTATTTTTCTATGGCAAGCCAAACCCTGTACAAAAGTGGGTTAGGGTTTGTAACTACACCTCCAATGAGAATGAGTATTGCGCTTTTCATAATTGGATTGCATATCCTATTTTGGATATGATAGGTGCAAGTATGACAAGATTTCCCACTAAGGTACTACAACTCCTTAGACCTTGTCAATTTGTGGATAAATGGCTAGGAGGCCATAATTGGGGAGATGAATACTTTGAGAAGGAATTTTACTTTAATGAGGGTTTATGGATGTTCCTAGCCACCTCATATACTCCCAAAATATGTGCCTCCCAGGATAGCTACAGTAGAATTCATCTAGAAATTAATGTGGACTGATAAGGAGCACCTGGCTCCCCACAGGAAGGGTACATTTACACCCAAACAATCCAATATTTTGACTTTCATAATTGGTAAAAGAGCTACAGATTCAGTGAATAAATGGTTGAGTCAATACAGAATGAGTGTAGCCATTTATAGGTATATAGACCCAGAGTGTTTTATTAAGAGTGCCAAGAAACTTCTGACTCCAAGCATAACAGTTATCAAGGAACATGAAGAGTGTATAGAAGAGGATTTAATCAGAAACAACCTGGAGGATGATGAAGTGGCAAGAAGGGCTGATCAATATTAGGATCTAATAATCCTTGAGAAATAAATAAAGAATAAGGGAATTCCCTTTAGGTGTTTATTTCCAGATATTCCCTACATACACAAACTCACAAAATGTTGGAGTCTTACAATACTTTGTACAATCAACTAGAAGGGTTGATTGAAGATAAAGGAAATAGGTCCAGAGAATCACTCTTCTTCAGAGTATGATGAAGATAGTGAGGGAGACTATTCATCTCCTATCCCTCCTTCTATGGATCATCCACCTTTCATAGAGTAGAGCATAGAGGTAAACCTTACAGAGGAGCCTGACATTGAGGTGACTGATGAACCTCCTAGAAAGAAACAAAATGTGGAGTTAGGATACCCTTCCCATACTAAGGTACATGATAATAAAAAGGATAAGATAAGTGCATTAATTACAAGAAATAGAGCCTATGATCACCAACTGAGGAAAGACATTAGAGAAGGGAAGAAAGTAAGAGGAGATGTGCAAGAGGAAATTGAAATACCCCTCCTACTATGCCAAGATGAAAGGGAGATACAACAAGAATAGTGTTTGAGTGATGACAATTTCATCAAAACTAAAGAGTTCAAAGATTTCCTAATTTGGGTAAAATAGAAGCAAATTGGATCCCAATTACAATTAACAGAGGGTGATGTAGTGCCAAGTGATGCTTTGCAGGCTTTGCAAGCATATGACCCTGAGACTGAAACAATGACACTAGAAGAAGCTAGGAAATTGGTTAAGTCTAGTGGGATGATGCTTTTAGAAGGATGGGATCTAGTCTCTACCTTCATCATTGATTAGATTAGAAGGAAGCCAAATGCAAACTTGTCTTGTAAGACACAGATTGGAAACATGATTAAAGGATGTGGATATGATCCACAATCTCAAACTCTAGCAATGTGGTCTCTTGCACCTAAAACACAAAATCCTTCTCTAATCAATGTGCAAGAAAAGAAAGATGGGGATAAGATCATTTGGTCTATCCACAATACTGGTAATTTAGAGATATCTCAGACTCTCACACATTTTTCACACCTAAATGAAGCTAAATCAGAGCAAATGTCAAAAATATATCAGAAGCTTTTTGATGAATCAAGTGTTGTTTTGAAGGATAGTGAATTATGCTTGATCAAGATCAAAACATTAGAAGGAAAGGTGGAGGAATTAAATAAGAAGATACAAGAGGCCCCCAAGGCTATCTTAACTCCTCCTAAGAAAGTTGTAGATTCTTAGAGTGATACTACAGAGGATGTCTCCACAAGAACAGAGAAAGCAGACAAGGATCATAACAAAGTGGTTTTGGAAGCCTTGTGGAAGATTCTGCAACATAGGATTGACATTCTAAAAGGAAAAGTTGATTTGGTACATAATGCTTTCAGCAAGCTACCTGACCTAGAAATAGAGGTAAATAACCATATTTCAACTTTGAAACCTTATTTTGGAACTTGGTCAGGGAGGGAAACACTTTTTGAAAGATTAGCAGCTTTACAATCACATAGGGCAGATCTCCCTGAGATTTTCTATCAGGTAGGAGAAGAGATTGAGAAAATTGGAGCCACTTTGTCTTTCTTAAAAGGCGAGGCAAATCAAATACAAGCCAGAATTAGTATGTTTGGACCAGATTATAATAGATTTATTCCTCCAATAAATGGAGATGATAATAAGATCAAAGCAATATCAGATTGGAAAGGAGAATTTGATACCTTATTTCCTAGTAAAGAGGCATTTATAACAGATAATATTGCATTAGATATGGATAGGTTTAATAAAACCTTAAATGAGGCTTTTAAAGCAGAAACAGACTTAAATAAGTTTGTAACAGATGTCAATCTCATCATAGATGCCAAATGGGATAGACGAAAGGATCAATTACAGAACATCCAGAGCTTTAATTGGCCTTCGGAGGCAGAGGTTGCAGAATGGGATAATCTCACCAAGCCCAAGAAGAGAAATCCTACAGCCATTGACCATGATTTATTGGATGAAGAGTAAAGAGGCACCTAGCACCTGATCTATGAGCACAGCGAGGATAATAATTAAATAAGAATAGTGTAAGTTAGCATGTATTGGTGGTCATGAGGTCTCGCAATAACTGCAAGAGGCTATCCAGAATATCTACAGACAAAGGTGCCAGCTATCAAAGGTTTGGAAATAAGATTTTATCTTTTCCTTATTTTTTCTTTCCATCGCTTGAAGGTCTAATTATAATTTTGTCTTTTAGTACCTTTAGGGTTAGGTCTATCCATCTGAATCGTGTTGCATCCTTAATCTTTAAGGATTCCAAGATGGCTAGTACTCTATAAATATAAATTTGTAACATAATGTAATCATGGTGAAATATACAACTACGAGGCAGACTTCTCATTTTGTCTGAGTTTTTAAGCTTTTAGTCTTTGAATGTATTGAAGTATTAGCATATAAATAAAATACAGTGTAGTTTCATGTTCTATATCTTTGTTGTCTTCTTATATTTTTTGTTTATGCTCTTGTATGTTTAATTTGAAAGGCATCTTAAACATACCAGTTATAAGGTAACTGTGCAATTTCTTATAAGTTTCTTTGAAGGAGGGAGTAATTCTTGTGAGTGATTCCAAAGGGTTAAACATCAGTGTGAGGATTTGATACTAGGGTATAAGAATGAAAGGTAGTTTTTAAGGCACTCTATCTGAACTATATGTTGTATTTCCATTAATTAGTCTGTTGTGGATTTATATCTCATTTGACTCTTTTCCCAAGAATAAGGCACAGGTCTAGGGTTTTATTAGAAGTTATTCATCATCAACATCAAAACAAACAACCATTTACTTTACTATTATAAAAAATATACATTCTTAAGTAGTTGTATTTGAAAATAAATATCAACTTGTTGATTCGTTAGAGAGAGAATCATCTAGGTTAGCCTTCTTGAGTCAAAGAACTCTAGAAGGAAGAAGGATGAGAATCCTTATTTCACTGATTTTTTCTATTGTCATGTTCATGGTTTGGCTTATTAAGCTTTGTGTCAAATTGGTCATAATTATCTTGTTCTATTAGTTGATGCAGTAAGAGGCAATAATTAAATTAGTGTGATCCCTAATCCACTATTACAGTTATTGAGAAGCATTAATCTATTTAAGGTACACCCGCCTGAGTTTTTGGAACTCAAAGAAGAAGGAAGATTAATCCTCATCAATTAGACTTTATCTTGTTAGAATCAGGAATAGGGAGTTATAGAGTTGGTTAGTTATCTATTTTGATTCTACAAGAAAAATCTCTAACATGGTTCACTTGAAGACCCTGATTATAAGTAAACATGTATTGACAATATGGACCTCCCTCCCCTGGATTTGGAAATGCCATAATTTTTTACCATAGAGGTCGTCTCGAAGACTGTCATTGAGAACAACCACATTTATTTTGTGAAGGTTTTCCTGAAGAGTGTGCAAGTGGAAAATCAAATTTTAGAAGCATTAGGTTTAGGATCCTAGGTGGTGGAAAAATCCAAAGCCCAAGGGAAACAGAATATTGGTAAACCCTCTCAAACCTTGGACCCCATTTTGGCCCTCATTGCGATTGGATGCAAATTTAGAACAGTCCCGAAAGTTTCTAGATGCATCTAACTCTGGGGCAACATTTGGTCTCAAATCTACTCCAGTAGGCTCGTGTCCCCCACCAAGTGCATCCCCCTCCTTGGATATCCTACTTGGCATGCCCGCCAATGAGGAGATCAAAGAAGAAGTAGCAATCACGATTACCAAAGTGCCACTCTAGAGAAGAAGAAAGTAGAAAGCATATAGACCCCCACTAAAGAGGGACCCAGGCCTAAAACCCATAGGTGTGACTAAGGTAAAATTTCTCTACTCCTCCTCCAAAAAAGAATATCCCTTGGAGGATCCCCCCAGAGATCTCCCAGATTAATGTTGATGACTTTTTCCAGATCGATGATCTGGGGAGTCTACTTGAGACGGTGGAGAAATTAGTAGAAGAGATAGTAGAACAAAAAGTAGGTATCTCCTGGGAGGAAGAGAAAAGAAAAGAAGAGGCACAAAAGATATCCCAAGAGAAAGAAAAGGAACTCCGATAGAGAGAGGTTGAGAGAAAGGTTGCAGAAGAAAAGGAACAAGATAATAAGTGGGTCGAGGAACAGTTGCTGGTGGTAGGGGAAACTAGAACTACGGGAACAATTGTACCCTCAGATGCCATGTTCTAAATCACAATAGCTAGTCAAGGCCAATCACCACCCCTGGACACACAAATGGGTGAAGCCCCATCACTATGCTCCAATAGGCGAACCTGAATGAGCCATCTCAATAGCCACCCTTTTGCCCACCAACAGAGAACATCCTAGGAGACAGTGCAATGGCGGATAGGGGAAGTGCAGGCAATGATCCTGGAAGTACCAGTAAAGATGCATCAATGGAGGAGCCTAAGAAAAACCCAGGAGACACTTCAAGTTCAGGAATAATAGTAGGAAAATCATGGGGACTGCCAAAATGGTTGGTGGAATCCTGGAGAATAAAATCTCTAATGGCGATAATGGCCCCATTGTCACTAGCTGAGATTTTGATCAAGAACCAGACATAAAAGAAGCCCAAAAGGGCTCATACCCTTCATACTACTCGTAGGGATCTGGATGAGAATGTGGTGGTAGTAGTGGCATCCCCACCAATAGTTAAAGAGGAATCTAAGGTGGCTTTCGAGGACTATAAAATTATAGAGGTACCTCTAGGAAAAAGAGACCAGAAAGGAGAGTTGGATCTCTTTGATGAGGCAAATTGAGTCATTCATGCTCAATATGAGAAATAGTTCATGAAGGTGAAGGAGATGAAAAAATACAAATCTCCTCAGGCTCCTGACAGATTTGACACTGCCCCTCTCCTCCATAACACCCAAACCGTCCATGTCTGGAATGCCACTCCCGCAAGGCGATATTAACATGCCAAGGATAATGAAAAGGAAAGCGCTAGTTGTCAAAAAATGGATGGCCGAATAGATTGGAGAGATAAGGAGCTTCATTTTTGAGACCCTCCCCAATTTCTTCCAAGAACATGAAATCATAAATCAACTAAAGGTCATCATTCCCCAGTGGCAAGAGGAAACAGAAAAGTATAAGGGGTGAAAGGATGACTTGGGAGATATTATAAATCTTGGGGAGGAAGATTTGGTAGAGACGGACATCCTAGGGGATGAGCAATATAGGTTCCCCAAGACCCAATACTCCATACTTGCATTCAAAATCAAGGTGAGAAAGAAACTAGAAGGTCTTGGAGGAACACCTTTTTGCGGTTGAGCCTCTATGCACCAATATTCTTTATGTATCAAAGAGATTACTTTAGCTGATCCACTCAACCACAGGACTTATACTCTCGTCGATACCATCTTCATAAATTTGATGGAGTGGTCAAGGCACAATCCTGGCCCTCTAGAGATTTTGATTGCACGATAATGGTGCGACTCTCCCAAATGGTACTCAAGTCCCACAATGCCACCATGGTGTCCTTGGAGTTAAAAGCAAAGGTCGGAGATTCCAGTGATCATCTCAAGAATGTCAATGATCATCGGGATTGTCTGAAGGACATGGAGGAGGAGGGTGTACTCCACATCTTGGAGGCCTATCAGAACTTCAAATATTAATAAGTTTCCCAGGCTCAAGGAATCTCTCTCCTCAGAATGATTTGGTTAGCATGGTTCTTTATTATTTGAGAACAAGCTCCTAGCGCCCAAAATTCTAGGTTTTGGGTTTGTATTCTTTATGGTGGTTTGTGTTGTTGGCTTCTCCGAAGGCTGATATATCACTGTCCAATATGTTTTTTCAAAGGTGGGGCTAGTATTTTGTGGCTTGGAAGTGACAGAGGAGGGAAATTGAGGCATGCATCCTAGTGTAGTTGGAAATCTTGTATCACTAAAAATATGTTTTGGTTTGGTCTTGGTTTTCGGTAGTAATCTCAGTTGGAGACCTGAGTTTCTTGGTCATTGGTGACAGTTCTTGTTTGGAAGATGTGTTGCTTCACCAATGGACTTGGTGACTGGGCTCAGTGGTTCTCACCGATGCTTTGCTGGGTGGTGTCTGTTTGGTGGTTTTTGGCTTGGTTGTGCATCTCACCGAGTGGCTTAGTTTCTATGTTCTTGATCACCAGCAGGTTTTTTATTTTTTGGGTTTTCTGACTGGTGAATTTAATTTGGGGTTACATTCCTCAAATTTTATATCAACCGTTGGAGGTGTGAGGACCTAAATCTAATTTGGTTTAATCTCCTATGAAAATTTAATGGTTTTTGGAAGCTGACTGATGAAGAACATGTTTAGTGTTGTGTTTTTTATGTCAAATTATGTTTTGTTGATTTATTTTAATTGTAAAGTTGACTTGTGGTTGTTTTGTATAAAAGAGGGTTTGGGTAGAGTAGAGATAGTGAAGAAAGAGAGAAGGGAAGTAGTGAAATATTTGTTGTAATGGTCTGCAGATTAGAACTAGGTGAATGATACCTTGGAGGGCTAGTAGCTTGTTGGCTTAGAAATCAAGAGGATTGCTTGGTGGCTTGCAAGCACAAGTTTAGATATGTCTTGAGTTTTCCTACCAGATTGTTGTCTATTATAGGTCTGGGCTAGTTAAAGGGGTGATCTGAAGCTTGTAGAAGATCTCTATGATAGATCTTAGTATACTTTTTGATGTATGTGGTCATAACTAAGAAGGTCTTACAGCTCGGCATGTTTGATGTAATTGCATGTTATTGAAGAATCTAAATTAATATTGATTATCTTGTTTTGTTGTAGTTTTTGTTGTTTTTCTTGTTGTTGGTTGCAAGTCTAGACATCTATTTTAAGATCTCTCTAGCCTTGACTACATCAAGTGGTACCAGAGTTGATTCTATGTTGGTGGTGTTTGCAAATTCATGTTCATAACTTGGATTTGTTGTAGAGGGTTGTGATTCTTGTTCTCTCCCTGGTGAGAAGATCGTCAATCAGAGGAAGTTGCACTAAGGTTTTGAAGATGCCTACCCAAAGAATAAACCCTAGGATGATTAATCATATGAAAGAGGATTTGTGAGATCAGATCCATAATTATATTTCTAAATTGAGGAATGAAGTCATGGAGGGAATTAGAAAAAAAAATTCTAGATTGCACAGAGGTCCTAAAATAGAAGATGCTTATGAAGAAGCTGCTGAAAATTTTGAGGTTGCTGGATCTAGAGGAGATGAGAGACTTAATATTATGGAGAGATATGGTGAAGACAGAATTGATCAGTTGTAGAGATCTAGTGCTTGGTTGGGTACAAGTTACTAAATGGAGGTCTCCAGTTTCTCAGGCATATTGAGACCTGAGGACCTAATTGATTGGATCAGTGAGTTGGAAGACTACTTTGAGCTGGGAGATATTGGAGATATTCTTAGAGTGAGGATAGCACATTCTAAGTTAAAAGGAAATGTTTCTCTTTGGTGGAAATAATTATAGAGAAATAGAGAAGAAGGTAAGATGAAGATCAATTAGTGGAGGTTGATGTTTGCAAAACTTAAAGCTAAGTTTATTCCTGTCGACTATGAACTTGAGTTTTTTTAGAAGTTACAAAATTGAAAGTAGAAAGAGATGATTGTGGAAGATTATACCGAGGATTTCTACAAGTTGACTATTTGGTCTAAGAACATATAAATTTATAATAAAAAGGTGTCAAGGTATGTTAATGGTATGAGATTTAATATCCAGGATGAGATTGGTATGTTGAAGATTGATTCACTTGAGTATGCTTACCAGTATTCCCTGAAGGAAGAAGCTAAGTTGAAGAGGACATCATGGTAATTCCTGGGGGAAAGAAAAGAAAGAGCATTCGGTAAAGGATAAACTAAGAGTTGAGGAGGAACCAAAACCTATTGAACTAAGGAGAAAGGCAAGTATAGGTATATTCATAGGTACCTGTTATAACTGTGGAGAAGAAGGAAATCAGTCATTTGAATGTCCCTGTGTAGATAAGAAGGTCAATAGTCACTAAAATGTTGTTGTGAATGAAGTTGAAGAGAATGAACATAAGTTGGAAGGTGTGAGTCTATTGCTTAGGATAATATTGCTTCCCATGAAACAAGTTTATTCTTGTCAGAGGAAGAACTTGTTCTTGACTGTGTGTAATTCTGGTGGTAAATGTTGTAAGATGATTGTTGATGGAGGGAGTACTAATAACTTAGTTTCTGAGGAGATAGTTTGGAAGCTTGATTTGAGGAGGAAGAAACATCCTTGTCCCTATAGGATAAGTTGGTTGCACAAAGATCATGCAGTAGAAGTGAAGGAATAGTGCATGGTAAATTTTCACATTGGTTCTTATAAGGATAAAGTATTGTGTGACATTTTGGAGATGAGTTCTTGTCATGTTTTACTTGGGAGACCTTGAAAGTATGATAGAGAGGTCATTCATGACTGTAAGAGGAATTTCTTTACTATCTTGAAAGATAGACAAAAGTTTACTTTGATTCCTTTGAATATGAAGACAAAGGAAGGAGGAACTTGAGCATTGGTAGAAAATATGAGATTGTTGCAGAGTTTGGTGCAGACATTCATGTTCAGAGATCTGAAGGCACATCAGAGACTGTTAGTTATAAGAGGAAGCAAACAAATAACCGAGGCATGGGTGTATTGGTTGAGAACTTAGAGGACATGTTTGGGATCCATGTGTTGCATCCCAACAGATGTTTTTTGAGCTGTTGAGAACATCTTTTCTCACTTGGGGTGTCTAATGCAGGAGCATCCTGGGGTAGTTGGCAATCATGTATCACCAAAAAGATGTTTTGGTTTGGTTTTGGTTTTTGGTAGCAAGCTTGGTTGGAGACCTGAGTTTCTTAGTCATTGGTGGAAATTCTCGATTGGAATATGTGTTTATTAACCAACAGACTCAGTGACTAGGTTCGGTAGTGCTCGGTGATGACTTTCTCAGTGGTGTTTGGCTTGTTTGTGCCTCTCATTGTGTGGCTTGGTTTTGGTGTTCTTGATCACCGACAGGGTTTTCTAATTATTTGGGTTGGCTGACTGGTGAATTTAATTTGGGGTTGTGTTCCTTGAGTTTTGGCTTGACCGTTGGAGGTGTGAGGACCTTAATATGATTTGGTTCACTCTCCTATGCAAATTTCATGGTTTTTGGAAGCTGTTTGATGAAGAACACATTGGGTGTTATATTCTTCATGTCAAATTATGTTTTGTTGATTTATTGTAGTTGTAAAGCCGACTTGTGGATATGTTGTATAAAAAGAGGGTTTGGGTAGAGTAGAGGTAGTGAAGGCAGAGAGAATGGAAGTAGTGAAAGAGTTGTTGTAACGGTCTATGGTTCTAAACTAGGTGAAGGATACCTTGGAGGGATAGTAACTTGTTGTCTTAGGAAACAAGAGGATTTCTTGGTGGCTTGCGAGCATAAGTTTAGATATGTCTCAAGTTTTCATGCCAGATTGATGTCTGTTACAGGTATGGGCTAGTTTAAGGGGTGATCTGAAGCTTTCAGAAGATCTATGTGATAGATCTTAGTGTATTTTCTGATGTATTTGGTCATAACAGAGAAGGCCTTACAGTTTGGCATGTTTGATGTAATTTCATGTTATTGAATAATATAAATTAATATTGATTATATCTTTTTGTGATGTGGTTTCCGTTGTTGTTCTTGTTGTTGGATGTAAGTCTAAATTATTATGAATAAAAGTCCAAAAGATAACTGAGAGGGGGGTGAATTAGTTATGATATAGATTATTAAACTTTAAACTTTATAACCAAATCTGCAAATGTAAATGATAACACAATAAATACCAACACCATAACACAATACTTTTTGTTGAGGAAACCCTATTAAAGGTAAAACCCCGATGGGAATTAACACCCACAAATAATGTATTGAGAGTACAGTATCCCTGTTAAAATATTTATCCCTGTTAGGAGCTTGTTACAACATTACAGTACACAGTCCCTGCTAGGAGTCAAGAGAAATAGTAGGCTCACTGCCTAGGCACACTTCCCAAAGAAGTTTAAATCCACCCTCAAGGATTCACAATACGAACAAGTGTATATAGAAAATATACAATCCAGTGAACTGCTTGATAGAAATTGTCTTTTCTTGGTCAGTTCCAATGAAGTACTCTTCTCATAAACTCTGCTCTACATCCAGCAGTCAAATAAGTTTCATAGCCTTCACTTCTCTTCTTTTCATTCTCTATCACACATTTTCAATATAAAAGATCACTCATGTATATACCCTCTTACAATAATTCATTGGGTCGGCCAGTTAAGCTTTCCTAATATATAAATAATTAATCAAGTTGGACAATCAATGATTTCCAATGTATAAATAATTATATAACCCCTTGCTAGGATACACAAGGTACCTACAACAAGTAAACATCAAATATAATCCATCACTTATACTTCCATATCCGCAATCCACGCTCACAATTCATTTTACACGCTACATGTCTGAAGTTGGCCAACAATTAGGTCTTCTCCAGAATACATGCCACAACTGATGTCCCCAATCATCAAATAGAAATCAAACTCAACCCATTAATCCAACATATTTCATCTATCCACTAGTAATATCTCTTGATCTAAAATATATTTTCCAGAAAGATATGCCCAAAAAACAGAGACCTGCTCTGTCTAGAATCACAGTTACAGTCCAAAAACCAGTTTTCACCAAATCAACTGTAACATCTGCAATATGCAACATGAACCCAAGTGACCTTAGGAATAAGGTCAATACACATTCTTCTACATAAATCCAACTTCAATCATTCTAAATCATCTGTATAGTGTCTGTACACTTCTTCCAGTCAAGTAACTAGTCTATGCTCTCCACAAAAATATTTGTTAACATTAGTGACAAAACATGAATATCAACAACATGATCAGTACCCAAAACTGATATCATCCAACATGAAAATCTCTTTTGATATCTCTCCAGCCTTAACTGCATCAGAAAGTTTATTACATACATCTTCCAGTTCCCAAGGCATCTCCCCAAAATTTAATACCTAGCGTACAGGATTGTTAATCAAAGACCTGAAGCTAGAAATGAATTGATGAGGCATATGGCCTAAGTCATTCAAGATGTACCATCTATTAGAAACACTGAGAGGGGGGGGTGAATCAATGTTTGTCTATTAATTACTTTTCAACAACTTTAAACATAAATCAAACATACATAGAATGAAGCTTCACATAAGAACTCATAACACATGATATGATTACGGGGAAACCTTGATCAGAGGAAAACCCTGGTGGGAATTAGTACCCACAAATATTGTACTAAGTATAATGAACTTGTGAGAGTTCCTTTGCCCTGTTAGAAGTAGTCTTTACAATATGAGTACAATGACCTGGTTAAAGGTCTGACCCTATTAGGAGTCTTTTAAAAAACCTTGTTAAAGGTATATGGCTCACTGCCTAGGCTCACTACCCAATAAGATGAAGGCTACAACCTTCTGAAAGATGATATGCACTTTATCAAAATGAACTGCTGTGATGACACTGTTGTCTGATCAGTTTTGTGTATGTGCAAATTCTCTTACTCTCTTAAAGAGCTATATCATATACTGACTTCATTATACTATCCCTCAGTATCTTCCTCTTACATAATAATTAACACTTCTAACATTACTTTACATTACATACTTATATGTTCATATCCGAATAGGCGTGACCCAAAACAAAACACTAGTCTTCCCTAAAAAAAAATATACAATGCTTCCAAACAAGTCGGCTCAAGCGTGTTTACTACAATGATAATTACATCATTAAAAACATATAACAAAAGGCGCTTAGCCATTACATCACAAAATAATTCACGCTAATCAAAACAATAGTCGGCTTCCATGCTCTGTCTTCTGGACTGCTGGTCTACTGATCTGCCTGAAACTTTGTTGTATTGTAGATCTGTACTATGTGTGTCTGGATGTAGCATGTACACATGTCATAAAACTTATATCTGAATGCGCATAAGCTGAATCGATCTCTCGCATGTGCATTGATGTGCTGATCACTGAGTATCTTTGTCTACCCTGTTTTCATACTTAGTCATTTTGTCTTTCATGACAAAAACTAAACATGACTTTGTTGCTATGATGACAACACAAAATGAGTCATGCATCCTCAGGAAATCAACTTGCCAACACCATCATGTTTTCAAGTATGAGGGAACTCTTCCCAATGGAAAATTTCCCAGCTCCTTCTCCTTCCATCTTTATTATCATGTCTTCTCAAGTGATTGTATATAGTAGGATGATTGTGATAGTGCAGGTAGTGCCTACTATAGATATTGTAATTTAATGTATGTAATTAGGTTGTATAGGTTGGAGCCCTAATTTAGATATTCTTGTCTATAAATAATAATTTTGACACTATTTCAAGGGTTGAGAAAATTGAGGATTTTTATGTCCATAGTGACCACTACTTTATTACTCTTAAGTTTAGTTACTTCACTCATCTTTCAGTAGATTAATGCTCACCTGGAGCCATCAATGTAATCACCAGTTATGTTGGATTTATGAAGTTAATGAAGGAATGAGAAACCTCTCTTAGCATGACACTTCATGTTTTTTCTGGTTCCGGAGTTAGCAAGTTCTTTCATGTTTTATATTTCCTTGTGTCCTCTACTCCAGTTCTTTATTGATTAGATAAAATACTTTACTTTTCTACTGATGTATGTTGGATTGATAATCATGTATACAATTGGTATTTATTGTTAGTCCTTTGTCAGGAGAATTTTTGATTTTTTGGAAATTTGTAACATGACTACAGATAGATGCTTATCCTAAACTTGATCTAGCTTTCTCATATTTTCTTTATCAAAATGAACGTGCTTGCAGAAAACCTCATGTCTCTCAAAGTTCACAAAAGTTTGATGAGTTAAAAATAGATATCCCCTCAATATAAATAGTCATTTGCCCAACTAAGCTACCCTTGAACCGTCATGACCCAACTACTAGGTTCTTGGAGGCCATGAAAGACCTCTCTCTGGTAAGCCTCTTCAGCAAAAGTTGGAAAATACCCCGACACCCAGTGACAACTCTCTCCATGTTGGCAAGGTCATCACAAAGTCACGTCAATAGGTTCATTCAATAATGTACTATGGGTTTAATATTTGTTCTCTAACCTTCTCTCTATCTATCAGATTACTCATAGTGAGACAGGGAAGATAGTTGAGTTCACACAAGATTAAGTGCACGTTAGAGATAGTGAGACAAGAAATATTGTTGCAACAGGGGCAGTTGATCATTATTCACAATTGTACTCTTTCTCTCATTTTGGTCCACCATCTCTATTTTTAGAGTTCATCACTCTCTTTCTTCATGAGATTTTGTTGAGGTGAAGTTAGGTCACTTGATTTTATGTATTGTTCCCGAGACTATTGTTGTGACTTATACACCTCCACCTCTTGTTGACTTTTCATTTGTTTAGCAGGATTACTCTTCATATTTTCCTAGTATTGTATCTCCATGCATTGAGCCACCCAGTGCAATTGTTGAGGACATATCAGAGAACATTCATCCCCTTTTAGATGACATATTTGGCACACCTTTTATCCCAACTTCACAGGAGATTCTATTATAGGATTCTCATGTGCTCTCTTTTTAGCATCATCAAGGCCTTCCAGTTCCACCTCAAATTTAGGGGTTTCCTCTTCTTTGTTGGTTGCCTTTGTTTCTTCAACATTGGAGCCTCATTGGCTAATCATTGACATAGGGGTTCTATCATTCTGGGGGGCTTTGGAGTTGTTGTTTCCTTTTCTTGATGACATGAAAATATTCCTTAGAGGGTTCGCTCTATTTATCCCTAACACTGACCAAGCACACAGTAGAACAACAGAAACAAGGTTTTTGTTACCTCCTACACTTTGAGCTCCACTAACTCGAGCGGGATTACCCTTTAAAACTTAGAATAATGAAATCACTAAATTATTCTAGTTTGTTATTGATGGAATTACAGGAACTGGTCACTGTAACTTTTACTAAAATAGACCAGATTGAAAGTAAAGATTGATTTTAATAATGATAGTCATTTGATTAAATGAAAAATAGACCAGTGCTCAATCCTAGGGCATGGAGTCATCTATCAATAGTTTTAACCAGCATGATTAGGGATAAAACTTAAGGCAATTACAGGATCTGACACAAACATAGATATACCTTGTATATCTACCTCAGTACACTTAGCCAAATTAATCCATCAAATTCATTTTCTACCTTGAACTTTATTGAAGTATCTCTAAGGTATTTTATATTCTCTCCTTGAAAGAACCCTAGAAGTATTTCATAATCTGCCTGACAGATATATAAATTGAAACATTCCTAGAAAATTCAATTTAGACAAAATTTAGAATGCTAAAATGAAGACAGAAAACCCATTAAATGCTTCAAAAACTGTGAACTGGATTTTATTCAAAATTCATCATCACTTGCTACATTCAACAGATATTTCTCCAAAAAGACCTAATATATTGGTTCTCAAAACCAAAGTTTACAATTTTCTTAGTATTCCTCTCAAACATAAAAATGACTATATCTTTCCCAGTAGTCTCGGAATCCTTTTATAGCATAAGGATGCAATAAGCTACTAACATACTGGGAAGGTTTACAAAACTTTTTGCAACAAATTTGCAACGAACTAGAAACAAAATTTTGCAACCGAACACGGGTGGCAGCTTATTTGCAAAGCCTGAACAAGGTTTGTTTTTTGTGGCTTAACCATATTTCTTTCATCCTTTAAGCTTCGCCTCCCATCTGTTCACTTCCTTGATGGTGGGAAAATCAAAATTCTTCTCTTCTTCTAGTCTAGCAACAGCTTCCACCCACCTGGCATCCATGGCAGTTTTGGCCTCGGACACAAATTTGGCCATATCTCTTTCAACTTTGCAAAAGCTATCGATCAGTTCATTGCAATATTCTGCATTCATGTCCTTTTCCAGATGTAGCTTTATATCTTGATTTCCCAGTATGGCATCAAAAGAAGATTCCCAATCTGATTGTGCTTTCAACACCCCTGTTTCCTCATAAATCTTTGGGATCAATGGTGGACATTGATCACCAAATAGTTGCAACTTACTGTTTATCAAATCAGATTTGCCATTAAAAAAGGCAAAAGTATCATTCAACTTATTTACCATATCAATGGTATCTATTACTTTGTCGGGGAAATCATCACTGTATAACATAGCTGTTTTGAGTTTATCTAAAATTCTTTCCTTCCCTAACCAAAGTTTGAAAGCAGGCTCTAGGAAAACCATAGCTTCCACAGCTATCTTTGAGGCCTCTTGTAGGGATCCATATAATGTATATACTACATCAATTTTTTGCTTCAAGACTTCAATTCTGTGCTGCAATATGAGTAACATGACAGACATAGCATTCATGCCCTGTTCCTGTGATACATCCTTTGACTGTGTTTCTGCCAATGCAGAGTCTTCCTTAGCTCCTTTGACAACATCTGTCACAACATTGGCTGCCTCTTCAAGGATTGGAGTTCTCTCCTTTTTACTTTCTTCCAATTCTTCTTTTAATTTGGCAATCTCTTCTTCAAGTGTGTGGTTTTTGACCACCACTTCCTCATGTTTCTTTTCCAATGCCATCATTCAGCTAAAAGTTGTCTCATACCTCTTTGATAGGTCATCAACTTTTGCCAAGTTCATAAATGAAACCTGTGTCATTAACTAAGCTATCTCAATATCTGAAGTATTTTGCAGATTCCATATCATCCTGTCAGCTCTTTTTTCCTCTCTAATGGTCATGACCAAGGGTTTCTGTGTGGCCGGAGCTAATGACCATGTTGCTAGGGTTTTGGATTTTGGGTCAAAACCTGATCCTTTTAAGACCTCATCCATTTCAAATTCTATTTTAAGCAAAGGATCCTCCTGCCTCCTAATTTGATCAATAATAAATGTGGACTGCAAGTCCCAACCAGGCATCAGCATCACACCACTATTTTGTACCAGAAATATGGCTTGTTCCACAGTGATTTGTTCAATCTTAGGGTCATAATCTTGAAGTGTTTGTACAATTTGTTCATTTTTATCTATATTTTCCTCCTCTGTATTTATCTCTTGTCTCAAATTTTTCTGTTTTAACTTAACCAAGAAAGATTTGAACTCTTGAGATTTTATGAATTCATCATCCTTCATGAATTCATTTTCCATCATGATCCTTTCATCATCTTTTTCAAATAAAACCATTTGGTTGTCTCCTTGGCCCTCAGCTTATGGCTCCTTCTGCAATTGCCTTCTCAATTTCCTAAAATATTTACCATGCTCTGAGATCATGGCTTTCGCCATGCCTTTTCTATCTTGTACCATTTTATGCTCGGTCTTCTATTTCTTCCTTGGTGGCTCTTTAGCTGAAGTAGCCTCTTCACCTGCTTCTTCTTCTTCATGTTGTTCTTCTCTTTTTTCTTCTTCTTCTTGATGTTCCTCTTGGTGCTCTTTATCATGTAAGGAAATTTGAATAGGGGATCCTTTGGATTGTGCATCTTCAGCACTGAATTGAGGTACTTGTGACATCAAAGTTTCATATGATTTTAACATCTTCTCTATCCTCTGGAAATATGGGAGATCAGGAAAAAAAATAGAGAATGAGTTATCTAATACCTTCCATTCTAATTCTTCTCTTAGGAGGTCATTCCACTTTCTTCTCCTATCCTGAACTTCTTGTCTATTCAATTTATTTCTCACAACAGCTTCATCATCCAATGACGTCTCTGATCTTGTGCCAAGGAGTCATCCTTTTTAGGGTTGTTTGTACAAAATTCTTAGGATCACAGAATCTGGTGATTGCAGTAGACATTCTGTATTGCTTTAAGAAATCATTTATTATATCAAACATCTTCTTCCCAATAGAGAAATCAAAACCCACCCATAATCTGGGGATAAAGGTTCCCTTCTTGTGCCTCTCTAGAAACTCCTTATCTAACCAAGTAATTTGCCAGACAAATTCTAAGAAAGAAATTCTGGGAGGAACAAATTTAGGGAGAATGTGAGGAGGCTGAGTGCAGCCATATACTCTGATGATAGTTATGTAATCTAAAAAGAAGAAATCAGCCCAGTTGTTTGAGATGGGCCAATTAGGGACATACTCCCATGGTCTCAGAAATTTTCTAACCTCATATGGAAGTATGTGCCTGTCTGTTCCCAACAGATCAAAAATTGGATCCACAATCCAGTTACAAAAACAAACAAATGATGAATTGACAGACGCACTATCCCACACTTGAGTCCATCTTTGGATTGGTGCCTCCACACCATATTCCGATACAAATAGCTCAAGCTCCTTTTCCATTGATTCTCTATTGTAATATAGAATCATGTACATCAGATGAGAGTAATGTTTGAAAGTGGGTGTGGGGTTATCTGATTGTATTTCTAACAATCCAACATGGATAGCATCAACTATGTAGCCAACATAATCGTAATCAGTGTTGACTTCTGGGTGCTGAATATTCATTGCTATCATAAGTATCTCCTGAGATACTGTAGAATCTCCATTAAGGCCTAGGACCCTACTCAAACCATATACAGTGCATTTTACATAATGATGAAACATAGATAAGTCAAAAGGTGGCTTTAAATTGTCTGGAATCTTCACCAGGTGCCTATCTACTCTGGGCATAAACTTAGTCATTTCATAGTTTTTGATCAAATGCTCTCTCTTGACATAATCAGCTTTAATTTTTTTTAAATCAGTATCAGTACACAATGCACCGTTATTCCAAACACCTCAGCTACTAATCTTCTATCTATGGAGACTAGGGTTTCTTTATTCTTTTTCCTAATTACCCTAGCCACTAGGCAATAGTTTTTTGCTAACTCCCTAATAAGACCAATGTCAACAAAGACGTCAGGCACAATCAATTTAGCCATATTCAAATCCCATGGATTACAAATTGGGACTGGCTTGACCCTATTATTCCAGAAATAATGAAATAAAGTACTACCAGAGTAGTCTAGGGTTACCGGATTTCTGCATTGAGACCATTTATCGCTCCATTCTTCCCAATTTGTGCTATTTGTATTCAGAGTCCCAGGCAGCAACTTGACAAATTCTTTTGTATATTTCTTCAGTGCGACTTCCTTCTTCTTTCTAGACCCTTGTGAGGTAGTAGGAACAATATCTTGACTCATCCTTGTTCTTTGAATTTTACTGTCTCAAATACAAAACTCCAAACCAATAAGCTTCTTACTCTTCGTAGAAAAACTCAGAATGTAGAAATGAGAGTTGTACAGAATCAAACTCAATCATTTACACTTATAGCCATTAAGGACTGCGTCTTGTCAACTTGAAAGCCAAATTCTTGCACTTGAACTGTCATGAAGATTTCATTCTGTCATTAATGCTGCCATCAACTTGCACTATTTGATCCTAGCTGGAAAAGAGTGTACACTTTTCTCCCTTCTGGCACTTGTCAGCCTAAAACTAGCCAACACACTACACTTTATTTACTTTTGGAAAGGTCCTTGCGAGTGAGTGACGCACCCCTTTTATTTAACCGGTCGCATACTCGCCATCTATCCTCACCCCACCTTTCACCTTCTGCGAGTGAGTGATGACCTAATCTTGAACTTCATCCTATGTCAGTCGCATACTCGCTATCTTTCTACGCTTTGCCTTTGGGTTCATGCGAGCTAGCGATATTACCTTTACCTTCAACTCGTCGCACCCTCACTAGTCAACATTTCACATCATCTGAATCTTGGCGACTGAGCGACTATGCATCTTCTCTTTCAGTTATTTCATAATCACACACTCGCTAGCTGTTTAAACTATAACTTTTGGATCTGAGTGGGTGAGCGGCATTCATTTCTTTACCATATACTTTATCTGGTCACTCACTCACGCTATAGAATACTCCAGCTTTCACCTTCTATGCAAGTGAGTGATGGCATCTATTCTTTGCTTAGTCACAGACTCGCGAGCCTGAAAAATTCACTTTATCACTGACTACGAGTGCGCGACTGTGCACCTTCTTTCTTTAGTCGCATACTCGCTAACCCTTTTCCTTTCATCTTTGTTGATTGGCGAGTGAGTGATGTCTTTCTTCTTTTAATTCATCGCACACTCGCGGGTTCACTTTTGATCACCTCAAAGTATCAGCGAGTGAGCGAGGTGATGAATGGTCCCTCAGTCGCTCAGTCACACTTCCTTTCATCTTTTGAAGAATGCTTCTGCAACTGAGCGATGAATCTTCAAATTGGTACTTCATACATTTACCGCGTACTCACACTGTAAAATACAAGTGATTTAGAACCTAAGCGAGTGGGAGACCTCTAGAACATAACCTCGTCGTCCAGTTGCTAACTTGTGACATAAACATAAAACCTGATGTGGGTATGTGACTGTTTGTATTCTTTAACAAGGCTCGCTCTGTTGCGAAGCATGATATGGACAGCAATAACTTTACAGCGACTGTGCGACATACAAAATTTTAACCCATCGCTGACTCGTTGGTTCAATACTTCATATAGTTAACTCTTAGTGAGTGAGCGATAAATTTAACCATTCTTAGCCCGCTCAATCACTGACTTACAACCCGACTTTCACAAGACATTGCGATTGCGCGATTTACATTTTAAAACATTGAGCCCGCTCACTCGCACACAAATCATAACTTGACATAAGCTCATCGTGATTACGCAATTCTCTTTTACTGATGACTCGTCGCCCACTCGCACAACTTAGAGACATGCTTAAAAGATAGACATGACAAAGCAACCACACTTAAACAAAACTTCAAAAGAGATTTTGACCTCTTTTGCGCGGCAAAGCACAGGAGTTTAAACCAAGAAAGCCCGGGAAAAGTAAAGGCTAAGAAATTTCAAAGAAAATAATGTAGTGCTAACAATGGCTCTAACTAGGGAAAGATAATTGCAAAATTGTCATTAGAAGCCAGACCTCTAGGGAACAGACCGCAAACCTAAACAAAATTGTATAAGAGCACACAAAACCCACACAAAAATAGGGAAAACTAAACTAAAGTGCATGGAACAAGGGAGCTACGAGAAATAATGTTTTAGGAATTGTCCATGCACTGGAAATTCTTGTATCTCACCATTTGGATCTTCCAAGAAATAAGAATCCTGACCATGAAATTCCTAGATTACAAACGGGCCCATCCATAGTGATTCAAATTTACCATGCTTGCATTTCTCTTCTTTTCTGGCATTCCATTGTAACACCAGATCATTTATCCAGAATTTTCTTTCAGTTGTCCTTTTATCAAAAAGGTATTTAGATTGTTTCTGCAACTTCAGGTTTGTTTTGTGAGATTCTACTCTTATCTCTTCCAATTCCATCAATTGATCCATTCTTTCCATCATAGGTTATGGATTTTCCAATTTTTCTTCCAGCAGAAATTTGTATACTGGTAATAGATTGTTCAAAGGCAACCTTGCCTGACTTCCATAAACCATTTAAAAAAGGGAAACCCCTATGGCCCTTTTTACCATCACTCTATCAGCCCATAAGGCTAATTTCAATTTTGAATGCCAAGACCTCTTATTTTTATCCAAAATCCTCTTAAGTATTTTCATAACACTTTTATTACTGGACTCAGCCTGTCCATTTGATTGAGGATGATATGGTGAGGAGTAAGATAAAATAATGTCATATTCTTCACAGAAGTCCCTAAATTCCTCAGACCTAAAACACATGGCATTATCCATAATTAGCTTAGTGGGCACACCAAATCTAGTCAGAATGTTATCCATCAAAAAATCCATTACTATCCTGCT
>MU223297.1:85443-105430 GCA_018584345.1 Thuja plicata | reverse complement strand
TCCATATCATCCTGTCAGCTCTTTTTTCCTCTCTGATGGTCATGACCAAGGGTTTCTATGTGGCCAGAGCTAATGACCATATTGCTAGGGTTTTGGATTTTGGGTCAAAACCTGATCCTTTTAAGACCTCATCCATTTCAAATTCTATTTTAAGCAAAGGATCTTCCTACCTCCTAATTTGATCAATAATAAATGTGGACTGCAAGTCCCAACCAGGCATCAGCATCACACCACTATTTTGTACCAGCAATCTGGCTTGTTCCACAGTGATTTGTTCAGTCTCATGGTCATAATCTTGAATTATTTGTACAATTTGTTCATTTTTATCTGTATTTTCCTCCTATGTAGTTATCTCTTGTCTCAAGTTTTTCTGTTTTAACTTAACCAAGAAAGATTTGAACTCTTGAGATTTTATGAATTCATCATCCTTCATGAATTCATTTGCCATCATGACCCTTTCATCATCTTTTTCAAATAAAACCATTTGGTTGTCTCCTTGGCCCTCAGCTTCTGGCTCCTTCTGCAATTGCCTTCTCAATTTCCTAAAATATTTACCATGCTCTGAGATCATGGCTTTTGCCATGCCTTTTCTATCTTGTACCATTTTATGCTCGGTCTTCTATTTCTTCCTTGGTGGCTCTTTAGCTGAAGTAGCCTCTTCACCTACTTCTTCTTCTTCATGTTGTTCTTCTCTTTGTTCTTCTTCTTCTTGATGTTCCTCTTGGAGCTCTTTATCATGTAAGGCAATTTGAATAGGGGATCCTTTAGATTGTGCATCTTCAGCACTGAATTGAGGTACTTGTGACATCAAAGTTTCATATGATTTTAACATCTGCTCTATCCTCTGGAAATATGGGAGATCAGGAAAAAAAATAGAGAATGAGTTATCTAATTCCTTCCATTCTGATTCTGCTCTTAGGAGGTCATTCCAATTTCTTCTCCTATCTTGAACTTCTTGTCTATTCAATTTATTTCTCACAACATCTTCATCATCCAATGGCTCATGGTCTCTGATCTTGTGCCAAGGAGTCATCCTTTTTAGGGTTGTTTGTACAAAATTCTCAGGATCACAGAATCTGGTGATTGCAGTAGACATTCTGTATTTCTTTAAGAAATCATTTATTGTATCAAACATCTTCTTCCCAATAGAGAAATCAAAACCCACCCATAATCTGGGGATAAAGTTTCCCTTCTTGTGCCCCTCTAGAAACTCCTTATCTAACCAAGTAATTTGCCAGACAAATTCTAAGAAAGAAATTCTGGGAGAAACAAATTTAGGGAGAATGTGAGGAGGTTGAGTGCAGCCATATACTCTGATGATAGTTATGTAATCGAAAAAGAAGAAATCATCCCAGTTGTGGGAGATGGGCCAATTAGGGACATACTCCCATGGTCTCAGAAATTTTCTAACCTCATATGGAAGTTTGTGCTTGTCTGTTCCCAACAGATCAAAAATTGGATCCACAATCCAGTTACAAAAACAAACAAATGATGAATTGACAAATGCACTATCCCACACTTGAGTCCATCTTTGGATTGGTGCCTCCACACCATATTCTGATACAAATAGCTCAAGCTCCTTTTCCATTGATGCTCTGTTGTAATATAGAATCATGTACATCAGATGAGAGTAATGTTTGAAAGTGGGTGTGGGGTTATCTGATTGTATTTCTAACAATCCAACATGGATAGCATCAACTATGCAGCCAACATAATCGTAATCAATGTTGACTTCTGGGTGTTGAATGTTCATTGCTATCATAAGTATCTCCTAAGATACTGTAGAATCTCCATCAAGGCCTAGGACCCTACTCAAACCATATACAGTGCATTTTACATAATGATGAAATAGAGATAAGTCAAAAGGTGGCTTGAAATTGTCTTGAATCTTCACCAAGTGCCTATCTACTCTGGGCATAAACTTAGGCATTTCATACTTTTTGATCAAATGCTCTCTCTTGACATAATCAGCTTTAATTTTTTTTAAATCGATATCAGTGCACAATGCACCAGTAATTCCAAACACCTCAGCTACTGATCTTCTATCTATGGAGACTAGGGTTTCTTTATTCTTTTTCCTAATTACCCTAGCCACTAGGCAATAGTTTTTTGCTAACTCCCTAATAAGACCAATGTCAACAAAGACGTCAGGCACAATCACTTTAGCCATATTTGAATCCCATGGATTGCAAATTGGGACTGGCTTGACCCTATTATTCCAAAAATAATGAAATAAAGTACTACCAGAGTAGTCTGGGGTTACCGGATTTCTGCATTGAGACCATTTATCGCTCCATTCTTCCCAATTTGCGTTGTTTGTATTTAGAGTCCCAGGCAGCAACTCGACAAATTATTCTATATATTTCTTTAGTGTGACTTCCTTCTTCTTTCCAGACCCTTGTGAGGTAGTAGGAACAATATCTCGACTCATCCTTCTTCTTTGAATTTTACTATCTCAAATACAAAACTCCAAACCAATAAGCTTCTTACTCTTCGAAGAAAAACTCAGAATGCAGAAATGAGAGTTGTACAAAATCAAACTCAATCATTTACACTTATAGCCATTAAGGACTGCATCTTGTCAACTTGAAAGCCAAATTCCTACACTTGAACTATCATGAAGATTTCATTATGTCATTAATGCTGCCATCAACTTGCACTATTTGATCCTAGCTGGAAAAGAGTGTACACTTTTCTCCCTTCTGGCACTTGTCAGCCTGAAACTAGCCAACGCACTGCACTTTATTTACTTTTGGAAAGGTCCTTGCGAGTGAGTGACGCACCCCTTTTATTTAACCAGTCGCATACTCGCCATCTATCCTCACCCCACCTTTCACCTTCTGTGAGTGAGCGATGACCTAATCTTGAACTTCATCCTATGTCAGTCGCATACTCGCTATCTTTCTACGCTTTGCCTTTGGGTTCATGCGAGCTAGCGATATTACCTTTACCTTCAACCCGTCGCACCCTCGCTAGTCAACATTTCACATCACCTGAATCTTGGCGACTGAGTGACTATGCATCTTCTCTTTTAGTTATTTCATAATCGCACACTCGCTGGCTGTTTAAACTATAACTTTTGGATCTGAGTGAGTGAGCGACATTCATTTCTTTACCATATACTTTATCTGGTCGCTCACTCGCGCTACAAAATACTCTAGCTTTCACCTTCTGCGTGAGTGAGCGATGGCATCTATTCTTTGCTTAGTCACAGACTTGCGAGCCTAAAAACTTCACTTTATCACTGACTGCAAGTGCGCAACTGTGCACCTTCTTTCTTTAGTCACATACTCGCTAACCCTTTTCCTTTCATCTTTTTTGATTGGCGAGTGAGCGATGTCTTTCTTCTTTTAATTCATCGCACACTTGCGGGTTCACTTTTGATCACCTCAAAGCATCAGCGAGTGAGAGAGGTGATGAATGGTCCCTCAGTTGCTCAGTCACACTTCCTTTCATCTTTTGAAGAATTCTTCTGCGACTGAGCGATGAATCTTCAAATTTGTACTTCATACATTTACCGCGTACTCGCACTGCAAAATACAAGTGAGTTAGAACCTAAGCGAGTGGGTGACCTCTAGAACATAACCTCATCATGCAGTCACTAACTTGTGACATAAACATAAAACCTGATGCGGGTATGTGACTGTTTGTATTCTTTAACAAGTCTCGCTCTGTCGTGAAGCATGATATGGACAGCAATAACTTTACAATGACTGTGCGACATACAAAATTTTAACCCGTCACTGACTCGCTGGTTCAATACTTCATACAGTTAACTCTTAGCAAGTGAGCGATAAATTTAACCATTCTTAGCCCGCTCAATCGCTAACTTACAACCTGACTTTCACAAGACATCGCGATTGTGCTATTTACATTTTAAAATATTGAGCCCGCTCACTCGCACACAAATCATAACTTGTCATAAGCTCATCGCGATTGCGTGATTCTCTTTTACTGACGACTCGTCGCCCACTCGCACAACTTAGAGACATGCTTAAAAGACCGACGTGACAAAGTGACCACACTTAAACAAAACTTCAAAAGATATTTTGACCTCTTTTGCGTAGCAAAGCACAGGAGTTTAAACCAAGAAAGCCCGTGAAAAGCAAAGGCTAAGAAATTTCAAAGAAAATAATGCAGTGCTAACAGGAGTCTTGATCCTCTCTCATGGGGGGTTGGTTCTGTTGGCAAGTGGCTCATTAAGGAGTGTTCAGGAATACATTAGGGTTTGTATTTATGGAAAAACATATGTTATGGATGATCACCTTGTGTGAAACATAGTTTTGGAGTTAAGGTTTGCAAATTGACGAAGTCCAAAAAGCAGGTTTGCAGGGTACATGAGTACAATTTTGGTCAGAAAGTATAGTATATGGTGAATGAAGACATGTGAAGTTAAGGGAAGCTATTTTGGGGTATGTATGACCTTTAGTTAAGGATGCTTATGTTTAGGATTGGATCACAATAATTTACAGTATATTGAAGGCATGCGAAGATAGAGTAGCAGTGATATAGGGAAGATGAAAGGTTGCGATGATTGAGGGAGTATGATGTGGAATCCAAATATGATATGTTTGATTTGGATTCTGTATTACCTATAATTTGGTAGTGTAAATTTTCTTACTTTGTATTTACTTTTTGTATAAGTGTTGATTCCATTTTGTAGTGTATTTGGAAGCCGACTGGATATGCTATATATATATATATATATATATGATGAGATTTTTGAGAAGTGAAGGATGGGATGTATGGAATAGATGCGAATAGATGAATGGATGCATTGTGACGTTAGAATCATATAGATGATGATATAAGTTACAAATAGAACTACCTAAGCATAGCAGATGCTTGTTTATGTTCATTTTTTATATACATTGTAACAGAGAAATATTTATGATTGTATGAGAAGTGACATCAATGTATACCTTTAACAGGGTTTTGTATTCCTTTAATAAGGAAATGTACTAATGTAATATTCTGCTCCTAAGTGGGCTAGGTCTCCTAACATGGACAGTATACTCTTAGTGCATATTTATGGGTACCATCCCCACCAGGATTTTCCCTTGGCCAGGGTTTCCTCAAGAACAAATTCATGGTGTTATGAGTTATGTGTTTTGCATTTATATTCTTTTCATTTCTACAATTATCTGGTTGAGTTAGAATTTATTAAGTTTAAAGTATTATACTACTAATTCANCCCCCCCCCCCCCCCCTCTCAGTATTACTTAATCCTAACAGTTGGTATTAGATATATTGGCCCTGATAGGGAAAGTATAACATCTTAAGAGAGATCAAGATGGATTCTAAAAGTTTGGAAGAAAACTTTGAATCAACACTTGAATACCTTCATAAGGCTAAAGCAGAGAATGGTGACTTGAAATTCAAATTGAGAAGAGTGGAGTGTTTCATTAAGAAACTAAAGGAACAACTTGAACTATCCATGAGTCAGAGACAAGAGCTTATGGATAAGATAAAAGAGGAATTAGACAATGATACTTCAGATCAAATAAGACAACTTGAACAAGAGAAAGATACTTTGAGGCTTGATCATGAAACTATTTCTTTTGAAATAGAAAAAGAGATTAAACAAGTAAAGGATGACAGAAACAAAATTGAAGAAACCTTAAAAGATGCTAATATTCAGGTGGGAAAAATGTAGATTGAACTTGATGACTATAAGAACAAATATATGGAATTGGAGAAATATAACTAGATTATAAAAGGTGAACTTTCTGAGGCTAAGAAACATATTGAAAAAATTTATATGAGTAGTGATAAGATTGATTAGTAGAGAGATAGACAGAAAACTAAAGAAGACATGACTAGAAGTGGCTTTGATGAAGCTGAATGTTCAAAGAATCAAGAAGAAAAATTTGAAGTGAAGACTAATGAAGAAAGACCTACTCTTGAAGAACCTAAAGATCGGATCAGACCTTTCAAAGGTAGATGTTTTGGATGCAACAAGATTGGACACATGAAGAGAGACTACAGAGGTAAAATTCCTTACAAATATTTTTTTGGCTATTGCTTCAATTGTCATGCATTTGGACACAAGAAGGTAGAATGTAGGAAGCCTTCTCAATCAAGAATCAATAAATATTACACTAGAGAAGGAACAATAACTAAGATTACATGTTACAAATGAAACAACTTTTGGCACATTGTGAAGTATTGTAAGTTGCAGATTAATCAAAATAGACCACCTCCTACATGCTACAAATGTCATAATCTAGGACACATAGCAAAGTTTTACAGATACAATAGAACTGAGAATAGAAGTGTTCCTCCACCTATTTATGCAAAGAAGAATATTGATGATGTTAAGAGTATTGCAAATGAATTTAACAGTCATTTCAGGAATGTGGGAGATATGAATAGTGATAAGGTATGGAAGGTAAAAGAACCAAGTGAGGAAAAGGTTCAGGGAGAGTCAATACATTGTAAATAGCTTTCCTCGTATGCACTCTAGATCTTGAAAGGATAGTGAACCCATTGGAATTCAGATTAAATAGATTTATAGAAGACATAATAGTACATGGGTTGATGGTGAACTATTTGGTATGATTAAGATTTTGTAGAGGTAGATGAGAGAAAGAATGAGGATACCTGAGACTTAGGTAGAAAAGTATAAGGATATAATCTATTTCATTGTTGAAATTGATTGTGTTTTCTTTGAGGTAGTTCATCCTAGAATTAAATGGTGTTATCCTCTAGGATATGAAGTCATTTTTGAGGTTTTGACTATGTAAGTTGAACACAAACTATCCTCAACAATTGATCTATCAAAAGAAAGATGGGGCACCTATGAAGAGAAGTTTGTGAAGATAAGGGAAGAACAAACTCGAGCTGCAAGGAAGAGGAAAGTAGAAAATGTGGTAGATAATCTAGAATCCAAGGCTGATATTTCAAAGGTGGAGATGAAAGAGGTAAGGACGAAGATGACACAAGGTTTTTTTGGCTTGGAAAGCACTACTCTTGTATCCCTTCCACCTCATGAGATAGAGAAAGTTATCAGTACACCTCCCACTATAGTTGATGCGCCTAAAACTACACCTGCACCACCAAAGAGGACATTGAAAGAAGAGAAACCAAAGGAATTAGCTAAGAGAACCACTAGATCCACTAAACATGACTCCCCACCTAAGAAACAAAGGATAGAAGTTGTTAAGGAGAAAGCAGAGGAGAAGAAATTAGAAGAGAAGAGCACAGAGGTGAGACAACTTTGGAAGCCTGATATGAAGATACTGGAGAAGATGATCATTAAGCAGGGAAAGCTTATCTCATTGACTAGATACTATGAGAGGTATGATTCATATGATCAACTCTTCATTGAGGACGTGGTCATAAATCATTTACTTGTTTTTAAGAAGAACTTGTTAGAAGTTGAAAGTTATATACTTGAAAATATTTATGAGAAATTAGAGTTAAGAAAATAGTTAGCCCAAATTGAAGATGAAACAATTAGAACACAAGAAATTGAAGACATGTTACCTTTTTTTTTGTTAAAGAGATGGAAATAATATTGAATGCTATAAAACCTTTGTTGAGAACTAAGTCGATATTGGTGAATATAATAGGAAGAAAATATTATGAAGTGATTGAGGAAAAACAAAAGGCAGTAGACAAGGTTCTAATGGGGATTGAACCTGAGAAGTCCTCACCTCCCAAGGCTACTAATCCTAAAATTATTCTAAAAGGTGAGTCATCAAGGGTAGCTGAAGTAAAACTTGATTCATCAAAAGTTGCAGATGATAGCTGTGTGTGTGAAATATTGCACCTGTTACCTGCGACACAACACTTCAATAGGTCATTGCATTAGTGGAAAACATGGTTAGATGAGCATATAAAGCAACTAAAATAGACCTATTACTTTCTAACTAAGAAGAGTATGATAATAAACATAACAGCCCTCAGATTATGCTACTATCAGTGACATATACGACTTAGCATGAAAGATTTGAGTTAAAAACAAACTTATTTGACCATTAAGCATGCATTCTATCTCTAAAAGGCATGAAAATAACAATGCATGAACATGAAATCTAAAATATGATATGAATCTATGTTTTATTCTAACAGCATAACAATGCATTTGATTCTAAAATTATGGGCTTATTTGTGCTCAAAAACACCTTCTATTTATAGAAGAATGAGGAGAGAGAGGGGGGAAAAGGTGCATTAATGGAGTTGAAAAACTCATTAATGAAGTGTAAGAGCAATAAATGCCAAAGGCATTGCAGAGGCATGGGCTTAAGGAATCTCCATTAATGAGGTATTAATGAGAGCCTTAAAGAAGCATGGGAAGGGTGTAAGAGGCAAGCTTGAGAAGGTGGACTTGAGGAAAGGAATCTTGAGATTCTTTGACTTTCTCAAGTGGGTGGAGTCCTTAATCATTCCTTAATGGAATGCAACAACATTAGGAGGTGGGTTAGGATAGAATTAGGATTAGAATTAGATTTAGCAAGGGTGAATGGGTTGGGATAGGTTCAAACCCAGAGTCAAAGTGGTTGAAGTGGGTTAGGTTAGGGGTTTAGAGGAATATTAATGAAATGAATAAAACTTATTTAATTCATTTAAAAATAGGGATATTAATTATTTAAAAATTTAATTTCTTTTTAATAATCAATAGGACTATAGCCAATTTAATTAAATTAATTAGGCTAGGGGAATGGGTTCTTTCGCAAGTGAGCAATTGATTTAGGACTTTATTTAATTCCTAGAAAATTAATCATTTTAGCCATGTATTTGATTGATTACTTAGTTTTGGCTAAAAAGTAATTAATTTAGTGATTTGATCACTTTAGGAGATTAAATTGAATTCAAAAGAATTATGCCAAGCAGTTACAGGGTCGTTTGAACATAATTGGGGGTATGATCACACTTAGGGAAAATAGGGTCTATAGTCAAAGTAGACCAAATCCAGGTGGTTGCATTTGCCCCTCTTTGAATTGATGTGCGAGCAGTGCATTGATTCAAAGAAAGTTTTTGATTTTGACTTCAAAAAGATTGAGAATTTTTCTCACGATCGAACGAAATGCCTCTTGCACTTGATCGATCTAAACTTATAGAATTGACTTTGAACTTCGTTGTCATCCAAAAGTCAATAAAATATTTTAAAGATACCAATTTTGAACTTGGTTGTCGTCCAAAGATTGATAATATTGATTCTGAACTTGGTTGTCGTCCAAAAGTCAGCAAGAAGCTGCCAAGAGCTTAATAAGAATCTTTTAAAATGAGGAGACACAAGATATCCAGCTTATGAGAACAAAAGCTTTCTATCCAACAGTTCTGACTTAGTCAAGGAAACTGTCATGCCCCTAGTTGTTTGATAATGAATTTGTTTTTGATGTTGTTTTGAGAAAAAATTTGATTGATGATAGTGTGATCATGCCCCCTCAGGAATGAAATTGAAGGAAAGAAATAAAACCCTTTGTTGAAATAATGTATCGCTTGCATGGGACGGGTAGGAAGAGAAAGAATTAAGTAGAAGTGAAGAAACGAGGGTTTGTTAAAAATAAACACACAAAAACCAAGTTAATTACATGAAAATGTGAGTGGTGAGATTGATAAAATGATGTCGGACCAATATTTATGATAAAATGGGCAATTTGACAGATTTGCGGAATAAATGGAGCAAATCTGCATTTTTAGCATTTGTCACAAAAAAAATGTTACTGTGCTACACAAAATACCTTAAGCGCCTTCAATTTGGTTCCTGATTGATCAAAAAGAGAACAGAAATGGAGTTTCAGTTGCCTGGGAGGAGTTTTGGAACTCCTAAATAGCTCAAAAGACCAATATAAGCCTCAAAAATTACCATTTTACTATTCATTTTTACTTTTACCCATAGTAAATCTGAGAGCTCTGCAGAGAAGATGGTGGTCCCCATTAGGAAGCATCATTTCAAGCTCAAGCATTGACATCAGGATCTGGCCGACTACTCACCTCTGGTAAGTACTCAGAAAACTCCCCTGTGAATTTTGTAAATTTGAATTCCATGCATTTTTACAGCTTTTATAGCCTTTTGAATTCTGGGTTGCATTCGGGACTCCGGATCGCACCCTGCCAAACCCGTTTCGTATCTGGTATTTCCTGGATCGTATCTAGTTTTTTTGAATTTCTGCATCACATCCAAGATTTCCTAGATCACATCCTATTTTTTTGTTTTTAGCTTAGTTTTCCAATTGAATTCTAGGCTGTGTCATTTCTTGTCCCTTCACGATCGTACCCTATTTTTAGGGTCGCATCCCAGATTTTGGGGATTGCACCTGGTATTCTCTGTCGCATCTTGTATTTCTAGGATCACATCTGATAAAAGAGATCAAACCCTATCATTCTAGGATCACATCTCATTTTTGGACTTAGAAAGTCGTCTATTTTGAACTGTTTATCTATTGCGGACCCTGAATTACTTAGCTGATCAGGAGTCTGCATCTTTGTTGTAGATAAAGCACTGATTTATCTTTGTATGTGAAAAAAGAAGTGTATTTTGAGGAATTTGCATTTAGAGGCACATATCCAGGTCATGTGCTTGCCTTGTCTAGACTGTTATCAGCTGAGGAGTAGGAGACAGTGATCCATTATGGATTACGATCTCTGATAGGTTTACCCGAGATAGGGGTAAATTGAGGGATGTTGACTGCTCTTTCTGAGAGATGGCACTCAGAGTACAAAACCTTCCATCTTCTGACCAGGGAGATTACAGTTACCCCTGAGGATGTATGGTGGATACTACATGTTCCCATCATCGGCCGTGAGGTGCGCTTTGAGGTGACTTCTGAGGTGGTGATTGGTGCAGCTTGTCAATATTTTGATGATGATACTATTGACTAGAGATACCTCTCCTGGGATTACATGTGCAATCACTATGATCGATTATCCATATATTTAGCAGGTTTGATTGGTGGCATCCTAATGCCAGACAAAGGACAACATGGGTTCATGGTCGGATGGGTGGACATGCTAGAGCAGATGGTCATCCACAGACAGAGATTTGCATGGGGCAGTTGTATCCTAGCTCACATGTACCGAGATCTCCATGAGATTGTGTACCACAATACCCAGAGCATGACTGTGGGTATTCTGATTCTTCAGATCTAGGCCTGGGAGCACATCCTTGTTACACAGTCAATAGTTGATAGACAGCATGCACCGGAGCAGGCTTACATATATATGTATGTAGGTCTTATTCAGTAGCCCCATCTGGGAAAGGTAGAGTATTGGTGATGACTCTTTGATGAGATGACAGAGGTAGTCTAGCGGCCATACCTAGATTGTGAGGAGTGGACCTCAAATGCTTGACAAGTTCCATTTTTGTTCCAAAGAAGGTACCTCATTGGGAGGACTAGATATATTGTAGAGAGGTTCATGCACACTCGAGTTCTGAGACAGTACAGTCGACGGTAGGGAAGGATTCAAGACATTACTGTATACACATGTATCTGTGATGAGGCACCATTGTGGGGTGCCCATCTTAGGTATGAGACAGCCCACCAGGAGATTAGGGACATGGTTGGAGTAGATTGGGATCTCCGCCTAGATGTTGCAGATGCAGGTTGCCCAGATGGGAACTCAGCAAAGATGCTTTAGCATCCATTTCCTTGATTCACAGTTCCTGAGGAGGTCATTCCTCATATAGAGGATCCGATAGATTATGATCCTAAGGATCATCCCGCCAGAGGGAGAGGAGGAGCTCAGAGAGATAGGGGTGTTGGTAGGCATGGAGGGAGATATGGTGGCAGAGATGGAGGTAGAGATGGGAGGCGTCCTCCTCCAGATGAGGGGGATGATGGTGGAGATGACAGGGGAGGTTGAGCTATGGGTGGCCAAGTAGATGTTTCTAGTAGTAGTGGAGAGGGTCAGCGTACCCAATTTAGATTATTTTCTCCCTAGATGGATCTAGGGCCATTACTTACAGGGGATCAGCAGAGACAGCAAAGGCAGTAGCAACAAAGACAGCCTGATAGATCTCAGGATAGGCCTTCTGGATAGGATTCTGGCAAGGGTTATGGCAAAGATGGGGACCCATTATCTCAGTGTGAGTAGGAGAGAGAGAATCTTAGGGCCTGGGTTATGGCTTTAGAGGCCAAAAATACTACAGCATAGGCTAGGATCACAGTAGCAAATGCTTTGCTTTTTGATCGAGATACACAGCTGGAGAGGCTTAGAGCAGAGTGAGATATACAGGCTCAGACTGCAGTCCATTAGGCACAGAGAGCTACATATTATTATGCTTTATACCATGTTGCAGTGCCTGAGGGATAGAGAGCTACATCATTTTCATGCCTAGCGTAGCAGCTAGAGGGAGCAATGCCTCCTCCTCCTCCATTTGCACCACCTCCTCCTCCTCCAGATCAGGGAGAGGGGGGTAGCTAGAGCTGATTCTGTATTTAGTTTACACATGTATATTGTATATCTAAATCCTTCTGAGATATTTATTTTGTATCTGACACATATATATATCAGATTCTTTCTGCCTCTCTGATACAATGATACTCTTTATGTAGAATTGTGTCATATTTTGATCTGTACCATGTTGAGATATATATCTAATGTAGTTGTTTCTGGTTCTGACATGTTGCATGATGTCTCTCTATTTTGATAGATTTATTTGCACATGTGATTATATCTTGGTCATATGATGAGTTAGATTTAGATGATGACATCATTTATGTGTTTGTATTTATCACTGATATAAATATGTTTCAAATGATTCTATGTGAATATGCAAATGTATGTTTTAGATTTTTTTCTTATGCAAGTAAAATGTATGGATGCACTTAGGATGTAGAAATGAAGTGCACAAATGCTTTGTTTTTTGTATTTTCTTCCTATCTCATTTTATGAATGCAAAATGTATGCTATGGATGTGCAACAATATTTAATATCAGTAATAGTAAATGGATGTAATTAACTTGGATTTAGAAGAAGAAAATAGAAATTATTTTTGAGCCCAAATTCCTTATACTTTCTTTCACAAATGTATCATGCAATCTCTAAATGCAGCTATATGCACACTCTTAGTACTTGTCACTAACTTGTAGATATTGTAACATTTTTATCATCATTGGGAACTTTTCGGAATGGATACCACCTGATAATACAACCATCACTAATACCCACTTATATTATGAAAGTATGAATACTATGTTTTATTGGAATGTCAGAAATAGACTTAGGCATCAAGGCATAGAAGCCAGGATAACAAAATAGTCACCTTCCTTTTAATATATCAGATTATGTATAAGGCGAGATATTGGACCCGCAATGACCTTGAAAATTCATATCCTTGGGTACATTATGCTTCGTATACCTTAGCGAGAATCTGAGTTTAGAAAATAGACAAGGAAATTGTTCCAACCTCACCATAGTTTACACATAATGAAGATCGAGATATATGCGGCTATCCACCCATAGTGGCAACTCTTACCATAAACATCTAAGTTAGGTGAAGTTTATAGGATTATTTAGAACAATCACCATACGCAAAAAACCAATAAAATGTTATGTCCCCTATCCTTTTGAATCTTTGTCTTTGCGCAGACATCATGGAGTAACTCGGAAGACATAACAACTATCAATTGTGAATCAATCAAAGAAAACTCATAACTGCTTAGATGCCCCCAGTGAAAACATCATGGGTACATAAAAGAGTCATAATCAAACCAAGATCAAACTGTGTTTAAGGTAGTATTGAGAAATACTATTGATTCATTTTTCAAGCGCAGTAGAGATTCATCAATCAAAAGTTTGGAATTCAATCAAATATGTGTTCCATGTCTGTGTATAATTTCATTCTTGTTTGCAATCCAATTTAGGTCATAGGAACACCATTCATGTTAGTGCAATGTTTGTGTCAGCCTTGTGTCATGAAAGGGATAGTTTAGAAAAAGTATCAAGAAGCATGGTATCACAAGACAAACCAGCCTAAGACGACCTAGAAGATGTAACCTATTAGACTGGCAAAGATGCCCCCAGTGCAGAATGACTTCATCCTAAGATAGAAAATACAGACAAAACCCAAGCAAGGATAAGATAGTTGTTTAGGAAACAAAGTCAACATTTTAGCACAGGTGTAATCGTGAAGGCTTAATATCAACAATGCTTTGATAGATGGAGCATAGAACACAAGTGACGCCTAATTGCCAGGTTTTCACTACTTGGCAAGACTGTTTCTTTCTTTTTTTGCTACCAAGATGCCTGTTTTACCAGGTTGTCATCAAGGCACTTTTCTCTTTTTCAATTTTTTTGCTATTTTTTCTTTTTTGAATGTTTTTGTAGTATCAAGGTGCCTGTTTGTTAGTTTTTCACCAAGGATACCTTTCTTCAGGACTTTTTCCACTTTTTTTGGATTTCTTCAGGATCAATTTTCTGAATGTTTTTGGTATTTTCTGAGAACTATTTCACTGTACAGGCTCTGATAGCCGAACATCAAGCGTAGAACCACTTCAAATGTAGAGTATTGATAGGATCTGGAAGAACGTCTCCCTCAGGTGTAGCGAGCTGATAAGCTCTAGTCCCAAAAGTAGCAGTGATAACATAAGGTCCCAGCCAATTAGGTTCAAATTTTCCCTTTTGTTCTCTATTGGGCTGGTTCTTAGGATTCTCCTTTAAGATGAGATCCCCCACTTCAAATTTTCATGGTTTGACCTTCTTGTTGTACCCTTTGGACATATGTACTTGGTATACCTTCAGATGATTGAAAACCTATTTTCTACACTCATCTAGTAGGTCTAAAGAATTCACCCGATCAATGCAATATTGTTCATCAGTAATAAGACCTTGTAAAGATATCTACAAAGATGGGATTTCAACCTCAATAGGTAGTACTGATTCAACGCCATAGACTAGGGAAAATGGCATGGCTCCAGTTGGTGTTCTGATGCTTGTTCTGTAGGCCCATGGTGCCGAATTCAGTTGTAAATGCTAGTCTCTGCCAGACTTACTTACAGTTTGGTGTAGGATTTTGAGAATATTCTTATTAGATGCCTCAGCCTGTCCATTACCTTGAGGATAATAGATTGAGGAGCAATGTTGAGTGATATGGAACTATTCACAAAGGTCATCAATGTCTTGCTTTTTAAATTGGCCCCCATTCACTAATACATTTGGTACCAAATTGCAACGGCAGTGCCATTGTAGTTTTTCTGTCACAACCTTGTTGTCGTTGCAATTGCGACAGTCTATCGTCGCAATTGCGACAACGACAAGGTTGTGACGAAAAAACTGCAACGGCACTGCCGTTGTAATTTGGTACCAAATGTATTAGTGATTGTCTGTTACAATTGATGAGGGTATCCCATATCTACAGATAATGTAGTTCAGAATGAACATAGCCACATGTTTTCCAGTGGCTTTGATTAGCGGCACGACCTCAACTCACTTCCTAAAACACTCAGTGGCCGTAATGATGAACTTGTGTCCATTTGAAGAATTGGGATATATTTGTCCAACCAAGTCAAAGGCCCATTACTGAAATGGCCAATGTGTAATGAAAGGTATAAGTTCTCTGGAAAGAGCATGGATGAGATTTCCATGTGTCTGGCATTTATGACATGTTTTGGAAAATTGAATAGCATCTTTTTCCATGGTAGGCCAGTAATAGCCTACTTTGAGTAGTTTCTTTGCTAGTGAAAAGTTGTTTGAATGTGATCCACATACACTTTCGTGGACTTCTTTTAACGCATGATCTGACTCTTTGAGTTATAAACATCTAAGAAGCATACCGTCAAGCCCTATCAATATAAATTATTAGTTATGAGGACATAACGCGATGTTGTCCTAATCAGGGCTCTTTTCTCATTTTTGGATAGATTGTTGGGAATAGTTTGGTCAGTGAGGTAAGAAATGATATTAGCATACTAAGATTGTTCTGGGGTGTTTAAATCATAGATTACTTGGTATTCAGGGGTATCAAAGGCAGGATAGGATAATTCTTCCACCAAGAAGTCATAGCAGAATTTATGTTCCTTTTGTTGTAACATGGACACCAATGTAGCCACGGCATCTGCAGCTTTGTTCTTTGTTCTGGGTATCTACTGGAATGTGATGAAGACAAAGTACTTCTTTAAGTCATCAACCAGTTGTTTGTAGGGTGTCAAATTTTCATCTTTCATCTGGTAATATCCATTGATTTGATTGATGATGATCTGGGAGTCACCATACACGTGTAACTCTACAATCTTCCACTCCATGGTGAGCTTAAGACCATTTATCAGTGCCTCATATTCTGAAATGTTGTTCGTGCATGGAAACATTAATTTGTAAGCCTTGGGTATCTTGTAGCCTTGAGGAGTTATGAATAGAACTCTTTCTCCAGAGCCTTGTTGCATGAAATAACCATCAAAGTACATCTTCCATGGATACTCAGTTAAATTCATAATGGTCTCATCAGTTAATTCAATCTTTAAAGGCTCATCATCTTGAAGTGGTGAATTAGCTAGTTGATCTACGAGGACTTGTCCTTTAATATCCCTCATGTCTACATACTCAATTTCAAATTCACTTAGAATGAGGACCCATTTTGCCAGACGCCCTGTTAATGTTGTTTTTCTTAAAAGGTACTTAAGAGGATCGATCTTGGCAATGAGCCTTACTGTATGTGAGAGCATGTAGTGTCTCAATTTTTTTGATGCGAAGACAACTGCTAAGCATGCTTTCTCAATAATGTTGTAATTGAGCTCATAGGAGACTAGTGTTCTACTAATGTAGTAGATAGATCTTTCTTTCTTAGTTTCATCCTCTTGTGATAGCAATATTCCTAGTGATGTAGTTGTAGCTGAAATATACAAGAGTAAGGACTTTCCATGAATAGGCGCCATAAGAATAGGAGGAGTAGCCAGGTACCCTTTTAATTCTCTGAAGTTGGCTTCACAGTGTTCATCCCATTTGAAGGTGACCCCTTTATATAGTAATTTGGTAAAGGGTTGTGCTCTGTCAGCAAGTTGTGACATGAACCGCCTGATTGATTGGAGTCTCCCTTACAATGTCCTCATTAGACTAATGTTGCATGGAGGAGTCATCTCTAGAATAGCTTTCACCTTTGTCAGGTCTAATTCAATTCCCTTCATTGATACTATAAACCCTAAGAGTTTTCCTGATTGGACCCCAAAGGCACATTTCTTTGGATTGATCCTAAGTTGAAATTGCTCCATTCGATCCAATATCTTTCGTAAATCAGCAATATGAGTACTCATTTCTTTGGATTTAGCCAAGGTGTCATCCATGCAATCCTCCATGTTTTTATGCATCATGTCATAGAATATAGTAGTCATTGCTCTTTGATATGTGGCACCGACATTCTTTAACCCAAATGGCATGACGTTCCAGCAAAATGTTCCCCATGCGCATGTAAATGCAGTCTTCTCTTGATCCTTAGGGGCAATTTTTATCTGATTATAGCCTGAGAAACCATCCATTAATGAATACATTTTGTAGCCTGCTATGATATTGATGATCATGTAAATATTAGGTAGGGGGAAGTCATCCTTAGGACATGCTTTATTTAATTCTCTGAAGTCTGTACAAATCTTGGTAGATTTATTAGATTTAGACACTGGGACCACATTGGACATCCATCCTGCGTAAGCAATGACTAGGATAAATCCAGCTTTTAATAATTTCTCTAGCTCTGCCTTTACTAGAAATGCAACATGAGGATGCATCTTTTTAAGTTTTTGTTTCACAGGCTTGATCCCAGGAGCTATAGATAAGTGGTGCATTATCAATTCAGGTTCTAGCCCAGGCATATCTGTATAAGACCATGCAAAGTTGATCTTCTTCTCTTTTATGAACTCGGTGAACCGTGTCTTTTCCTCTTCTAACAAAGATTGTGCTAAGTGGACTATTTGAGGATCTTCAATTGTGCCCAAATTAACTGGATGTATTGATTCTATCAGAACTAAAGACCTTTCTGTTGGAATAGTCCCAAAGGATAACTGAGAGGGGGGGTGAATCAGTTATCAACTACTTTAATTCTTTTCTTTACTTAGATATCAATTAACATAAAGAAAATGCACATTCAGATAACACAATAGCGAACACAATAATTTTGGTTACGGGGAAACCAAATAGGTAAAAACCCCAGTGGGAATTAGCACCTACAAAGAACTGTACTTGAGTATAATTATCCATGTTAGGAGATCTTGCAACCCTATTAGGATTTGTTCTTTACAATGCAATAAGTACAAAGACCTGGTTAAAGGTCAGACCCTGTTAGGAGTCTTTTACATATAACCCTGTTACGGGTGAGGACTCATTGTCCAAAAGCTCACTGCTAAAATGATGAAGGTTGCAACCTTCAATAAAATAGATATGCACTATATCTGATGAATGAACTATTTGAGTAGACCTGATGTCTTGATCAGTTGTAGTGCATTATAAACTTCTACTTCTTCTTCACATAGATCTTTTCTTGATGAATGAAATGCCTTTACTATCCCAAAACAATGGACATTCGGTTATGTCCTCTTTCTGTCTTTTTTTCTTATCATTCACACTTGGCGTTCATTAAATGAACTACTATAAGTATCTTCTCCAAAGGATGTGATCTTTGTCATCTCTATGTGTCCCTTCAATACTTCTTTATTCGGCCACATCAACCATGCAACCTGATTAGAAACACGCAACACAGATTGAATAGATGCGACGCTTCACAAAGTCAGCTCCATCAAATTAACTCCAACTTCATGATTCTAATAGAACATGTTTGGCACCTTTAGATAATTATCTTTAACTCATAACTAAACATGAATACAAACATGCATATCCCAAAGATAGGAGAAACTCAAGAAATAATGTAATTACGTTGGCTCTTCATAGATAGTCTTCAGTCTCTGTAACTGTCATAACTGATTAGCATAACTCAACTGAAACTTCATATCTGACTCGGCGTGAATGTACATAGCATCTAGAACATGTATACACCATGGAAATGAACACGCATAGCTTCAGAATATCTATACTGATAATTGCATATAGAACACTATTATATATTATATGTTGTCATCAATGACAAACATACAATCAATTATTTTCACAGAAGCAAATCTCCAACAATCTCCCCCTTTGACATTGATGGCAACATATGATATCATCAACTCAAAGTGTCTTCGTTATTTTTAAAATCTTCTCAATATCCTCATCAAAGGTTCCTCTTTACTACTGTTTCTCTTCTAACTGTATACTCCCTTAGAGTATATGCTCCCCCTTACTATATACTCCCCCTTTGACATCAATGACAAAGGGTGTTAAACACCACTAAGCACAGGTACTAGTAGTCAACCATTCATCAGTCACCAAAAACTGATATTCTTGTTGCAAATTCTAATCATACTTGGGAAAGGGAATTACTCTCAATTCTCCCTGAGATACTCAAAAGTATATTTTGATAATGGCTTTGTAAAAATATCTGCTAATTGTTCTTTAGTGATCACATAATCCAACTTTACTTCTCTGTATGCAACTTTTTCTCTTTGAAAATGGTATTTGATCTCAATGTGTTTTGTCTTTGCATGCATCACAGGGTTCTTTGACATATTGATAGTACTAGTGTTGTCACAGTGAATAAAAATAGGATAATCAATTTGAATACCAAAGTCTTTAATCATCTGTTTGATCCAAACCATTGTTGAACAATTCAATGTTGTTGCAACATACTCAGCTTCTGATGTTGAATGAGAGATACAATTATGCTTTTTACTTGTCCAAGTGACCAATCTATCTCTAAGAAATACTGCTCCTCCTGATGTACTCTTTCTATCATCAACACAACCTGCCCAATCTGCATCTGTATACACCTGAAGTTGTATATTCTCTGAGTTAGGATACCATAAATCATAGTCGATAGTCCCTTTTAAGTATTTGAATATTCTTTTTATTGCCATTAGGTGATTTTTCTTGGGTTCAACTGCAAATCTTCCAACAATGCCAACTGCATTAGAAATATCAGGTCTAGATTGAGTAAGATATATGAGTTTTCCAATCATAGACT
>MU223297.1:19015-72327 GCA_018584345.1 Thuja plicata | reverse complement strand
TAAGTAATTCAACGTCATGGAACCCCTGAGTCGTGTAATCTATGTGAGTGTAAGACATGTGTATAAATGGTAATCGCTTCCGCATGATTGTATGTTTCTTTATGTTAACTTTTAAAAAAAAAAAAAAAAAAAAATTATTCAGCACACATAGTGACATATTTAGGTTAATCTCTCTTGGGTTCCCTGGCGGGGCGTTACAGTGCATTAATGGAGTTGAAAAACTCATTAATGAAGTGTAAGAGTAATAAATGCCAAAGGCATTGAAGAGGCATGGGCTTAAGGAATCTCCATTAATGAGGCATTAATGAGAGTCTTAAAGAAGCATGGGAAGGGTGCAAGAGGCAAGCTTGAGAAGGTGGACTTGAGGAAAGGAATCTTGAGATTACTTGACTTTCTCAAGTGGGTGGAGTCCTTAATCATTCCTTAATGGAATGTGACAACATTAGGAGGTGGGTTAGCATAGAATTAGGATTAGAATTATATTTAGCAAGGGTGAATGGGTTGGGATAGGTTCGAACCCAGAGTCAAAGTGGTTGAAGTGGGTTAGGTTAGGGGTTTAGAGGAATATTAATGAAATGAATAAAACTTATTTAATTCATTCAAAAATAGGGATATTAATTATTTAAACATTTAATTGCTTTTTAATAATCAATAGGACTATAGCCAATTTAATTAAATTAATTAGGCTAGGGGAATGGGTTCTTTTGCAAGTGAGCAATTGATTTAGGACTTTATTTAGTTCCTAGCAAATTAATTATTTTAGCCATGTATTTGATTGATTATTTGATTTTGGCTAAAAAGTAATTAATTTAGTGATTTGATCCCTTTAGGAGATTAAATTGATTTCAAAAGAATTATGCCAAGCAGTAACAAGGTCGTTTGAACATAATTGGGGGTATGATCATACTTAGGGAAAATAGGGTCTATAGTTAGAGCAGACCAAATCCAAGTGGTTACAATAGCCAATTTGTTAGTACTATGAAGCAGCCATATTTCTTTGTTACTGGTAGCATGTGTCTTTGGGCACTTTGCAGGATGCTAGTGACCCTTTTCAAGGGAATACTGACAATGTTGCACACATTGGAGGAAGCATTAATCTAAAAGAGGCAGAGAAGGAAGATCTCAAAGATAGTGAGGCTGAGGAAGCTAAGGATGCAGTAAATACAGTTGAAATTAAACAAGAAACTCATGTATCTATTTCTTAATCTTTATTTTTGCAAAGTAAAGATAGAACTCTGAGTAATAATGTTGAGAGCATGGATGAGGATGAGTTGATGAAGCTATCATACATCACATTTCAAAAGGTGAAAGAGATATCTGAGTAAAAAGGTGAGAAAAATTCAAGGGTAATGGAAAGAGCAGTTCATACTTTCAACAAACTCCTACCTATACCTCTTACTTTTCAAGGAAATAACAATGAAGAGAACTTGAACAAGGTATTAGATGACTCTAGCACACCAGCCCAACCGATCTACCAAATACCTCAAGTTGCATACCAAGCACCAAAAAATAATTAGTTCTTCATCCAAAAGTTCCTATGTCTCTAGCATGCCAGCCCAACAGATCTACCTTTAAGGAGTAGCTACATCTACAAGAACACAAGAAGAGAAAGATGAGAAGAAGGAGCTAATTGAACAAGTGAATAAGTTTTCCATGGAGGTCACATACTTAATAAATTAGAACAATCAACCATCAATGTGGCCATCAAGGGAATTCCCAAGACAATTATTAGAGGAACAACCAAGATGGTAATTATGAGATAAATGATCAAGGTTGAAACTACCAAGGTGGTGCACAAGGAAGAAATCAAGGAATTAACAATAATCAGTAATATCAAAAGAGAACTTGGAATAAAAATCTGAATAATGGAAATGTGGTGTCACCACTCAACAACCCTCTAGCCTTTGAGAATGGACCAACTTAGAAAATATTCCTAGTTGAGGCTACATTATTGGGATGGTGCAGAATACATGAGATTAATCAACATTAAGAGATACAATATCTAGAATTTAAAAGGACAACAATTTTTTTTCAAAACGTGATAGACGATAGAAATAATTAAGAGAAACCTCGAATCACAAGATATAAGATTTTCCCTACCACATAATACTATCAAGATTAAAATTATGAGGAGCATTTGTTTCCACCTAAGTGTGAAGCATATGAAGAGTACAATGGAAATTTTACCCTAGCTTCACCCAATGGTCTAGTGGAGGCACACCATTTAGACTTCCCCCTACGATCAACAAGTGGGACAATGCAATAAATGGGTTATCTTTTCCCTCCATTGAATAATATTATTCTAGTTCAAGGCACAAAGGAGGTACATGCATTCCAAAAATCTCAAGGAAATGTAGGACAAAAAATATACCATAGGAATTATAGAAATAATGATTTGTTGACTTCTTCCTAATTTCCTCCAAATAGTTTCAATACATTGCCACATCCTAATGCAATTAATGTACCAGGCTATTTGAAAGACTCTCCTACATATACGCAAGGTACCAATAGAAATTAGAATGCTAACAATACCCAAATTACCAACAATGTTCAAGCTACAAGAATTTATTTGCATGATGATAGGCTAAGGAAGTTGGGAAAATGTATGATATAATAATGATATAACAGATATTGAAGATCTCATCCTCATGTTGAATCAAGTTATGGAAAGTACACACGGAGCACCTTTTGAACCATAGATGTGTTATTTCATTGAGAAGATAACTAATACGAGGAAAAAATTTGTTTGGGAACTAATAATCAATGATGATATGGATCAACAGTTGAGAACTATAGAGAAAATGGAGGCATTCTATGTGATCTCTTACTCGGTGTACATGATGGCATGGGTTTGCAAGTACAAAGGATAGAAATGTCTAGGAATAATGGGGAAATGACCAAGGAAATACATGATATATGATTCCTACCCACATTTTCATGTTCAAAATAATGATGACTTCAGGATTACAAATGATGTATTTGTCATGTGCAATGTAAGGATATTACATGGGACTCCCCAAAAGAGACTATTGAAGGAAGCTAAAGATTTAGTAAAGAATTATGGCTGGTGATACACTTAGTTTCCAAAGTTAACCTATATCAAAATATTAGGGAGTACAACACGCTCAAAGAAGTTTCCCAGGTTTCCACCAAAATAGATAGTGATAATGGAGGTTGTGAGATAGTTTCTCACATATAATAAAATTCAGAAGCACAAACACAAGCCAAGTATGTCTTTACCATTCCACCTTGGGAACTCATTTGAAATTTTTCGTTCACTTCTAGAACCAGAAAAAATAGAAAGAGAGTTTGAATGTTATTCATTAGGGATATATAATGCTAGAACCAACTTTGATCCATACCATCAAATAATAAAATCTTACGGAGTATGATACAAGCACCTGACACATGTGGAAGGTCATTAGGAAAATGTAGAGGATGACTATGAAATCAAGAGAATATCATTTTCCCATTTTTAATATATCTAAATAGAGAGAGAAAATGGATGAAGATTTCAGATCAAATTAAGGATGGTATAAAGTGTCTTCAACCCATTTATCAGACAAGGAAATATGTTATCCTTGCTATTGATTGGCTTGACAAAGATGAAGGAAGCTTTGATACATTAATGATGACAGTTAAGACATTCACTTGGGATTCATTTAACAAACTAATGGAAAAGTTGAAAGAAAGAGGAATTTCTTTGACTTATGATCTAAACAAAGATGTGGAAAAACTTGAGGAGGAACCATCTAAATAATTTCAAGGAGTTCCCAATAGACAAGAGATTCAATGCATCAACAAGAGTAAAAATAGCGACAAGGCCTTGAGAGATAAAAGGAAAGAAGCTACAGGAAAAGAACCTCCACAAAAGAAATAAAAAATTAAGAGAAGATGATACATCCTCAAGGAAAGTGAATATAATGTATACATCCGAGAATGAAGAATGAGTTTGGGTTGAGATTTACTTAGAAGTAAGTAAAATTCAAAGTTCTGACTATGTTCCCTTGGATCAAAATGAGCAAGAAATAGATTATCCTCCCCAAATAGTTGAAGATCAGTAAGAGGAGAAACATAATGTGATCAACATTGAGTTTATTTCATAAGATGATGAAGCAAGACTTCAAGATGGAGGTACCAATGAGGATGTTAAAATAAAAGTTCAAAATAAAAATCAAGTAAAGGAAAATCAAGAAGATGAATTAGGATAATTTATTGCACCAGTATGGTTGTTATAGAGGATGAAGAAAGTATAAGTGACAGTTACATAGCCAATTGACAGTGTGGAAGAAATTGTGAAAATAAATGAAAAGGATAAAGAAAAGATGTCTTCCAAGAGGTTCTCAAATATTAAAAATAACAATTTAGGCACACGCACATTTCAAGTTGTTTTTCCAAAGATAGAGAAGGCTAGAAGAGATATGTTTCCATAAGACTGTGATATTGAATAATATGAATTGGGGACAATCACCAATAAATAGGAGGTTGAAGAAGCTTATGGATCCATTCATGTCTTTGAGAAAATATTGAATAAGGAGGTCAAAAAGAAAAGGAAATACAAAGAAGAGACCAAGTAGTTGAAACAATATATCAGGCAATTGATGACCTAATCCAACAAGTTGATCAAGAATTTGTTCCTCTAGTCACTTTTTCTAGTGTATTGATGGATGAAGAAACACTTGGATTAATAGTGAAAGAATCAAGGAAATGGGTAGTTGGAACACTTGAAGAAGGAAATAAGCTTGTTTTAAAGTTTATCAAGACCTATGACGCTATGCTCTCCCTCCAAGGAAGGATTAAAGTAGTACCAGAAGGTTGTCAGGAATTTCTCTAAAGAAATGAAAAGATGCTTTCTTAACTAAAAACAATAATGAACTAACACAGCATACGTTGAGAAAGGATAAAGTATTAATAAAGAGACAAGTGGTTCATTTCCAAGGGTAGAATCATATACTATCTCTCAATAATGAAATCTTAAAGCAAGTGGAATATGTCTATTCAAATACATGAGATACAGTTCAATAAATTAAAATTTTCATTCTTACTTATGTGAGATCCATATTCCAATTGGAAGTTGAGGATAATGAAAAGCTAAGTGTAGATTAGTTGAACAGTAAATTGAAGGATGTCTACTTCATTGATACAAGTCAACTCATGATGGGGCATTTGTAAAAGGTTCCAATATTTTCAAACTTCATGGCTATCTCCAATGTTTTTGATTAGAAGAATGAAAGTGGTGCTTGTGCAAGTGATTTATAATATCATGAATATAGGGTCAAATTTGTGCCAAGTATCCCCAAAGATGAGTTTCGGATATCATGTTTGGGTTCATTGAATATGTAAAAAGGAAAAAGGATAAGGGGAACAATTACCTAAATGATGAGTTGTTTTAGGTCCATGTGGCAATGAATTTTATTATTGGTTCTTAGATAGGTGCTTCATTCTGATTGACCCATTGATTGGTGTCATTTGGTTATTGGTTAATGGAAATGTTGTGTCACCACAAAACAACCCTCTAGCCTCTGAAAATTGACCAACTTAGAAAATATTCATAGTTGAGGCTACATTATTGGGATGGTGCAGAATACATGAGATTAATCAACATTCAGAGCTACAATGTCTAGAATTTAAAAGAAAAACAAATGGTTTTCAAAAGGTGATAGATGATACAAATAATCAAGAGAACCCTCTTATCAAAAGATATAATATTTTCCCTACCACACGATACTATCAATTTATAAAATTATGATGATTATTTGTTCCCACCTAAGTGTGAAGGATATGAAGAGTACAATGGAAAGTTTCCACTAGCTTCACCTAATGGTCTAGTGGAGGCACAGCATTTAGAATTCCATCTTTGATCAACTAGTGGGACGATGAAAGAAATGGGTTATCTTTTCCCTCCATTGAATAATATTATTCTAGTTCAAGGCACAAAGGATGTACATGCATTCCAACAATCTCAAGAGAATGTAGGACAAAATGTATACCATAGGAATTATAGAAAAAATGATTTCTTGACTTCTTCCATTCCTCCAAATAGTTTCAATACATTATTGTTAATGTTTTTCAAATCATCACAAGGAATATACAATCTATAGAATTCTTTCAAGTACTAAGCACAGGATATAATAAATCACAAAGAAAGGAGAAATAGTACCCATAAATCAACCTTTTCCAATGTGAATTAGCACACCTAGGGCTTCTCCCAAATCTGATTCAAACTTTTTGTTAATCAGCTCTCAGATCTGGCCCATTATTAGCACTTGGATTCATATCTGATCTAGACTATGTAAATATTGTTATGTGTCAGATTCGTCCAACCTTTGGTCTGAACTTATTTTCTCATCAATAAGGTCTGATATGAAGATTTGATTGTTGATTCCTTTCAGCCTAATTCACTCCAGATAAATGTTGAGTCTTGGTAAAATGTTTATCAGCAGTTCTGCTCCAAAGAATTGGAAGAATTCACTTCCAATGTAGGTCTAATTCAGTCCACAAATCCTCTCTTAGATTGTTAACCAAATTTCTCATCCACGATCGAGTTTGCTTCTCCAAGAATGAATTTGATTGCTCCAAGAATCGATGACAAGTAGAAAACAATGTTATGTTTTTATTGCTTCTAGCATTCATCAAATTTCCTTAATATATGAGTTCATCAAGCCAAAACGTGAACCTCCAAGTCAGCCGACATGGGGCCATGATTTTGTGCCTCTTGGATTAATAAATAAAATAATATTATCCCTTATTTTATTATTATTTAACTCATTATTAACTATATTTGATGTTTAAAAATCAAACTTCGTGATAAATATAACCATTTATATTATCATTTATCACATTGATTTTAGGCATTATATATCATCCAACTTAGTGGATGAACTTGAAGAGGAATCATCCAAACAAGTGCAAGGAGTTTCCAATAGACAAGAGATTCAATGTAGCAACAAGAGTAAAAATAGTGATAAGGCCATGAGAGCTAAAAGGAAAGAAGCTACAGGAGAAGAACATCCACAAAAGAAATAAAAATTAAGAGAAGATGATACATCCTCAAGGAAAGTGAGTATAATGTCTACATTAGAGAATGAAGAATGAGTTCAGGTTGAGATTGACTTAGAAGTAAGTAAAATTCAAAGTTCTGACTATGTTCCCTTGGATCAAAATGAGCAAGAAGTAGATTATCCTCCCAAAATAGTTGAAGATCAATAAGAGGAGAAACATAATGTGATCAACATTGAGGTCATTTCATAAGATGATGGTGAAAGACTTTAAGATGGAGGTACCAATGAGGATTTCAATATGGAAGTCCAAAATAAAAATCAAGTAAAGGAAAATCAAGAAGATGAATTAGGAGAATTCACTGCACCAGTATGGTTTTTATAGAGGATGAAGAAAGTACAAGTGACTGTTACATAGCCAATTGAAATTGTGGAAGAAATTGTGAAAAGAAATGAAAATGATAAAGAAAATACGTCTTCCAAGAGGTTCTCAAAGATTAAAAAGAATAATTCAGGCACACGCACATTTCAGGTTGTTGTTCCAAAGGTAGACAAGGCTAGAAGAGATATGTTTCCACAAGACTGTGATATTGAATAATATGAATTGGGGCCAACCACCAATAAATAGGAGGTTGAATAAGCTTATGGATACATTCATGTCTCTGAGAAAAGATTGAATAAGGAGGTCAAAAAGAAAAGGAAATACAAAGAAGAGACCAAGTAGTTGAAATAGTATATCAGGCAATTGATGAACCTAATCCAATAAGTTAATCAAGAATTTGTTCCTTGAGTCACTTGTTCCAGTGGATCGATGAATTAATTAGAACACACTAGTATTAACAGAGAAAGAATCAAGGAAATGGGCAATTGTAACACTTAAAGAAGGAAACAAGTTTTTTTTAAGGTTTATCAAGACCTATGACGCTATGCTCTCCCTCCAAGGACGGATTCAAGTAGTACCAGAAGGTTTTCAGGAATTTCTCTGAAGTAATAAAAAGACTCTTTCTTGACTACAAACAATAATGAACTACCATAACATACATTGATAAAGGATCAAGTATTAAGAAAGAGAAAAGTGGTTCATTTCCAAGGGTAGAATCATGCACTATCTCTCAATAATGAAATCTTAAAGCAAGTGGAATATGTTTAGTCAACAACATGAGATACAGTTCAAGAAATTAAAAATGTCATTCTTACTTATGTGAGATCCATATTCCAATTGGAAGTTGAGGATAATGAAAATTTAAGTGTAGATTATTTGAATAGTAAATTGAAGAACATCTACTTCATTGAGGCAAGTCCACTCATGATGGGGCATTTGCAGAAGGCTACAACATTTTCAAACTTCATGGATATCTAGAATGTTGTTGATTAGAAGAAGGAAAGTGGCACTTGTACAAGTGATTTATAATATCATGAATACATGGTCAAATTTGTGCCAAGTGTCCCCAAAGATGATTTTATGAGATCATGTTTGGGTTCATTGAATATGAAAAAAGGAAAAAGGATAAGGGGAAAAATTAACTAAATGATGAGTTGTTTTAGGCCCTTGTGGCAATGAATTTTATTATTGGTTCCTAGATAGGCACTATTCTGATTGACCCATTGATTGGTGTCATTTGATTATTTGTTTCTACCTAACCCATTTTATTATTGGTTCACAAAGGCTATGTAATTTTCTTATTTTCCCACAAGGTGGTTCTCTAGTGTAATTGGATTAACATTTAATAAACTTAAGTGGTAATTCTAGAAAGCCTAATGAAGGCTTTGTTGGATTAATTTGGGCCATTGATTTCAAATTAATCTTGGTCATTCATTATATGTGAGAACCCTATTTAATGCTTTCTCATCTCATTTTTAAATGGGGGATTGTTGGAGAATTGTTGCTAATGCACTACCATAATTTCTCTATATTCATTGTTGTCTTTGTATGGTGAATACTTGTGAACTTTTGGGGAGTATTGCATGGTTTCCTACATTCCTCACTTAGCTAGATCTTCTTAACTGTAAATAAAAGTTAGAATAGTTGAAGTAAATTAGTTGGATAGATTAGATGTTGAAATATATTTTTGTTGTTGAACATATGGTGAAACAAGTTCCCATACCTTTTGGTCTTTATTGATAGCAAACAACAGTGCAAGGTTATTTGATGCCTAATTGTAGGAACTTCACTTCAATTACTTGATGATCATTGATTTTTATTTCTTATGGTTTTGATGAGCATTGGTAATTTGAACACCATACTTCCATCCTTTGAAGATTACACCCTCATAAGCATAGTTGACTAGGAAAATCTAGGACTATTTTGTTTTCACCACAACATCAACATAGTCTTGCATTAGTAGAATTAGAAGTAGTTAGATTTCTAAACCCTCAATCTCATTTGCACTTTATTTTGATTAGAAGTTAGGATTAGTTATTCTATTTACATTGCCATATCATTCACAAGATAGATAAGTCTAAGTGAACTAGCATAAGTTCTTTTGCATAACTAGCATACACCAAAGCCAAACGAGCTCTTACCCACATTTTAAAGTCACAAGTGTGTAGTTGGAACCTTGGAGTCACCTATGTGATCCTTTGTGCAATTTTAGCATACGTGGTGATTTTTATCAAGGATAGAGTGCTTTTATGGTTTATTCTATGTTGGTTTGGTCATAAAACACTGATCATCAAAATTGGTGCTAGCAGGATGACTTGTTCGAAATTCACTCAGGATATTAACAACAAGTTGAAAATGGTCTGAAATAGTTTTTCCCCATTATGATTTCTATCCAGTTGTGCAACTGCTCTTAGATTTGGAAGTAAGACAAGAAGATGTTAATTCTGATTTGGGTACCTTTTTTCAGAATGAAAGAAGGGATGACACACGTTACGTAGTTTCTTGAGATATATTAGAAGAAGAAGAAGTTTCTCAAGAGAAATAAAGATAAAGAATACAAAACGAAAGAGAAATCAAAGAAAGGTTAGAACGTGATAGAAAATAAAGAATATAGTGTGAAAATAAAATCTATAGGAGGCTTGAGTGAGAAAGAGAAGTTGAAAGAATAGCTCAACAAAATTGAAGGAGAGAATCAAAACCAATTTCAAGTTGGATAGGAAAATTGTCTCATTCTCACCAGAGAGGTTTGAAAAGAAGGAATCGGGAAGAAGAGAAAGGATATTTAGATAAAATAAAAAATAGGAAGAGGATTTGATACAACTACAATTTCATAGGAAAAGGAGAAATAATCAATACATTGATCCAAGTGAATCAAATTCTCCAAGCCAGTTAGCAAGTCCTCAAAGAATAATTTCATCTCAAACTACTCAAGCATAGAAAGTTCAAATTCAAGTAACTCAATTTCAAGCTCAAAAATCTACAGTTCAAATAACTCCAACTCATACAGTTCAAGAAAATCAAACAATAATGGCCACTAATGGTTTACCTTGGTTTCATGACAACCCTTCACAATTGGTTTTCAACATTTATCATGAAATGTCAAAGATTCTAAAGAACGTTTGATCCAAGTTTCAATTGAATGCTCCCAATCACACAACTAAAGAACATGTTAATTTTTTTGAAGATGCCTTGCTAAATAGGAGGATTGAGTATGGAGATTTAGTTTTTAGGCTCTTTCCTTATTCATTGAGAGAGGAAGCCTTTTATTGGTTTATCCCACTACCTGTTTCCTCCTTTAATTCATGGGAAGAAATGAAAAATGATTTTTTAATGATTTTGGCATTCCAATTTCACCTTTAGAGCTACACAAACAATTTATTGAAGTCAAAATACAAGATCATGATGCTCTCATTTATTTTAACAATAAGTTCCAACAATTGTACTCAATATTTGAAGGCTCCCTATACTATTTATGATGAACAAGTGAAGGATCTTTATTAAAATTCATTGGATCATCTCACTATCATGTTCACAAGTTCATATCCAACTCCAGAAAGCTTAAGTGAAGCATACGCAAAATCACTCTTAGTCAACGTAAAATTGGACTAAAATTTATCAACACCTTTGATGCATATGGGGGAACCTACAACCACTAATTAGATTCATGGAATTGGTCAAGCTTTAGCACATCATGCACTATTCATGAACCAAATCCCTCAAGTTTCATACCAAGCACTATCAAATCAATTAGTTCTTCATCTGGAAGTTTGTATATCTCAATAATTTCCAACCCAATTGATATACCTTCAAGGATTAGCTACACATACAAGAACATAAGAAGAGAAAGATGAGACGAAGGAGATAATTGAACAAGTCAAGAAGTTGTCCACGAAGGTCACATACTTAATAAATTAGAACAATTAGCTCCAAAGCATGCAAAGGAATGTTCAAAGACAACCAAATAGCCATCAAGGTGGCTATCAAGAGAATTTCCAAGGCAATTATCAAAGGAACAAGCAAGATGGTAATTATCATAAAAATAATCAAGGTGGTGCACAAGGAAGCAATCAAGGATTTAACAACAAGCGGTAACATCAAAAAAGCAAACTTGGAATACAAATCCAAATAATGGAAATGTGGTGTCACCACTGGACAACCCTCTAGCCTCTAAGAACTGGCTGAAAAAATATTCCTAGATGAGTTTTCATTATTGGGATGGTGTAGAATACATAAGACTAATAAACATTTGAAGTCACAATGTCCAGAATTTAGAAGGGAAACAAATATTTTTCAAAAATTGACAGACAATACAAACATTTAGGAGAACCCTCCAATCATGAGATATGAGATTGTCCCTACCACACAAAACTATCAAGTTTTAAATTATGAGGAGTATTTCCTTCCACCTAAGTTTGAAGCATATGAAGAGTACAATGGAAAGTTTCCACTAACTTCAGGCCATGATACAGTGGAGGCATTATGTTTAGAATTCCCGCCATGATCAACAAGTGAGATAATGTGAGAAATAGGTTATCTTTTCCCTCCATTGAATAAAATTATTGTAGTTCAAGGCACGAAGGAGGTACATTCATTCCATAAATCTCAAGGGATTGTAGGAGAAAAAGTATACCATGAGAATATAGAAATAATGATTCGTTGACTTATTCCAATCCTCCAAATAATTTTGATACACCACCACATCCTAATGCAAGTAATGTACCGGGCTATCTGAAAGACTCTCCAAAATATACGTAAGGTACCAATAGTAATCAGAATACTAACGATACCCAAAGTACCAACAATGTTCAAGGTACAAGAATTTCTTCACATGATGATAGGATAAGGAAGTTTCGGAAATGTCGGATGGAAGAATTTAAGAAGGTTAAGACAAATTTTCCATTGTTTGAGTTGATGAAGGTAGCTAGGATAAGAGATGTTTTCTTGAATAGATTGAAGGATAATACAAATCAAGGAGGTCATGGTCAAGTTATATATAATGTCACTCAAATTACTTGTAGAACCTCCTATAACACATCAAATGTGGCTCAAAATACAAACATCGCTCAAAGTGTTTCCTATGATGATCAAAAAACTTGCAATAATCAGAATTCATCACGGCCTATATATGTTATTTAAAGCTCAACAAGCATAACCCAAGATGATACAAAGAGTGAGGGAGCTAAAAAGGAACAAATTCCTACAAAGACATAAAAGATTGATAAGAAAATGGAGAAAGAAACAAATTCAACTATTCAAAGAGACACTCCATATGTCTTCTCTCAAGGGAAAGACAAGTCTTCTATATTCCTTCTATCCATGAGGATCTTTGGAAATTTGTAACATAATTTTCTAATTCATTCTAGAGAATATATTACTATCATGCCTCTAGCCATATGTATAAGACTGGTACTTGTTCCTACAAGCACGAAGAAGGTAATGCAATTGGATAGAATTGAGGTTCCAATCATTAGTGAGTAGAACATCCATATACAATTGGCTTTTGATCCTAGAATGGATAAATTTATTGATATCAGTCATGGACATCCAAATAGTTATGGCATTCTTTTAGGAAGAGAATGGACAAGAAGGTTAAATGTATATGTAGCCACTTAACTCTTGCATATGTGGTCTCCATGGAGGGGGAATCCAAAATAGATCAGGATAGAAAGCACACCAAGATTGAAGTTAAAAATAAATTTAATGGAAAAAAACAATAAAATTCTATTTTCTGAAGAAGATCTTGGTCACTACAAACCAAAGGTCCAAGAAGTGTTGATGTTACAAGCTTTTCAAAGCGAGAAAGGAAAAGAATTATTGGGAGATTGCAATTTAATAGAAGTAGTTGTTGAGAATGATCAAGGTTCATCATCTGACGAAGGATAATGCATGTTCAATTTTTTTAGAAACTTTGTACTAAGGAGTATAAGACAAGGCCTTGAGTTGGGAAATTGCACTTCTTTGAAGGACTTGTTATTACCGAATTGATGTAGGATAAACAATGCATTCCATTCATAACTCTCTTTCTCTATGTGTAAGACATCCCTAAAACAAGTAGAGAAGTGAATTTTGGGAACATTAAAACTAGAAGACCTACAAGTGATGCACGTTGACAAACGCAATTCCAAAGGGAATACTCCACAAGAAGACAAAGTTGAAAGTAGTAGCATGGGAGAAAAATAAAACCAAGCCCTACAAGAAAATAACATAAAGGATAAAAATGCCAAATCGAATTTATCACTAAAATCTCAAGGTCAATAAGGAACTAATCAATTTTGTACTTTGAGTTTTGATAGTTCTAAGTCTAAGAAAGGGGTAGGTGTTGGTTACAAATTGACAAGGCCAAGTGGAGAATCATACTTAGCAGCTCACATATTGTAATTTCCTTGTACAAATAACATGTCTAAGTATGAATCTCTTTCCCTATGCCTATTGCTTGCAATAAATAAAGGAGAAAAGATACTTCATGTATTTGGATATTTAGACCTAGTATTGGGACAAGTCTGAAAAAGGTGTTCTTTCCACGATAAGAGATTAACAAGAAATCAAAAGAGAGTATGGGATCTTTAAGAGAGAATTGATGTATTCAATATAAAAATTTGATATCAATCCTATAATAAATTGGCAAACTCCTTAGCTTAGGTGGAAAGCTCTTTGGTACCCCTCAAATTGGAAGGAAAAGAAATTGAGTGAAACTTGCATCAGTGTCATTAGTACTAGATAATGTGACCAATTTCCAACTATATGAGGATGAAAAGCACATATTGCATTCCTGACAAATACAAGTGTTTTCACGGCTTAAACTATTGGTGATGATGAGATCAAAGAGGCTAAGTTTCATTTAGGAGGGATTGTGAACTTGGAGACCATTACTATTCTGAAAGGAATGATTCAGTTGGAAAATATTTTTGACGTAGGCCAATTCAATGCAATCAAGCATGGGTCAACTTAAGGAAGTGAAAGTATAAAGATAATCTTGGAATAGAGCCAAAGAACATATTTATTGGGAAAGTTTGAACACTAGAAGAAAAAGAAATTATTCTCAATACGATGAGAGATTTTCTAGATGTGATATATTCTTGGAGTTATGAAGACTTGAAGACTTATGATCTCTTAATCACCATGCATACAATATCGCTTGAGGATGGAAGCAAACCATTTTGATAAAACCAAAGTCCAGTCAACCCATTGTTGGAACCATTGATTTACCAAGAAGTGAAGGAGCTATTAAATACAAAGATTATATTTCCAATGCAACACTTGACATGGATTGCCAATTTGGTTCCAACTATAAAGAATGGAGAAATAAGGTTATGTTATAGATTTTCATAATCTCAACAAAGCGTCAAAAAAGACAATTATTTGTTTTTGTCATTAGATGAAGTGATACAAATAGTGAATGGGTCACATATGATGTATTTCATGGATGTTTACTTAGGCTATAATCAAGTGATATTTGAAGAAGAAGACCAATTGAAAACAACTTTCACCACCAAGCAAGGAACTTTTTCTTACAGAAGAATGTCATTCGACCAAATTAATACAAGGGAAACATTTCAAAGGGCCACGTATGTCACTTTCAAAGATTTAATCGGGAAGTATATCATCATTTACATGGATGATCTCACATATTTTTGAATAAAAGAGAAGATGGTGTTGAAGACTTGAGGAAAGTATTTTCAATAATCAGGAAGTATAGATTCTCCCTCAATCCAAAGAAATGCATGTTCAGGGTCATGAAAGGAAAATTACTAGGACATCTGATTTTAGAATAAGGAATTAATATTTATCCAAATAGGGGTGAGGCAATTTAAAAGATCAATCTTCCATCCAGTAAGAAGGAATTAAAAATTTTCTTTGGGAAGATTAATTTTGTGAAGAATTGTATCTCAAGGTTTGCGGAAATAGTGAAGCCAATGAATGACATGCTCAAGAAAGATACTAAGATGGAATGGACCCCAATATAAAAATATTTTGAGGAATTAAAATAGGCAATTATTAACACCCTCGTTCTTGTGATTCTAGATTATACAAAGTTGTTCTTTCTATATTTGTTTGTTTCGGAGCATACATGTGAGAAAATACTTACACAAAGAACGAAAGAAAGAGATGAACATCTTATTTCTTTTATGATTGTTCCATTGAAAGGTGTAGAATTGAGGTACTCTCACATTGAGAAGAAACCTTGTGCATTGATGAAGGAAAATGAGAATTTTATATATTACATTTTGAGGAGCAAAGTGCACACCATAGTCCCAGATATTGCAGTAAAGACACTTTTGATTCCAAATTAATTAGGAAAAAGGAGAGGAAAGTGGTTCGCCACTACCCAATAATATGATATTGGAATACAACCAATGAAATTGGTTAGAGGAAAGGAATTGACTCAAAATATTTTGTTTGACGGATCAAGACTAGTACAACAAGTGTATGAGTTAGAAAATATTTGTCTAGATGAATGGTACAAGGACATCATTTGTTACTTGCTAAATCGCAAGTTTCCTTCCCATCTCAACTCAGTACAAAAGAAGTCATTAAAGATGAAGAGTAAGAGATACATGTTGCAAGAGTCATTTTTTTATAAGAAAAATCACGAGGGTATCTATTTGTGGCATTGGAAAAGAAGCAGGAAGAATCATGGATTAATTTCATGATAACTTTAGAATAATTCATGGAGCAAGTTTGGCCACAACACACAAAATAATGAGATGGGGTATTATGAACCAAATTTATTCAAGGATGCACACGAACATGTGAAGACTTATTACGTTTTCCAGATAGTTGCATTTTGAGAGAAGAATCATGGGATGCCTCTTTAGCATGTGATTAAAGTAAGACCTTTTGCAAAATGGGGTCTTGATTTTATTGGTATGATGAATTCACCCTCCTCAATGCAACATGAGTATATTCTAACTACTATTGATTACTATACTTGGTGGTGGGAAGACCAAGGTTTAAAGTTATGCAATATTGATGTTGTGGTTATAATTTTTGAGTAAAAAATCATCACCAGATTTAGATGTCCTTATCCTTTAGTTTGTTATAAAGGTCCTAAATTTCCATTACATAAGTTTTCTAAATGGGCTTTCAATCATGGGGTAACTTTAAAATTTTCCTCAAATTACTATCCCCATGAAAATAGCCTTGCAAAATCAACAAAAGAAATCTTACTAAAAGTTATCAAGAAATTATTAGGAATGAACCCAAAATATGGGCACATACAATTGAAGTAAATGTGTGGGTAGACAGAACTAGAACCAAGAATTCCTTATGGACTTATCTATATCATTTGGTGTACGGACAAGACCCAGTCTTCCCAATCCAATTGAAAATCCAAACCTTGTAGTTCATGCAAGAGTACTAGTGAGGATCTCACATTTCCTGTCAATGGGGAGTTTCTTAAGCATTATTTCCTCTCTTGGGTCTCCCTTCAGAGACCTTTTGTAAATAGTTGGAATAAATTTCCTTTCTATTGTTTTATTTTAGGTGACATTTGACTCAAGATTTTTTTCGTGTCCCTTTCCATACTGTAGAAGTTGTTAGCTTAAGTTTCCTAGTTGCTTTAGTTTCTCTAGTTCATAAATTCACCTTGAGTCATTTGAATCAAGTTATTTAGGTGTTTAGTGGTTATTTTAATCCTCCTTAGGTCTTCATAGGATCATTTGATTCTAGTGGTCTATTTTTCTTTAGGTTTTTTGGTCGCTTTAGTTTAGTTTCTTTCCTTCTAGGCTTAGGTAGGAGGGATCTTATTAGCAAGAAAGGTATAATGTGTGTTGAACAGGTCGAATAACTGACAGACGGGTGTAACATTTATTCACAAACACTTTCTAAAACTTTTACTCTGATGGTAAACTCACAAACCATACAAATGATAATGATTGTTATATCAAGATTAACTTTTGCTCTATCGGTAACCACATCAAGAAATCATAAAAAATGTAAACATAAAAACATAGAACCACCGACACAAAGAATACCAGAATTTATGGGGAAACCCAAACTGGGGAAAACCATGAAGAAGATATTTTTTATGAAATGAAATGCCAGTTAAGGTGACACTGGTAAAGTGACACCGATTAAGGCAATTTTTATAAAGGTTCATTGCCTATTTTCTCACTGAATTTTTCTTACTGCAGTCAGACGAACTACCCTTATACAAAAAGAGATGTTTCATAGACAAAAATATTAACTAATAAGATTGCATCTGAATATGCATGAAACAGTTCAACAATTAAGCTCAATTACCACATCCAATAATAGATCCAATTGTTGATCTTCTCTTTGTACACCATTGTTTGATCCACTGTAATCTATATGCAAATTCCCTTCTTGATCTCTCAATAATATTCCACGCTTAGCTTTAGCTTTCACACATCACCATCAAGAAATCTCTTAAAGAATCCTTTTATAGCTCGCTTCTCTTCTTCCACACTCACACTCTTATCCATCAAATAAAAAAGGTTTTTCCTTATTTATATATATATTTGATCATACACATGTCATCCACACCAAAAGAATATATCGACCTCAAATCAAAAATATATTACAATTACATTTAATGCACTATCATCAATCCAAAATCTAGGACACTTAAGAAATCTTTACAACACGCTACACCAGGACACAAATATAGGTCGCACTTAAGATGTTTACAATGCTCATTACATTTATCAAAACTATAAGAACACCACAGCCAAGACCATGTCTTGATCATTAAAACTTTTGAACCCGCCGATAAATGAAACTAGATAGAACATGTCCAGAATATGATACCAAAAGCTAATTGATAAACTACAAGAAATTTAATATATCAGGAACACCTGAAAGAATTTTTTGGGCATAGTAGTCAATAGTAACTGCTAGAAGACACTCTGCACCACTTATTACCGAAAGCACACAAGTGTACCAAAATATGTAATCCTTTAATAGAACCAAGTACACCTACCATAGAGCACCAAACCTACGTGTACTAAACCTATTTTGCAGATAACTAATACTTCTTATACTTTTCTAACAGCAGTAAGTACACAACTGAAACTGCCAACCACCAATAAATACTGCCAAGATGTCAATATGAATGTTTTGACATTTATGACAAAAATTTGAGAAACATCTAAATCTATCAATCTCCCCCTTTTGAATTGATGGAAAAAGACCAAAAATATAAAAGATCGCATCAAAATAAAACCTAAGTGGATACTTCATATCATGTTTTTGTTCCTTTCTTTCTCTCCCACTTTTATCTATAATGACAAAGGGCCAAACAAAACAAAGAAAATAAATACAATAGTTTTTACAGAAAATACTTTCTTTTATGTTTCCTTCAAAATGGGAAGCTCCTTCTTCCACTTAGCAATAGCAGCGCCCAACTGGGCACACAAACTGTCACACTCAATCAACTTGTCAAAATATTTAATCCAGTTTGAAGACTAAAACTATTGGTCATAATGTTCTACATCAGCAAAGATTCCAACAACATGCTCCAACCAAACCTCTATCATTTCCTTAACTAACCAAAATATCTTTATCAGATCTTCCCTCTATCTCTATAACAACAACAATGTTTCCTGTAGGTCACCAACTTTAATCCTCTTTTATCCATCCTTGTCCTTGAATAAATCATATTTCTTTCCCATCTCATTCAATTAATTCACTTCTTCCTCTGAAATTTTCCATAGTGATAGGCCACCGAAGATAGTACCTGTATTTATCTGCAATTTCCTTCACACAATCTTCTGTTTCACTAATAACTCTAGTAAGTTTCTACTTTGCATTCGTACATTTCTTCTCTAGAGGCCTCTTGACCACATCAAAATCTGCACCATACTACAACACATTTTTTCAATGAAATCAACTAATTCAGCTGGTAACATGCCAGACACACTAGATAATGTGATCCTTTTACTGATGAAGTGATTAGTCAACAATTTCATCACTAAAGTCTTGTTCACCGATGAACAAATTGTCCATATTTCACCAATCCTATCAAAATCACCATCTTCCAACAAAGTTTGGACCTTAACAGAATCCACAAATCATATTTGGTCAAAAAAGCCACATCTTTCTCCATCTCTTCTTCCTCTTTTTCTTCCTTTTCTTCTTCTACATTCTCTTTATTATCTTCTTCTTCTTCATCTTCTGAAATGGTAACAATTTCCTTCCCTTTATTACTAATTTGTATCTTCTTAGGTTCTGGAGAAGAACCATCAACAACAACTTACAATCTCTTCTGACCCAAGGAGCATCTCTCCTCGTCATGATTAACTGGTATAGCACCATTAATTGTCAAACCTAAACTAAAACTCATTTGCAAATATATGAAATATGCCTTACAGGTCTCTACTCTATTTTCCAACACATCAAGATATTTTCAAATCTTCTTATCAACAAGAATGTCGGTCTTCCACTCAACATTCTCCTTATCAGGTAATGACCTCAAGAAGTAGAAAGATAAACACATGACCAGAGACCCAAATCTAAAACCATATCCACTTTCAACAGTCATCTTTACATTTTCAATAAAATTCTCCAACATCTTACAAAGATTCATTTGAATATTATCCCTTACAACTTTATGTGCAATATAAACAACTAATGTCGAAGTGGCATCATTACAATTTCAAAACTGGATTTTGTAAGAAACGCCATAGGCAACATACCTCACTATATCATCTTCGAGGGTGTTAATTAATAGTGCACGTTGATCATGACCGATCTCAGTCAATTCTTCTACCTCCTTGTATCTTATCATCTTCTTCCCAAATAACTCATCGACGCTGCATAATCCTCTAATAGTGCTAATTACCTCTTTCATCGCTAGATGGGGTTTATCCAGCACTAGGGTTTCACCTTTAAACCGGCTTGGAAAGAATAAAATAAATTCTTTTTCATCGTGTTAGCATTTTTCCCTGACCTTGTCAGAGAAAAGGTTAATTAACGAGGATCAAACAAACCCTCCTACACTTCGAGCTCACAGGCTCAGGCGGGTGTACCTATTGGATTCACTTATTTCAGTGAATCATGAGATGGATTCCTACCCATCACACTTGATATAATAATCATTCACAGCTCCTTAAACAGAAAGGGAAAATGATTTGAATAATTGACTGACGAAGAAACTACAAGACAAACCAGAGACCAGAGCCTTATCTATTGGGCAACAGAGTCAAACAGATGTGCAATCCCAGAAAACTTCTAACTCCAAACTCAAAAATCCCAATGAAATGCCTTGCAAACCATTCTTCTCATTTCAATTCATGGACATCATATTCATATGCAGACTTAGAATTCTCAGAATTCGAAAACAAGACTTACTCTCCTTGAGAGAAACTCAAATTCAAACCCACAAATACCTTGTAACTGGTATATTAACATGCCTTACAAGTTAATATACAAGAATCAAAACAGACATACAAAGACATCAGACAAGTTTCTGAACAGGGATTTCCTTTGTTTTTTACTAAAAATCATCTGAAAACTGTACATTGAAAGACCATGAACACAAAAATTAAGACTCAAAAGTCTGGAAGCTACCCAACAACATAAATTTCAACATCTATCTATACAATTGAGAAGACAAGAGATATAGAGGAATTTGAGAAAACCAATTTTTTCACTAACACCTGTCAATTCCTCCCAAAATATCTAAAATTGATCTCTTCTGCAACTGCAAAAATCTGATCTGATCTACACCCAAAAGGATTGCAAAATCCAAATCTTCATCTTAAGACCTTTCCAACGGTATATAACACTTAATATTTCTGATAAAAAATGCTCCCTGAATCACTAAGCAAACTTTGCCTTCCCGTGCACATTTCCTAAATAATTTTAAAATATTTGAAATCTTTTCAATAGTCAAACTATTGAATTGAAATGACATTTTAAAATATGTATATTTTAATCCCTTTTTCTCACGGTGCACTAGAATTGGACAAGTGGCACCTCCTGGTTGGTTCTAAAAATTCATCTCTGCATAGCCTCTGCGACTGCGCGACGAGCTGAATCACCAACTCGCATGCATTTTGCACTCCCTTGAAAATCATGTGTGACTGCGCGACGAGCTCATTTTGGTCTGCGACTGAGCGACGAGCTACTTGCGCGAGTGCACGACGAGCTAAATCGCCAACTCGCATGCATTTTGCATTGCCTTGAAAATCATGCGCGACGAGCTCACTTTTGGTCCGCGACTGAGTGACGAGCTACTTGTGTGAGTGCACGATGAGCTGAATCACCAACTCACATGCATTTTGCATTCCCTTGAAAATCATGTGCGACTGTGCGATGAGCTCATTTTGGTCTGTGACTGAGCAACGAGCTACTTGAACGAGTGCGCTACGAGCTAAATCGCCAACTCGCATGCATTTTGCACTCCCTTGAAAATCATGTGCGACTGCGCGACGAGCTCATTTTGGTCTGCGACTGAGTGACGAGCTACTTGCGCAAGTGCGCGACGAGCTAAATCGCCAACTCGCATGCATTTTGCATTGCCTTGAAAATCATGTGCGATGAGCTCACTTTTGGTCCGCGACTGAGCGACGAGCTACTTGTGCGACTGCGCGACGAGCTGAATTCTAGTCTGCAATTGCAAATACTTAGATGACCATCACTTTTGATTTTCAATATGGATTTTTCTAAAAAAAATTCTGTAGTGTGCACACATGGTCACCTCAAACATATTAAAAATTTAGCTTGACCCAGTTCGTATTTTTGGAGATATGATTAAAAACATGACTGGATGTGCTCCCACTATACTTGCTTAGTGAAATGTGTTGAACCCACTCCCCAAGTGGTATTTCATGAAAAAACATCATGTCTCTTTTTGCATGCATTCAAAGCAATCCTTCTCTGTAACCTTTCAAGGAAATTTTTACGTAGTAACTCCAAATTTCTTCAAAATTTTGAGAGTACTAACACATCGCACGAGTGAAATTCTCCCAAAATAGTTAGGCCAAGATTTCTAATTCTTTGCATATCCTTTGCAGCCAATCCAAACTCCAATTTCTTGATTATGTTATTATCAAACTCTTTCAACTCAACCTTCTTCATTTTCTTTAGACATAAACGCACTGACACTTTGAACGACCAATTAAGACTCCATAATCACTCACAAGTTTCTCCACAAGATCTCTCTAAAATTCTCATATTTTCCTTCTTGCTACAGTACCAAATGATTTCAAAATTCCATGTTTAAAGCCACGAACCATCATAATTGTATTTCTTGCCAAAAATTAATTATCGCTAATGTAATCCAATTGTATTGTGCTCATCAATCATTCAATCATTAACTGCACTTATTATTTGTCTAATCATCATACTGGAGACAAGATAGTTGCAACCGATATTTCCCTAGAGTAGGGGAAGTGATTGATATAACATTTTAACAGTCCCCCTGAGCTAAAGAATTTGGCTCAGTTATCAGAAGAGCTAGCATCAGGATTCAGTACCACAGGGATCTCTTCACAAACAACTTATTTCTTCTTCTATGTCATACTAGTCTTCTGAGATCCTCTTGAAACCAAAATATTATTCATTTCTTCAGCATTCACCAAAGCACCACCAGATTTGCATTTGTTAGCATAATGACCAATCTAACCACATTTGAAAAAATTAACATTCTTCTATCCTGATCTCACTAACAAAACTCTAGATCTGCATTATCTAGCCTTGTGACCATAGTTGTGACAAACACAACAATTCCCATGAAATAAATTATTCATTCCATTCATCTTATCTGACTTAGAAACTTGACTTCTACATCGACTTTCTTTATGACCAACCTTTTGCAAATTAAAACATTAAATCTTCTAATCTTTCCTCATCTCACAATTAACTGCCTTATGACCAAAATTATTGCAAATGTGACAACAACCGTTAAAAGATAAGTACCTTTCAGTATTAATTTTCCTTACTGGAGGCCTTCTTGTAGATGTATTATAATTCTTGATCTTTCCATCTACCTCGGGCATTGCCTTAGCTTCAATTACCTTCTATTTTCCATTGTCCTTATTATTTGAACATCCACTCATAAACCCTAATCCTTCTTTATCTTTGTGACTCTTCTGCATGGCTAATTAATAATCCAAAATAGTACTGCTCTCACACACTTTTGCTTCAGATTGCAGCTTCTTTAATTCTAGATCTAGCCTCTCATTTTCATTTGATTGCATCTTGATGGTATTCTTGAGATTCTCTTCAGATTTCTTCCATTCCTCCATTACAATTTCTAGTTCTTCATTGATCTTCCTAATACCTTTCATTTTATGCTTTAACCCATATTTGATGAATTCCTCGGTATGTATATTGTTATTCAGCATCTTCTCTAGGTTTGTCATCTTTTTTTTATTCCTTCACTTCCTGTTCTAGGTTTCCTACTTTTTATTTTCATTCATGACTGTCTTCCTTTTGTCTTTCTTTGAACTTCTGAATCAGATTCCTCAGCTTACCGATACATGTATTTTCTTCCTTCTAGTTTTCTTTCAACTTGTCATTCTCTAATTCAGTACTATCAATGTCACTTATCATGATCTTCCAATCCTCAACATGGCAGCATCTTTCTATATCTTCAAACAACCAAGATCTCCCTCAAGCAGTTAAGCTCTATATGCAAGGGACCAAGCTCTGATACCTATTGTTGAACAGGTCAAATAAAAGGGGGGGTGAATTAGTTATTCACAAACACTTTATAAAACTTTTAATGTGATGGTAAAATCACAAACCATACAAATGATAATGATTGTTATATCAATATCAACTTTTGTTCTACTTGTAAGCACATCAAGCAATCATAACAAATATAAATATAAAAGAACAGAACCACCAACACAAAGAACACCATAATTTACATGGAAATCCAAACTGGAAAAAACCAAAGAGAAGCTAATTCTCATGAAATGAAACACCAATTAAGGTGACACTAGTTAAGGTCATTTTTACAAAGGCTCATTGTTGATTTTCTCACTATGGTTTGCTCACTTCCCTTATACAAAAAGAGATGTTTTATAGACAAAATATTAACTGATAAGATTGCATCTAAAATTCATGAAAAACTTCAACAATTAAGGTCAGTTACCACATCCAACAGTAGATCCAATTGTTGATCTTCTCTTTGTACACCACTATCTGATCCACTGCAAATCTATATGCAAATTCCCTTCTTGATCTCTCAATAATCGTCCATAGTTAGCTTCATCTTGCACATATCACCATCTAAAACTCACTCAAAGACTTCTTTTACAGCTCACTTATCTTCTTCCACACACACTCTCATCCATCAGATACAAAAGGTTTTTCTTTATTTATATAGATATCCAATCATACACATGTCAACCACACCAAAAGAATGTATCATCCTCAAATCAAAAAGATATTACAATTACATTTAATGTAATACCATTGATCCTAAATCTAGGACACACTTAAGAAAACTTTACAACATGCTACACCATGACTCAAATATAGATCGCATTTAAGATGTTTACAATGCTCATTATATTTACAAAAATTGTCAGAACACCACAACCAAGACCATCTCTTGAACATCAAACCCTATGAACCCACCAATAGATGAAACTAGATAGAACATGTCTAGAATATGATACCAAAAGATAATTGATGAACTGTGAGATAGTCTAGATATCAAGAACACCTGGAAGAACATTGTACACATAGAAGTCAACAATATATGACATAAGACACCATGTACCATTGACAACTAAAAGCACGCAAGTGTACCAAAACATGTAATCATTTAGTAGAACCAAGTAAACTTTCCATAAACAACCAAAACTACATGTACTAAACTTGTTTTGCATATCACTGATACTTCAGATACTTTTCTAATAGCCAATAGGTACACAACCAAAACTGCCAATCACCAACCAATACCGCCAAGATGTCAGTATTAAGGTTTTAACATCAATGACAACAATGCTAGCAACATCTAAATTTAACAATGTGTTACACGCACTTTGGTGTATTCTCATTGGGTATGTTTAGTCCATTTCCTAAATATCTCTCTGTGAGGATCTCTTGAATTGAAGATTATTCCTAATAACCTCATCATGGAATAAGGATTTGTTCTAAATTTTGAAATGGGATCATATGTTTTTGAGTACCCAAGTCTTTTGGTTGCAACATTTACTCACATTTAATTTCTCTAATTCATTAGAGTATATTAAAAGTCATAGCCAGTGAAAAATCTTTATGACTGCTTCAACACCACTATAATTCTCAAACCCACATTGGCTTCATTGCTTGAAAGCCAATTGGAATGGACACAATATCTAAAAGAAAAAGGAGAAAATATGAAAAGAAAAAGTTGTATCAAAAGAAAAGTGAACATGAAAAAATGAAGGGAAAAGAAATATCATGAAGACTTGGCTATGGGAGTTTGTGAATATCTCTATCGAGGCTATGAATGCCCAATTGGCAATAGCCAAATATTCATGAGAATTACATCAACAATCTCGTTGGGGCTATGGACGCCTGATTGGCACTAGGGCTCTATCCAAGATGCCTTTGGAGTATGCATATTATACGTAGCTAACTATAATGGATATTAGGAAACTTCCAGTGTTCTTGTTGAGATGGGAATGAATACACTTGAACACACGTGAGTAACCAAGGATGAAGGATCTTGGCTCAATTTTTGGTTTCTCCCATCTTGAATGCATTTACTGGTGGTTTGATAGGCGAAAAGGGAATTGATAAAAGTTCTTGGTTGCAGACAAGTTTTATCCATGAAATATTCAAGAAAATTTCCCCATTGGAATCCCCAATGTTGTGAGCTCTTCACAACATCGCCCCATTGCAAATGGGACATCCTCTTTTTTCTTGTATTGTTAGTTGGTGTAAGTTGTAGGTTAGATTAGCAGCATTTTGAAGTTTTGAAGAGCCTGAAAAGTCTTTAGAAATCCAAGCTTTGCTCAAGATAGATCTTAAGGAGGGTTGGTACTTTCAATTGACGCATCAAGTTTGAACATTTTATTAGATAGTTTGTGGGCCCGAGCCTTAGAAAGAGAGAGAAAGTGGTTTTCCAACTTGATCCAAGTACGATCAAAGGCATCAAATTTGTTATCAAGTTTGTGTGAACAAACAAGGAAAGAATGAAGTTTGGATTGAGGATAATCAAGGAAAGTACAAAAATTTTGTGAAGTTGGGAAAGAATTAAATTTGAAGCTTTACTTAACCTTTGTTGGGAATGTTCAAGTCGAGCCCAAGGGCTTGACAAAAAAAGACAAGTCATTGTGCCCAACTAGGATGCCCATTCCAATCAGCCTTCAAGAAGTTCAAACCCAAACCAAGTCCAAACATTAAGGGTTTCTCAACAAGAAGTTTAATTTCAAGCTTTGAGATCAAATTCAAACTCGATGCATAAACAAATTCAAGTTGAAATGACACGGTAAAATGCCCAATCAATAGGGAAATTCTGATTTTCTTCAAGGCAACGTTTGAGTATGACATGTGATTGTGCCCAACTATGGAGTGATTTCCAACCTGAAGTACAAGTGATTACACCCAACTATGGTGTGATTTCCAAATTACTTAGGTGATGACAAACAAACGACATTGCATTGCACCCAACTACATATTGATTTTCCGCCCAAGATACAAGGTATTGCGCTAAAACAAGTGGTAAATTTTGATCTAGAAAAGACAAGGAATTGTGCCCAAGTAGCGTGTAATTTTAGCTCATGTTCAAATGCCTAAAATTTTGATGAAAAGACAAGTCAATTAGGTCAACCGTAATGAGAAAATCAAGCATTGAACGAAGATGTGATTAGTAATTATTTTTGTACCATCCTAAAAAGTTGGCACCCATAATTAGATGCTCTATTAGGTCCCTTTTTAGTGATTTCAAGATTTAATGTTCATTATGCTTGATCCTAGCTACCTATCTTCTCTTATTCTGAAATTTTCTCTATCTTCTAAACCCCGCATTTTAGTTTGGGTGATTTTTCATATGTACATAACGGCCTAGACATTATGTTCCCTTGTGTTTGGGCTCAAATTTGGTTTGTAGCCTCGATGCAGCGTTTTGGTGGGAAATTAGGTCATGTGATCAGCCTGGCACAATTTTAAATCCTGAAGTGTTTGAGAGGTATATAAACACCTTATCTCTCCTCATTTTGGTAACCATGGGCAATATTTCAAGAAAATTATCAAGATTTGAAGGTGAGCATTCAAGATCTAGCATTTTTCCAAGAATCCAAGGTAATTTGAAGGAAATTTTCTCCATTGTAGCAACCTTCTCTCCCATGATGGCCAAGTAGAGGAGCTAAAAATAAAGCTAGAAGATATTTTATCTATCCACATGCATTCTTCTTCAATATAAAGTGATTGTAAAGCATAACAACATTGAAGATCTAGGAGTGGTGATCATAGATCCATGCACTTGTGAAGGCATCTTTGATTCCTTTCTACATTCTGGTGTAGAGGCACCTAGAAGGAAATTTGAACACCTAAGGGAACAAGATTTGAAGGGAGATTCCATAATATCCATCAAGGTGAATTGGCATGTTTTGAGGCCAATCATGGTCATTTGTAATGATCAATTCAATATCAAGATTAAACGTCCTAAGGGTCCTGATAAGGACTCTAGGACCAAAATGTTTGTAAGGGGGGCCAACAGTGCCTATATGGGATCTAAATAGGTGAGAGGGTCCTAGATAGGGTAAATAGATCCTAGGATGAATCTAGATAGAATTTTGATAAGTTAAAATTCAAATAAAGTAATAAAACAAAGGTCAGAAATTCAAATATTTAAATTTTAACGGTTAGTAGTTGTTTGGAGGGAAAGTAAGATGAAGGGTCGTTTGGTATTCTAAGGCATTCCAAATGATTTGAATAGGTTTGGAGAAGTTTTAACACCATATTTGTAACCTCTAGAAGGCATATAGAGCACAGGTAGTACAAAGAGGAGGAAGATGTACGGACTGCACCCAGAATTGCAATAAAATCTCTAATTTGTGTAAACTACTTATGGTATTTTGAGTTGTTTTCATTATATATATTTTTCTAATGATTGAGGAACATAAATAAACACTGTTTGAATCAATTCTAATATTCTGAGATTCCTTATTGGGTTATTCATTTACTGGTTTGTCTGACAGAGCTTCAAATTCTGAGATTTCTTGAGTATTTTGAGCACTCTGGAGGATAAATGATCATTCCATGAATGTTTTTTTTTTTTCTCATGTAATGTTCATGATTTGACTTTTATAATATGAATCTAACCTTAGGTTGTAGTAGAAGTGAATTTTTGGGTAATGATCATCTAGTTGTGGTGTTGGAAGAGCACTAAAATGGGTGCAAGGGTGTAGCATCAGGGATTCTATCCATTGAAGGGCTTTGTTTGTGAATTATTATGTTCCCACATGTTAAGGGGAAGGTGAATCCATCATTGGATGTTTGAGAAAGTGCTTAAAGGGTCGAGATTGAGAGGGCCCTAGTTTTTAGGGGTTTTGAGGAGTGATTTAGGGCTTTTGGGTATAGAAAGCCAGTGTAACCAAATTGATTGGAATTCCTCCAATTGGGACCATATTAACACTTTTTGCAAAGTGGAAAGGTTGGGTGTTGAGTCTGGGATAGGGTTCCTTTGTAAAAGTGACCTAGTAGGTCTAGGGAAAAAAGTGACAGCAGTTTTTTGACCCTTGTGTTCCAAAGTACCTATACCTAATTATGAGATATATTTTATAAACCCTAAATGGGTATCTAAATCTATAAATATTTTTTTCAATTGTTTGGAAAGATAGGAGTAATTTGCAGAAAATAGTGAGAATAGGGCTACAAGGATTCCTAGTCCTTCTAGTCCAAATTTGGTGTTATAGTGGATTGGGGGTGCTTGAACCATGCCAGAGGGTTGTAACCTACTGGAACAAGTTGGGGTAGGTGTTTTAAGATGTCATAAGTCGTTAGAGGCAGTGGATAGGTCTTCCATTTCTTTTTAGATATTTGGGGCTAATTTGTGCATTTGGGGTTCCTAGAGTTTTGGTTTGATCCTTGCTATTGGGAAGTCTCGAAGACCTTCTTATTTTCCATTCCACTTGTCTCTAAATCACATTCCAAGGTCAACACATACAATCTAAGCAAAATTCAACTATCTTCATGAATATAAGCGACTACTACATCTATTTCTGAAAATATATTCATTTAAAAAGGTGGATCAAGCATTTACCTTTACATTTGCATACATTCCTTTATGCAATTTCCTTTAATTTTCAAGGTTGATTCCTAAACACGAGTTTGACCAAGGAAAACCCCTTTCCAAAACCTTTTCCCCATTTTATATGTGCAAGAATAGGTGGCACAATTGTCGGAAATTTTACGAAAAGCTTGGGATCTGATGGAGCAATCCTGAAAGTTACAACCAAAATTTCCAAGAACATAATGGTAGAGATGTTTTGCTCCTAGGACCATAATGACTAGGACATTTTGTACCCTGCATTTTCAACTCAAATTCATACCACAAGTTAGTTTTGTTATTTGGTTATTGTTTCAAGTCATTACAGGTTTCCTACTGCTTTCCATTTGTCTACATTTCTTGAATTTGTCTACATTTACTTATTTAGCCTACTATTATGCATATTCATATTATGTTCCCTCTTATTCAATCTTCCCATTTTCATATGACATTATTTGTGAAGGCTTATTGACCCATTCAACGCTTGGGACCTTCCTGAACCTATTGGGACATCTTCCTTCTGAGTACACAATTTGAAAAGGGGTAATATACCCCTTTGCATTGCTTCTCTTTCCATGTGGTACAGTTGTGAACATCAATTGAATAGAGGTTGACCCGATTATAAATGAAGGGGTGCAATTTTAATTTAATTTATATTTAATAAGGTTAGGTTGGCCTTAACAAAAGGACACCTCCCTTAGCCTTGATGCATCTATAAGTTGGGTCTTGAAATCCATTTCAACACCCAACTCGAATATGATTATGAGTAGAGAAGATTGAATTCCTTAAGCAGTTAATTACCATTGAGCATATCGAACTTACAAGATAGCAAGTGACATGTTAGCAATTTGAACTTGGAGGTACCATTATAAGCATTTGAAATCACATTTGAAATGTCTCCATGACTTGGGCTGATTGAAGGTACTAAGTTCTTTGACAAATAAATCGGGCCTTCTAAGAATTTGAAACACCTTCATATCTTAGTTTTTGATTCTGAATTTGATTATCACCAGCTAGGCGTTTTGAATTCAAGGATAATTCTTAGATGGTGGAAGGTTGTGAATGCACTTCTAGATAAGGAATTCGAATGAAGATTGTGTTAATGATTGAATTATTTAAATTTGGAATCTTGATTTTATTTAGATGTAATCCAGTTTTAGAATATAGGATATACATTTTAAATTCAAGGGGTGTCCATAGAAACTTTTCTCATTGAGAATGTATTCATTAAAAGCTTTAGTTTCTTGGTACTAACCCCTGTGACTTAATATGAAGAATAAAATGCAAGTGTCTAACTAATGGTGTCGTATTGTAGATTAGACATGGTAGGAGATAAAGAGGTATTAAATTTGAAGTCAAAGGCAGAAGCTGGAAATGGAGAGGATTCAAAATCAAAGGCGAAAAGTGATATGGATGGAATGAACTCGAGACAACAAAGACAAGCACAACTCAAGCATGATATATAAGAGATGAATCCGAAGTCAAGCTTTACATCAAAGGGGATAAGATAAATAATACCAATCTAGGTCTTTTCAATATGGATCTAGTGAAAGATCAAATGTTTCAAGGAAATCCATCAAGGTGAGCAAAGAGGATGGTGAAGAATGGGATAGTGCAAGCAGCCATCTTCCCACCAGCAATTCAATGGATAGAGTTAGTGCTAGAATGTGTCAAGTACTATAATCCAAAAATAAGACAAGTCCTCACTCCAAAGTAAATTCTTTTGGTGTCACTCATGGTAGATGACATAAGAGATGCCTTCAACATCCCCGAGCATAGGATCAACATCTACAAGACAAAGGAGGAGACCATGAAGGACTTTGAAAATATATCAAGCACTTGTTTAAATCTTGTCAATAATGAAAGGCTAGTAGGATTGAGAAGACATCATTCCAAATTGCCAAAGTTGACAAAGTCCAATTTATAGGAAGATATTGCAGATCTTATTCTCATGCTAAATCAAGTTACGGGAAGTCCACATGGAGCACCTTTTGAAATATGGATGATTTATTTCATTGAGTAAATAACTAACACAGAGGAGATGTTAGATTGGGCACTTATAATCAATGATGATATGGATCAACAATTGAGAACTATAGAGAAAATGAAGGTGTTCTACATGGATGGCATGAGTTACTACAAAGGATTGAAATGTCTAGGGATAATGGGGAAAAGACCAAAGAAATACATGGTATATGATTGTTACCCACATTTGCACCTTCAAAATAATGATGACTTCAAGATTGCAAATGATATCTTTTCCATATGCAATGTGAGGATATTACAGGGGACTCCAAGTCAAAAGAGACTATTGAAGAAAGTTGAAAGATTTATTAAAGAAGTGGGGTTGGTGGTACACTCAATTTCCCAAATTCACCTATATCAAAACATTAGGGAGTACAACATGCCCGAAGAAGCTTCTGAGATTTCCACCAAACAAGCTAGTGATAATGGAGGTTATGAGATAGTTGCTCACATATGATAAAATTCACTAGCACAAATACAAGGCAAGCATGTCTTTTCCATTCCACCTTGGGAACTCAATTGAAATTTGTCCATCACTTCAAGCAGCAGAAGCAACGGAGAGAATTCGGATATTATTCATTGGGGATATACAATGCTAGAACCAACTTTCATCCATACCATCAAAAGAGGAAAACTTATGGAGTCTGATACAAGCGCCTAGCACATGTGGAACATCATTCAAAAAATGTAGAGGATGACTATGAAGCCAAGAGAAAATCATTTTCTCATTTATTAGTAGAGTTTATTAGAGTAAGCAAATGGATGCAAATTCTGGATCAAATGGAGGATGATGGAAAATGTATTCAACCTAATTATGAGACAAAAAGGAAAGATAATATCCCCATTATTGAGTGGCTTTAGAAAGATGGAGGAAGTTTTGATGCAATAATTATGACAATTAAGGCATTCACTCAGGCATGGTTGAACAAACAAATGGCAAAGCTGCAAGCAAGAGGAATTACATTGACTTATGAGCTAATGAAAGATGTGGAAGAACCTGAAGAGGAATCATTCGAACAACCACAAGCAGTTTCCAATAGACAAGAGAGTCAATGCAACAAGAAGAGTAAAAACAATGACAAGGCCTCAGGAACTAAAAGGAAAGAAGCTTAAGTCCAAGAACCTCTACAAAAGAAGCAAAAGTCAAAAGCAATTGATACATCCTCAAGCGAAGTGAATATAATGTCTACATTAGAGAATGAAGTGCCAATTCAACTTGAGATTGAATAATAAATAAGTGAAAGTCAATGTTTTGGCTATGTTTCCTTGAATCAAAATGAGCAAGAAGTAGATTCTCCTCCTCAAAGAGTTGAAGAATGACAAGAGGAGCAACATAATGTGATCAACATTAAGGCCACTTCTGAAGATGATGAAGCAAGACTTCAAGATGGAGGTACCAATGGGGATCTCAATATGGGTGTCCAAGATAAAAATCAAGAGGAAAATCAAGAAGTTGAAATAGGAGAATTTAATGCATCAATATGGTTGTTAGATCGGATGAAGAAAAGACAAGTGACATTTGCACAACTAGTTGAAAGTGTGGAAGAATTTGTAAAAAGAAATGACAATGATAAAGAAAAAATGTCACCCAAGAGGTTCTCAAATATTACAAAGAACAATTCAAGCACACAAACAGTTTAGGTTGTTGTACCAAAGGTAGACAAGGCTAGAGGAGATATGCTTCCACTGGACTATGGGTATTGAAGAATACAAATTATGGCCAACCACCAAGAAACAAGAGGTTAAAGAAGCTTATGGATCCATTCAAGTCCTTGAGGAAAGATTGAACAAGGAGGTCGAAAAAAAAGGAAATAAAAAGAAGAGGCAAATCAGTTGAAAGAGTATATTAAGCAATTGATGAACCCAATCTAGTAGGATGATCAAGCATTTGTTCCTCCAGACACTTGTTCTATTAGATTGATGGATGGATTGGAAGGAATTGGATTAACGGGGCAAGAACCAAGGAAATGGGTACTTCGAACACTTGAAAAAGAAAACAAATTTGTTGGAAGGTTTGTCAAGCCCTATGACTCCATGCTCTCCCTCCAAGGAAGGATTCAAGCAATATTGGAAGGTTGCGAGGAATTTCTCTTAAGTAATGAAAAGACTCTCTTGACTGCAAGCAGTAATGGAAGTACCACGGCATACATTGATAAACAATCAAGTATTAAGAAAGGGACAAGTGGTTGGTTTCCAAGGGTGACATCATGCACTATCTCTCAAGAATAAAATATTCAAGCAAATAGAATCTAATTGTTCAACAACACACGATACGGTTCAAGAAATCAAAAATGATCTTACTTATGTGAGATCCATGTTCTAGTTGGAAGTGGAGGGTACTAAAAACCTAAGTGTTAATTAGTTGCAAAGTAAAGTGAAGGACATTTACTATATGGAGGCAAGTTCACTCATGATGGAGCATTTGGAGAAGGCTAAAAAAAATTCAAACTTCATGGCTATCTACATTGTCGTTGATTGAAAGAAGACAAGTGGCACTTGTGGAAGTCATTTGGAATATCATGAATACAAGGTTTGATTTGTGCCAAGTGTCCTCGTGGATGAGCTTAATGAGATAATGTCTATGTTCATTGAATATGTAAAAAAAGAAAAAGAATAGGGGAAACAATTACCTAGATGATGAGTTGATGTAGACCCATGCGACAATGAATTTTCTCATTGGCTTCTAGATGGGTGCTTCATTCTAATTGACCCATTGATTGGTGCATTTTTGCTATTGGTTTCTACCTAACCCATTTTCTTATTGGTTCACAAAGGCTATGTAATTTTTGCTGATATGATTGGCAAGTTCAGAAAAGTTGTATGGCATTGATGTCAACTAGGTCAAGTTCATTATCAAAGAGGGAGTTAGATGTTGATGAAGATAAGCTCAAGACAGTCAACATATTTATGATAATGTTAGTATGTGATTGGTCAGATTATGTCAAGTAGATGTTTTTTATTAAGTTATGCAAGCTAACAAGGGGGTCAAGGGGTAGATGTTTGTATGTGATTGGTCAGATTATGTCAAGTAGATGTTACTAGGTCAAGGGGGAAAGCACTTCAAGAGGAATCTTTAGCCATACTGGAGGTAACTAAGATTATGTGGACATTAAGGTATTACATGAAAGGGTGTGAGGCAGATGTTGTGCACATTAGGCATTACTTATATCAATGTATGAAATATTCTTCTGCATTGAAAGTTTTGTAGAATAGGAGATTAGAGGTTGTACCTAAAGGTCTACAATGTTTGTTTTACATCCTATCTCCACAACGACAGGAACATGAATTTAGAGTGAATATCTTAACTTTTGTCATTTCAGGAGTTTTGATGATCTCTATAAACATTGTAGTTTCAAATGTTAATAGTCTTAGACATTAAAGTGATCTTTAGGGTTGTGTTTAAAGTTAAGATGCACACTTTAAGGTATGTGGGTATGATGTTCTCAAGTTTTAACAGTTATGCTCTACAATGCAAAAGGTTTGGAATTGTTCTATAAATATCATAGGGAAGTTGGAAGACTATGTCGATTAATCAAATACAGTGTGATGGACAATCCACATGTTGACAGTTGAACGTAATTTGAAAAAAATATCATTGGTGCATCAAGAAGTTTCGATGTTGGGATGAAGTTTGTGGTGGTTGTAGAGGAAGTTGGAAACTGTTTTTGTTAACCATTTGGTCGGCGGGTGAAGAAGGGAATTTTAAACAATTCATACTATGGTCAAAAAGAAAATGAAGATTTGTTTTGAATGAAAAAGGCAAAAGTTGGATCAGTAGTTGATGGTTCAATCCGATGAGTAACCAATTGTTCCGTCTGCTCGATAGAGATTAAAAAGCGATGAAACTTGCTTAAAGAAGGTTTTGAAGGACAACAATATTATGATTGTAAAAAGTCTACATATGGTTGTTTAGTTTGGTGAGTAACAAACTCTTGCTCAAAGATTTTGAATATTGAAAAATGAAGAAGTTCGGTCAATTTAAGAGGTTCGGAATGTAGAGAATGAAAGACAATTTTGCTAAGAATGATAGAGATTGTTTTTCTACAGACATATAATGGATATGAAAGCATAAATTTGATGTAATTCTTATTGTTGCAAATTCAAGGGAACTTGATTTGTATTTTGTATTATCGTGCTTGTCATTGCAAGTGAGAGCAAGTAATGAGTGATTGCAATGAAATAGAGTAACCCTCTATATATGTGTTGAGATATTGTAAGGGGTTTGTGCTCCTTGGAGTTGGTGCTCCTAAACTTGTAAGGGGTTGGTGCCCCTAGGGTTGGGGCCCTAAATGCAGCCAATGAGACTTGTATTACTGGTGTGGCATGTGTTGCCAATTAGGCATTGCCAGTGAGTCATAAATTGCAACCAGTGAAGCTTAGTGGAGTTTATCTTCAAGTGGTTTTTTACCCTACAAGGGTTTTCCACTCATATATCTATGTTATGTGATGTGCTCATTTTGTTTTTATTCCTTTTGTAGTAAACCATACAGTTAATCTTTTTGCTCTAAACAAAGATATAGTATGGTTCATTGATTGTTGAGTCATATTTGATAAATTTTTATAGACCATTGACTCATCCCCCTCCCCTCCTAGTGGTCTAGGTATTCCAATAATTTTCTTATTGACCATATGGTGGTGCTCTATTGTAATTGGGTTAGCATTTAATAATTATAAATGGTAGTTGTGGAAACCCTAATTAGAGCTTTGTTGGATTAATCTGGGCCATTACTTTCAAATTAATCTTGGTCATTCATTATACTGGAGCTTCCTATATAAGGTTTGCTCATCTCATTGGTAATCGGAAAATTGTTGAAAATTTGTTGCTAATATATTGCTAGAATTGTTTTATAATCGTTGTTGAAAATTTGTTGCTAATATATTGCTAGAATTGTTTTATAATCATTGTTGTCTTTGCATGGTGAATACTTATAAGCTTTTTGAGAGTATCGCATGGTTTCTTGCATTCCTCAGTTAGATTTGCTTAAGTGGAAGTAAAAGTTGAATAGTGGAAGTAAAAGTTAGAATAGTTGAAGTAAAGTAGTTAGGTAGATTATATGATGAAAAAATTTGTTGTGGAACATATGGTGAAACAAGTGTCCATACCTTTTAGTGTTTATTGATTGCAAACAATAGTGCAAGGTCAGTCTGGGTCTAATTGCAGGAACCTCACTTCAATTACTTGATGATCATTAATTTGCATTTCTTATTGTTTTGATGAACATTAGTAATTTGAACATCATATTTGGATCCTTTGAAGATTGCACCCTCCTAAGCATAGTTCACTAGACGAAGCTAAGACTAGTCTGTTCTCACCACAACATCAACATAGCCTTGCATTGGTAGAAGTCGAAGTAGCCTAGATTTCTAAACCCTCAAATCCCATTTGCACTTTATTTTGATTAGAAGTTAGGAGTAGTTATTACACTTACATCGCTATATCATTCGCAAGTTATATAAATCTAAGTGAGCTAACATAAGCCCCCTTGCATAACCAGCATACATCAAAGACAAATGAGTTCATATCCACATTAAAGTCGCAAACTCACAATTGGAATGATGCAATCGCCTCTATGACCTTTTGTGCAATCTTAGCATGCATGGTGATTTTGATCAAGAGAGAATAGAGTGTTTTGACACTTTATTTTGTATTGGTGTGGTCATAAAACCCTCATCAACAAATTGCATATAACACCAATTATGATATATTTACTGCACAAATGTTATACATATTACTTGTTAAAAAGGGGAATTGTTACTAACAAAAAAAAGTTTTGCGTTTTCAAGGCCTTCATCAATCATTACAAATTCTATTCAAGATTATGATGAAAAAACTAAACAATAATTTATATTGGACTAATTATTTTAGTTCTAAATATTTTTTTTCTAACCTGATTTCTGGATTTGACTGTGATTAAATTTATCACAGTCAAACCCAGAAATCATCAAGTTAGTTTATCATGGGCTAGTCAAATCCAGAAAAAACCAAGTTAGTTTATCATGGACTAGAAATTTCATGCATTTATTTTTTTTAATTTTCAATTAGAGGGCAAGGGGGCTTTTGAAAAGGCCCATACCCTTGTACAAAGACCAACATAGAAACAGCAATGAAGAACAACAAACTACAAAGGTACATCAAATAGGAACTAACCAGAAAGCCCTACTACACGAAAGCTGGACACCAACAGCAAAAGGACAACAAAAATAGCAGATGCTGAGACAAAAAATAGAAAACTCAAACTACGCAGCCCTCAAAAAGAGGAACTTCATTTCCAAATCTTAACAGTTAGCTTGGAGTCACTAGGATCTCGAGTGCTCTGAATTCCACTGCCCACATATTCTTCTCTCTGAAGTGCGTTTTCTTATTTGATCTCCCAGCCGTAAGAATATCTGGCTTTGAAATACCAAGGTGGTGTTGGAATGTTATGTCATCATGGAGTATCACGGTAGTATGTTATTCCAGCAATGACAGATAATCATCATAGGTTACCACAAAAGTATGTTATTCCAACAGTGACAGATAGTCTTCATGGGGTTATATGCTACGAGAAGTCATATTTGAAGGTTGTTGTAACTGTGAAAATTCTTGATAAATAATACAAAAGATATTTGCCCATAGTTTTTTTTCCTAGTATACTTAATCAAGTTTTTCCACGTAAATCTGAGTGTTTGTGTTGTTCTCTCTATTTTTTCTGCACTACTGATTTTAATAACAGAAGGGAGGGTGCAAGAGACTTCCAACGAAACATACGAAGAACAAGGATGTATTCACCTTTTTCTGGGCTATCAGCTAGTGTAGCCAGAATGGAGGGAAGGAGAAAACACACTACCCTTCAAAAATGATCTCTGAAGAAGAAACAGACTTGTTACCACTCACCGCAGGCATTAAGCCAAGTCTTTCTTCCACCTCAACCAAAAAACTATTCCAATCATCCTCTCCAAAGAGCATATCCATTCATCCTCAACTACTCCTGCATCTCCCCAATCCTTCCCATCTGCAGCTTTCCTACACAGCTGCATTTCCACAACCATTGAAGACAAATGCATACCATGCTTGTGATAGGCAATCCACATCTTGGGCCTCAGAAATTTTTGAAGGATTAACAAGATCTATTTGAACTTTCTCTTCACCTTGGATATCCGCAGCTTTTTACAAGGATTGGCATTTTTATGAAGCACCCATTATTATGCCATAAAAATTCTCATCTAGTTTTTTTCTAAGCATCGCCAAAAAGATGTTATGGTTCTAGTTTCTCCATCTCTCATTGGATACCTTAATGTGAAGTCCTTCGATGTCAACAAATTGCTGCCACAAACCAGCTAAGGACATAACCAAAAGATAACACATAACCAGCTTAGACATCTCAAGATACAGAAGAACTTTGACATAATGCCCTAATGTGCCATTGCTTTTAGTGTCTAACTTGAGAAATGGACCTATATGAGCTGCTAAGAATTTCAGCATCTGTTCTGATCAATAAACCAACAGGAGATTGTAAAATCTAACCCAAAAAGGCACCATAGAGAAAATTACTTTGTAAAGGTTAAAGAACAGGTGCCATGGGCTTAGAAAAAGACCTGACAAAACATAAAACCAAGGACCATGAGCTCAAAACCATTTCCTATCCTCAAAAGATTCAAACTACAACAAAAAGGCACCTTTAGGCAGCACAGAGATTAAAGGGGGAGATATTGGGCCACACTGACTTCGCCCAACATGCCAGAGCTGCAGCCTTCAAAGCCTTGCCAACAAATTTGGCAACCAAAGAGAACTAGTTGCTGAGCATAAAAAGCCTCCACATCTGACAAGGGCAGCTGGACCTGTGAAAAGCTCAAAAGAGATATCTCCAACAAAAATGAGGGGACTAGATTTGGAGGCCTTCCTCAATTTAATTTCAGCCGCCACAGGTGACTTCAAAGCCTATGGGTGCAGCACAAGCTGCTTCAAAACTGATACATGGCACCCTCCCACTTTACTCAAAAATTCTGGAATAATCTGAACAAGAAACAAAGGGATTTGAATCATTCTTAAAGTCAGGATTGTACAGGGATTTGGTGCAATCTCTCTTGATGCTTGTGGAGCGACCAAACATACCTCTCCACATACTCCGAAAAAACAGTCATTATGCTCTAAAGAAAACTACCTTCCTGTAGAGGGCTGCATTAAGGTTTCTGTCCCCAGAGAATTGTTTAAATCTGCTCCCTCCTCAGCTTCTGCCTCTGATGAACCGATCTCCAAACAAACTCCTTGGCTTGCTAACATCCTACCACTTGCACTACTTTTTTGAAAACTGGGCCTAAAAGCTTCCCCACTACGAGGAAAAATTTTAATTTAGTTACAAGTCACCTTTTACGATAGTTATGATGTTCTAGACTTTAGTTTCATTAAAGCAATTTTTTTTATTGATTTGCACTGTTCATGTAATGCAACCAACTCATTGAAAGGGGAGAAGTGAACCCAAATCCATTTCCAACAAAATATATATGAAGCAAATGCAGCATGAAACGAAAGGAAAGATGTTGTTAGAGGTACCATATAAAAACTAGCATAAAAGAATTAATTCAAACTAAATACTATAATGTCAACAATACATTAAAACATAAGATACTCAAATTTACTTAGAGAAAACAGCTAAATGCTCAAATTGACTAACATGTTGCTTTGAGAAATGATGCGTTGCTTCAAAAAGTAACTCCAAACAACTCCAGGAATAAAACACGATCAGATCCTCTGATTCTTCAACGGGACAAGAAAACACCTTCAACCCTCATTAGCCTCCAATTGAGGAAGCAAATGAGTATGCTAGTAAAATACAGACAAGGTTGGAATTAGCCTTCAACACCTTGTAGTAGTATGCTCATACTGACTTGTATCTTTGAGAAGAGAAGTTGAGGTTGGAAAAAGTAACTCCAAACAGCTCTGGGAATAAATATTAAAACACAATAGAACCTCCTATACTTCTGAGAACTAGAAAATACCTTCAACGCTCATTAGCCTCCGATTGAGGAAGAAAATGAAACCGTTATGCTAGTAAAATTAAAAATACTAAAATACAAACAAAACAGCAAAAATATCAAAACATCCCCGAGGATAACACCTGAAGATTTCGTGACAATTCACACATAATTAGCCTACACTACAAAGGAAATGTGTTTGTTTAGATTGCACCGATAGACAAGAAATTTGAGGAAGCCCCTTAATTGAATAAATATATACAAACTACTTCACAAAACTATCCCAAGGAAAACCTACTCAGGGAATAGTCATGTACAATCTGCTCGTCAAGGCTGGTTCCATGTAGCCTACACACAAGAACATGAGTTTGTTTTGTTAGTATAAAAGGCAAGAAAATCACAGTGATCCTTCATTATAAATTAATATATACAAACTAATTCACATAACCGTCCCAGCAAGAACTTCAGAGATAATCAATTATAACCTGCTAAGCATCAAGGCTGATTCCACAGTCACACCATTGAGGAATTAATGGTCTCTCTCAAACAGAATAATCTACTGTAATTTGCTTACCCCCAACAAATGATCTGCACCATAAAGGATTTTGCAATGAGATTATTGTGGCAATATAATGTACCATCCAAATCCATCAGGAAGTGTTAACAACTGACTTAGAGAGTATTGCTGAACTGTAAGTTATAATCCTAGGCCACCATAATAATTTCCAAACATTATCAATAATCACCAGGGATGAATCATACAGTTATGCACTGACATTACAAAAAGCAAGAATCTACAATCAGGGAAATCAAATCTCAAAATGTTCATGAAAAACAGTGTTACGGCATGCATCAATGCATTAGATCCCTATTTGTCTTCTTTTTTTCCTTGTTTGCATGATCCGTGGAAATCCTAAGACTTACAAATGCTCAAGGTTGGACCTTTACTGCCCATCTATTTAATAAGTATTTAATATTATATTAATGGTCATTTAGATATTTAGTTTATTATTTAGTCGTTTAGGTGGTTTCCAATTTCTCAGTTAGTTGTTTAGTATGTTCCTATTTCCTTTTTAGAAACTTTCTTCGTTGTTTCTCCATATAAGGAGACTACATCTCCATTTTGTGATTACTCTTTTATGAATAATAAAATTTGTAATATGGAATCAGAACAGGTCTGGGTCTAACTCCCTCATGGGAGGCCCAGGGTTATGTGGGTTGCATGTACTTGCATGTTGCTTGCATATGCTTTTTGTGAGTTGCATGTTGCTATTTCCGCATGAAATGTTTTCTTGTTTACCGCGTGATGAAGTTTGGTCATTTTGGGGGGTATTTTACCACACGAAGTTTGGTGTTTTGCCGTATGAAAGTTTCTATGATGGGTTATTTTGTTTGCTGCAGCTGTGACTCGTTTTCTGCAGTGCGAGGGTTAAGCATGATTTCGTTATAAAAATCATGGTCTCTTGGGTTTTCTAATTTTTGCTATTAAAAAAATTAGTGGGTGGGTTTTTAATAATTTTTTCTCCTTAAAAAAAATCTATAATCTTTTCCTTAAAAAATTCAAGATGGGTTTTAATAATTTTTTCCCTTTAAAAAATTCTGAGGGTTTTATAACTTGTCCATAAAAAATTAAATTAGGGTTTTATAATTTTCCCCTTAAAAATTTATTGTGGGTTTTGTGCAATTTTTTGCCTTAAAATTATTTTGTACAAAGGTTTACCGTTTTCCCTAAAAAAAATGAAGTTTTGTATGCTGATTCATGTCTCAGATTTTGTGCCAGCTACTTGCTGATGTTTCAGTGTTTTTTTTGGTCGATTTTTCTCCTCAAAATTCGTGTTTGGTTTTTTTTGATTTTATCCTCAAAGCTCGTTTCTGGGTTTTCTGTTTTTTTCTGAAAAAAAATCATTGAAGGGTTTTGGCAATTTTCTCCACAAAAAACGCAACTTCTTGCAACTATTCTAGATCGCACCTACAGTTGTCAGGGCAACGGTCTGCACACGGGTTTGTCGATTTTTCCTCAAAATCGTGGTTTCAGTTTCATCTCAGTGTCTCTAGCTACATGGAATGATACCTTTGTTTCCCAACATAAAGTTGGATGATTTGTGGTTATTTTGGTTAAATCCAAAAGTTCTAATGAGAAGGGGGCAGCCTTCTTTGTATTTGTGACCAAAAGACATTGCGTCTTGTACAGGGTAGTTAGTAAAATGACCATTAAGGGAGGGTAATAAAATATTTAATATTATATTACAGGTCATTTAGGTATTTAGTTTATTATTTAGTCTTTTAGGTAGTTTCTGATTTCTCAGTTAGTTGTTTTAGTTCGTTAAGTATGTTTTTATTTCCTTTTTAGAAACTTTCTTCGTTGTTTCTCTATTTAAGTTAGTTGTTTTAGTTCGTTTAGTATGTGTTTATTTTCTTTTTAGAAACTTTCTTCGTTGTTTCTCTATATAAGGAGACTGCGTCTCCATTTTGTAATCACTTTCTTATGAATAATAAAATTTCATGACACTATTTACTGATTGTCTGCATGATCCATGAAAGCCACTATTTTTTCTCGTAATGTCAAAGATTTGGGCATTTATTGCTCATCTTAAACAGCAACTAAGGAAGACAAATTAATAACTGAACATTGAAAAGTGATATAATAAAACTAATAGAGAACCATGGTTTGTACTGCACAAATACTCCTGGACCAATAGAAGATGGTGCCACAAACATAATGGAATAAGAATTCTCAACATCAGCAAATTATAGTCCAAATTTTTCCTGCTTGTCAAAGAAAAATAAAAACTCTTGCTGCAAAAGAGGTCTCGTGATATTTTGAGAAACTTTCTCCTGCATCGTGAGTTGAAGCCAAGCATCTTGAATCCTTTCAAATAAATTACAAGCCACTGGAATGCCCAGGTTTCTTTCTCTTTTAGATTAGGTTATAGGAACACATGTCAAGTTTTGTCCAATAGAGAAAAGGCCGGAAAGCATTATACTAGAAATCATCAGAAATTGAACCTAAATATTTATATCACATCTAGCGAATGTTGCAAACATGGAAGAATTCTATCATTAGCTGGGCACCAGGTGTTAAGGTTTTGGCAGATATGAGCAATAAACAATATTAAGATAATGTAGAAATAAGAGAGGACAAAAATACAATAACACAGAGATTTAACGTGGTTCACCCAATATGGGCCACATCCATTAGAGCAAATTACAATCTGATATCACACTTAGGGCATTTTACAGCCACTTATTTATAGGCCCTTTTTTACAGTTTACAAAAGAAGTCGGCTAACAACATTAACCTAACTCTAAAAAAGTATACTCGTCATCTTTTCTTGAACATGTATCCTTGTCCTCGTATTCTCATATTCTCGTATGAGAAAATTGGGGTTGGGGGGGGGGGGGGGGGGGGTGGGCTTCGGCTCCACTCCCCTGACCAACGAGTGTACAGTATTAGCATGATCAGTTGCCACACACCAACACCAAGAAGCACTCCATTAAGGCATTAAATACAAACATCAACTTTGCAGCACTTAATGAGACAAATTTGTCATCTGACATTATGAACTAATACTTGAGTTGTTGGATCCGTCCACACATACATATCCAAAGCAATATGACGGTTGAACTATATTAGAAATTTATTAGTTGAAAAAAATAAACCAAAAAAAATTCTCCAGCACACTTTCCAAGGGACTAGATGCTTTCAGAAAATGATAAAGGGAAAAAACTCAAAAATAGATTTTAAGAAAGTGCAAAACCTCTGAAATGGGCTCTTCACATAGTGGAACATATCTTCTCATTATTAGTCTATTTTTTCTACTCCTACATGAATTAACAAATTGTTTATTTTCAAACTCACATCTCCTATCTTGTTAATATTTATACATCCAAATCAATTTTAAAGGAAGACTGGCATATCTCTTCATTTTCTTTCCCTTCTCCTAAATTGTTCTGATCCACGTATTATAATGCTGTCTCTGAGATGACCATATGGTACTCGCATTATAATAAACTGGAGACAAACCATATTAAAGTCCAAGAGAGAAAATAAAGCTAAGGCAATAAAACAACTTTGACATCAAACCTGTGTAAAAGCCGCTTGGCTGATACAGCTTCCAATAAAGTTGAGAATGTTATAGTGAACACATCCTCTTTTTCTTCCTTCTTAACATCCTGCTAACAAACAAGCAAGATACAATTTTAGAGCACATAACAGAAGGTATTGGAATTTAATATTCTCTCTTTCCTCCATGATATCCTGTTACACACAAACAGGATACTAGAAGAGAACATTTAAGATAGAATGTTTAACCTAGATAGATTTAGTACATTCAATGCTAGCTTGAGTCTATATATAATTCTATGAAATTATTTAAAATGAAAAAAAAAATTCCCATCTGATTTATAAAAGACAATATAGTATATACATCTACTACAAAAGACACTTAAATATCAAAATTTTAAAATGATCACATCAGGAGTCTGCACCATTGTCAATAAGAATAATCTTTCCATAGTATCAGTAAGTTAAACAACTTTTTTTGGAACTATATTTTCTTTGGTTTAACCATCAATTGATGGTTTCAAGAACTCTCTATTGTCAAGTAGCATTTCAATTAAGTTCACAAAGAATCCAAGGCGATGCGTTGTTCTAAAAGTTCTATTCATTGTTGCATCTTTACTTTCTTATAAATCCTTGCAAGGTCAAATTACTGACTTGAGCTTTATAGACCCTCTATTTCAGAAATAACTACAAGAAGACCACTATGCTTATGTCATCGTAGACTCCATTCTGTTTGAAAATTAGACTACAGACAAAGCAGTGTGCTTCCACTAAAGACCAAGCACGTTTAAATAATAAGCTTCTAAACATACAGATCATAATTTAGTGCACCCAAAAAAAAATTGACAACCCATTGCAACCATGCAAATTCCTAAACTCCTTAAAAGACAAGACGATGGAATAGAATGAGAATATGGAACCAAAATCTTTTCTCTATCCATTAATTCAACCCATTCTGTCTAGGAAAAGGCAAGTAAATCCCACTAGGCAAGTCAACTTTAAGGGTCCACATGATAAAGTGAGGTGAGTCTCAAAAACAGGGGTAGCCCACCAGATTTGAGCCCAGGTAACATGTAGGTGCCTACTACCTATCAGTAGGTCATTGCCCAGTAGACCCATGGAATAACAATCTTGAAAGCATTATGTCTGAACATGAGATATGTTTGGATAATCATATAAGAAAATTGCAAGTTTTAAAAGCACTAAATGTCTAAACATGAGATATATTTGGACAATCATATAGAAAATTGCAAGCTTTGAAATTACCTCTTGGATACCAAACACACCCATGCATGTGCACCCGCACACATGCACACACATACATGCATATATATGCACATGTATGCGAACAGCGAGAGAGCGTGTGTGCGCGTGTGCATGAGAGAGAGAGAGAGAGAGAGAGAGAGAGAGAGAGAGAGAGACTTTTGAACTTAATATTTACCCCTTACAAGTTAAGTCATTATATAAGGACTCTTAAGAAACAAAATGTTGCTTGGCAAACTGCCTTTGTAATTGTGTTTGGAATTGTAAATTGTAACTCATTTCAATTAGTTCACCGGTTGACTGGCAGATCTGCCAATGCTTATTTTGTATCACTGTGTGGTTTCTGTCTTCAAAAATAGGTTAGATACTCCATTTGATCCCATCAATAATATGTGGCAAAAACGCGTGAATAATTTGGAATATCAGACCAAAACAAAGAGCTGGGGCATTGGACTTTTCTTTTTTTGAAGTCTATCAACTACCAGAATAATTCACTCAATTTTGACTACCAATGTGCACACGTACACACACAAAGAATTCTAATAACAAAACAACATACACGAGTATAAATGGTCTTGAAGGGATGTGCCAACATTTGATGTTTTGCATATGGTTCATTCAATTCCATAGCATTAAATATAAGTTTCTTAGTTCAGAAAACAAGCAAAACTCGGTCACAAGAACAGAGAACCCTTGCAGATCTGAAAAAACTTCATTTTTCTGGTGAAAAAAGGGTAAAATGGTAAAGAATCTGCAGAAACCACAAATTTGTTTGATTGCCAAAAACTGAAAACCCTCCATTTTATTAAAAAAATCGAGCAAAAAATCCTCTGAAAATTTCCACACGAAATGTTAATGAAAAAACATTAATTTTATTCTGTTAAAAAATCCGCCAAAAGAACTCCACAATTTTTGTTTTAAAAAGATTGGGCAAAAAACTTCTACAAATTTCCTCACAATTTCTAGGTAATTAAACCACAAAATTTATTGGAAAATTTCACCATAAACCAACCTCTGCTCTGATACCATGAGATGATAATTGATTGAGATATTCAAGATTAAACAAAGGAGAGGAATACTCCTTAAATTAGCAATTACAAGATCTTTCCATAAGAGAAACGATCAGGAACTAAAGACATGATAAAAAGTTGCTAAACTAACTTAACAACTTAAAGAACAGAGTTACTAAAAACTAACTAATCGACTTAAAAGAATGTTACTTACATGACCAATATACTAAATATTACAATGTTACTAAAATAAAAAAAGGGCACGCTTCCCACCAATGTAAGGATGGATTTTGGAGCTTGCAGAGGCTTCCGTGGTTTTTCAAAGAAGGTATTTCTCCTTTTGATTAACTTGGAGTTTGATTGAGATTGACTTCCCCTCTTATTTGTAGCCTGCAAATAAGTATTTTTATTTATTCATTTAATTTTTGTTTGCTTCCTTGTTCATTGAAAAATACTAAATTTGAAGTGTGATGTGTGCCTTTTTTTCTAGCTTTGGTAGTTGTCATGCCCCCTCCCTAACATCCATATTTGCGCCATCTCTAGGTGCATCATGCATCAAGGAAACTTACGAATAAGAAAATTGTCTTACCCTAAGACTTCACAATTTTCTATAAAGCCCGATCAGACCCAAGACTAACAGCGAGGGAAGGAGCCATCTCAATTATCTATTAAAGCAGTAGTCTTGTTTGCGATCTTAACTTGAATAAGGCAGCAATCCATATAATACAATGATAATAAAAACCATAACTTAATAATGATAATTAAGACGGGTTGTTATCCATAATCAGATTTGATAACCAGCAAAGTGATTAGTTAAGGCAAAGGACTTCTGTGAGGAGATGCTACTCTCGCAAGAAGGGCACCCATTGGGAAGGAACATAGCCTTCCACCCAGACCAGGGGTGTAAATATGTGCAGCACATCAGGCATTCCTGGACCGGCAAGAAGATCAATCAAGAACAGGGTCTGATATAAGAGTATCAGATTCAGATATACAATTATTGTGCATTGCATCAGCAATTTGTGTGTAAAGTAAATATATCATACAGTCAAACTATCTTATATACATTTGTAGACCTTGTTTTCTAAGCATTTAATACAATCAGTTTCTTATGTGCAATAATGGATAGTAATTATAATGGGAATGACACTTTTATTATTCTACATATGTATGTGTATTTACCTTATAGTCAATCATATAAAAGTTAGAGGGAGTAAGTTAGGGAGAAGCAGTTTACTGGCTCCCCCGAACTAAGTACGCTACCTCAAGGGATGAATTGGTCATAGTTGGACGTTCCTGCCTCTTGTGGGCCGAGAGGTGAATTGATTACCCCAAGGGATGGAACTGGTCATAGATGGACATTCCTGCTGCTTGTGGTATAAGGAGCAAGTTGCCATAATGTGAATGTTGCGTGCTCTCAAGCTTTGTTGGGCTGGGCAGTTTACTGGCGCCCTTTCAAGTTTCCTACCAAGACTGATTTATGATTGATTATGAGATGGTTCACTAGACATAATGCCTATCTTAATCTACTTATTCACTAACTGATGTATTTGTTTTTTATTTCTCAAAATTGCTAATGGTTAACGAGGTTCACTTTGGTGTGTTATTGTTGGAATTGTTGTTTATGTGTAAATACTAAAAATAGGTAAACTCCAATTTGGGCACATTACAGTAGTTTGACTTATTTTATGCATTTGAAGTCTTGTAGAGATCCTTGCACCCATTTTGTTTGAAAGAGAAAAATATTTGAAGTTTCAAATTCTTGATTTGGATTCAAACCTAGATGCCTTAAAATGGCTTAATAGAGATTTATTTAGCTTTAACATTGGATGCCTTGTAATGGCCTTGCTAATTAAGTTATTGCGCGTTGTGTGAAATTATGTGTGGCCTCTGTGTGGTCTTTGAGAAAATTGGTGTTTTTGGTTGAAGGTAGAAGACTCCATTAATGGTGGTTGCTATAGTTCAAAGGTTGTAAAATCTTCTTTTTATATTATTTTCAGTTAAATAATGAGTAATGTTTGTTTTGAGCAATCTTTTTGAAACCATGTGTGGATTCCTAAGTCTTGTATGAGACACATGCGCGCGCTTGAGACTTGCTTTGTTGGCAATATATTCATGGTTTTCTTTCTTTATAACTAGGGGGATCGCCTAGAACAGCATAAACATCTATTGCACTTAATGACAATATTATGATAGGATGGCAAGTACATCCTCTATTAGCCCTCTTGTCATTTGAGCAAATGTGTAGATTTAGAGTATATCTCTTTTGGCCTTGTAGAGTATCTTGAAATACATCTATCCATGTATCTCTGGTTGTGGAACTTAATGCCTGATAATATTATTGTGAGTTTTGATTGAAAGCGACCCTTGAAACATGAATCTTTATTAGAGTAGAAAAACATGAATTTGCTTATAAAATGAAAAGTGTTAGAATTTGATAATTTATAACTTGAATGTATGGTTGGGGACATTTGTAATTCGATGGCATAATTTGTTCCGTTCCAGTTTTAGATTGTTAAAAGTTATTAAAGGAAACTGCATTTTTTAAGCCTTTCCTTCTTGTGTTGAAATGCTTGTAATACAAGTGCAATTGAGATTTTAAAAGTGTTTTTCTTGCATGAACTTAGTGTTTTGATCTTGCAAATATAGATACCTCGTAAGTCATCATCCCTTCTAGTGTGTGAACATCAAAAAAATTCAGACAAGATGCCATCCAACAGTTGCCTTCACCTATTTTGCTAGTTAGGGTTCAACGAGGTGAATGTCAGTTTGCCAAGGCAAATACAATTAGTAAAGTGATGTACTGAATAGTGAAGTACCAATTTTTACCTATTTCCCTACCATTTCTTTTGTGCGGCTAATTTTGTAAAACACTCCCAGATTGTTGTAGATCTTTCCTTCTTTCCAAACTCTATTTGTGTGACAAAACCCTAAAAAATGATGTTGTGAATGACTACTTTGCATTTTTGTAATCGTATTGATATCCTCTATCACTTTCTAGGAACTGGTAATGATTGAATGTGTTCATGTATGGTTTTGGAAATGATTTGTGAATTCTAATTACTAATGCTCTAGACACAAATGTTAACAAGCACTGATTTTTCTTTTGGTTAATTAATGAACAAAAAATGGTTTTGATTGTAGGATATAATGTTAGGTAAGTGATTCCCAACCATCTCTAAGTATCATGTGTTCATTTATTACAATATGAAACACTTCAAGTAAGTTGGTAGGTTTTGGGTCCTAATGACAACTCTCTCCTAGCTCCTCATTTTTATGCATGATGGTGATTAGAATAAATGTTCATCTTGTGGATGAGTGTATGATGTAATTCTCGTGCACTCCTCTATCTTATAGTATCCTAAAATATAATTCGAGTAGAGTTTGATTTGTATAGTGGCATGTGTCATTACTCTCTTCTTGCTTCTAGCATTTGTGCTTGTTAATTGAAACGAATCATGTCTTGTACACCATTGTTAGTAACAGAATGGTAGTTCTTACTCTTGTGACCATGTTGGGCTAGCACTATGAGAAGATTTCTTTATCAAGAGGGTTGTGAAAGCAAATTCCCTATCTCTCTCTAATTTTCTTAGTGAAAATGAAGGAAACAATGAGATTGATATGTTAACTTTGTGTTTATTATTCTTCCTCTTGTGATGAGAAAGGAAAAATGTTTGTATGTTTGCATTATGATGTATGCTATATATTTGAGTTGGAAATTGAGTTTCCTAGGGTTAGTTAACAAACATATTCTTCTACCTCTATGATGTGCTTAGTGTGAAAAGGAATAAGTTCTTATGTGGATGAGTTGTTATCTCTCTATCTCCTTGTGTTGCTGAAAAATCAAATGAGTGAGCTTTATGGTTAACGTGCCTAATCTCCCTCTTACATCTAGTGAAGTTGTAATGAGTTTGATTAAACATTGTAAATAATACTAACAATGATATGAACATTGTCTAACTATTGCAAAAGTGCAAATGATAGAACTGGATTGTGTCTTCCTTCTTAGTGAATCTATTTCACAATCACTTCTTTACCTAGGTCAATGAATCTAAGAAATGAACCCTATGGTGTCTACTTTTGTGTGTAGACTTCCATTGTGAGTACTAGGACCACATTGTGTTGCATGTCTCCTTAGTTTGAGTTGGTGACATCTTTCTACCAAATTGTATTGTGCTTTTGTTTGGAGAGTGTGTTGCACTAGAATGCTTTCCACTCCTCCCTTGATGAGATTGACTTCGTGTCTCTCTTCACATGTCCTACACACCTCTTCCACACATGTTCTAGGTGCTTGTGCAAGTGTTGTCAAGAAAATGATGAAAATTGCATTTTTGTGTGCATGTTGCAACATTGTTTGTCTTGTACTTGTTAACATGAGAAACTAGTTTGGTCTATTTTTACCCCACTAATGTCCTTAGCAAAATTTGGACATTACATATTAAAGTAGAACAAAGTCAAGAGACGTGCTACAAACTAAATGATGTGGTTCAAAGGTGTTACAAATCAACTTGTTCTACAAGATGTTAAAATCCATTACCATCATCAACATTCTCAAAAGAGGTTCCTATTGTGGGGTTTTCACACCATCGCCCCATTGCAAATGGGGACCCCCTCTTTTTGCTTTAGCAATAGGATAGTGGTCTTAGATGCCCTTAGGTGGTCTTAGGTGGTCTTAGTTGGTGGCAATTTTCAAGTCCCCAAGTCCAAGAGGTGAGTTTGGGCAATTTTGGCCTGCTGGGAAGTGAGGACAGTCTGGGATGTGGGTGAGAACTGGGCTAAACTAGTCAAGGATATGTTAGGATTAGGTAATATTGAGAGGGGGGGTGAATCAATATTACAACACTTTAAACATGAACCAATAAATTTCCAACTTAACCAAATAAATACTGAAATGAAAAGAACATTAGCACACAACACAACTCATAACACCATGAATTTGTTGTCGAGGAAACCCTGGCCAAGGGAAAACCCCGGGGATGGTACCCACAAATATGCACTAAAAGTATCGTGTCCCTGTTAGGAGTTGAATATTACATTAGTACATTTCCCTGTTAGGGGAATACAAAACCCTGTTAAAGATATACTGAGCAAACTACTCATACAATCAAAAATATTACTTTGTTACAATGCTTTTCTTAAGAATGAACAAACAAGCATCAGCTATGCTTAGGTAGTTCCAGTTGTAGCTCGCATCACTATCTGTCTGATTCTGATATCACAATGCATCCACGCATCACATCCACACATATTCTTGCTTCTCACACTTCGCTTCTCAAAAGCTCTCCATCTATATATCTTATTCCCTGTCCCAGTCTGCTTCCAATTACATCACAAAATAGAATTAATACTTATACAAAAAGTAATTTCTATGTCGGCAACCATACACTATCAAAACATAGGTAATCCACAATCCAAATCCAACTTAGCACGTTTGGACTTTGCATTATACTCCCTCAATCATCACGACTGTTCATCTGCCCTGTATCACTATTGTTTTGTCTTCGCATATCTTCAGTTGACTATATCTTACTGCAATCAACACCAAAACTCAAGCGACCTTAACAGAAGGTCATACACATCCCAAAATAGCTTCCTCTAAGCTCACATGTCTCCATTCATCATTTACTATCTTCGCTGATCAAAATAGTACTTCCATACTCTGTAAATTTGTTTTTGTGCTTAGATATTTTGTAATCCCAAACTCCATAAATATGTTCCATTCCATGCGACCATCCATACCAGATGTGTTGCCATAAATGACAACCCTCAAGCATTCCATAACACTCCTGAATGAATCACTTGCCAACAATCTCTCCCTTTGGCATTAATGGCAACACTCAATAAAAAATGACTACGTGTCAATACCAAGAAGATATACACAATATATTTTCTTCTCTTCATACATATGTGTCTACTCTATACATTTTTCTTCACTTCTCCCTTTTGACATCAAGGACAAAGGTATACAAAAAAACATATAATACATGGCAAAATTGTGTGATTGCTTACCAAAAAGTTATACCATCTTTAGTATATCTTGGAATGAGCTATCCAAGATCTTCACTTCCTTTGACCAAGTCTTCACCAGTATCTGACTCACATGAATTAGCCCATTCAGTGCAAACGAAGATGTCTCTGCTGCCTTTAGCTCAGTAGGCATATGTGTTAACATATTGTTCGTTCGTGTTTAACTATGCATATATTATATATATATGTATATATATAATATTAATAATAATTGTTAATATATATATTTCTCTGATAAATATATATTGGAACGAACTCATATATATATGTGTGTGTGTGTGTGTGTGTGTTATTAATAAATGATATGTATAATGAACAGTCACTTCATTTAGTATCAACAGCCACATCTCTCTATAATGAATAGTCACAACTATTCATTATAGATTCTATATATAAATACAAATATATTTTTGTA
>MU223296.1:3572968-3583766 GCA_018584345.1 Thuja plicata | reverse complement strand
TGAAATGCAATGTTAGAGGAGATGAAAAAAAATATCACTTTCCAGATTTTTGAGAGCCAAAATGCTCTCTGGAAAATGTATGAGAGAGGATTTAATTCCCAAATTACCACAGAGAATATTCCTCCTAGGATACCCCTCTAAATATTGGGTTAGAATAATAAACCCCCTTCATAAATTATGATTAGTCTAAACTCTCTTATTAATTTAGTAACTCTGCCACCATTATGTTAAACTAAATGATTAATAATGAAAGGGAAACTAAGTAATTTTATAGTAAAACACTTACCTTTTTGCAAGTGGGCCCCCACATCCCTCTTTCTCTTCCTCACTAGGTGCAAGAAGTGACTAGCCTTGGTAATAATAAACAAGGAGGAATGAACATGGGTATTGGCGCCATCTCCTTGTTCCCTACACCGGCCACCCACTTGGGCATTCATTCTTCCATTCCCTCCATGCTTGCCTTGCATGGTAAGCTAAGGCTTGTCTGCACTTTTAGGGAAAACAAGCTTGGTGGGCCCAATTTAAAAACATGCCTTGCATTGTATTTACTTAGGAATTCAACCCCTTTTTGTAGCCCCTTGACTTTTTTCTTGTCTCCTCACCCACTTGGCATGTGAGCCAAGGGAAAGGAGAGGGTGATGGGATAGGGGTAGGATGGTTAGTAGGTATTAGTAGGTAGTTTCATAGGTGGGTTAGTAGGTATTAAGTTAGTTTAAGCTTTGGTTTAATAGATTTACTTTTTATTACTTCATTTTAAATTGTGTAGTCTTGTTAATAGGTTAATAGATTTTTATTTTTTTTAAATTGCCTAGTTAGTTTAATAGTTTAATAACTCATGTTATTAATTGAAATTTTTTAGTCTATTAGAGTAATGTATTTACTCGGTTAAATTAAATTGTATAGTTTAGATTTATTATTTGCATTTACTTCAATAATGATTATTACTATTATGTGCTTTCATGCAATTGTTAAAAAGGGTAAAATATGAATAAAGATGTATTAATGGACTAGTTTGATATGTTAAACTAAGTGTTCCTTTTGAATCATGGGGAACTTCTCTTTGGAATTAATTAATTTTTTATTATTAAAAATGTGTGAAGAAATGAAGTTTAAGATTTAATTATTATTGATATTAGTTAATTGGAAAATTTTGATAGTTCCTCAAGCAAGTTAAATGCATCCTTTCGCAATGTAATTGGATCAGATTATAGTAATTGTGAGATCCTTACTATATCGAGGATGTTTAAGAATTGTAATGACATTGAATAGGATTAATAAATTGGATTGCTAGGTCAACCATTAATGGAGTTAGTATATCCCTGTGTCCCTGTAGTACTAATGTGTCCCTGTAGTATTCATAAATGGAAAATGAATTTGAGATGTCAATGATTGGTGAAATGTTCAAGTTTTTCTTGGTTTGAAAATTAATTAGAGTAAGAATGACATTTTTATATCTTAGACCAAATATCTTAAGGAAATGTTGAAGAAGTTTGGAATGGAAGATTGTAAACCTGTTGGAACACCTATGGTGCCTGGACATAAACTGACTACTAATGATGATACTCAAAGTGTAGTTCAAACAAAGCATAGATCTATGATTGGTGGTCTACAATATCTAACTCACACTAGAACATATATTACCAATGTATTTGGTATTGTGGCAAGGTATCAAGAAGATCCCAAAGAGACACATCTTGCTGATGTAAAAAGAATTTTCAAATATTTGAAAGGAACAAGAAAATATGGATTATGGTATGAAAAATCTGATGATTTTATTTTACAAGCTTATACTGATGCTGATTGGGAAGGTAATATGGATGACAGAAGGAGTACTAGTGGTGGTGCATTTTTCCTTAAGAAAATATTGGTTTCTTGGTTGAGAAAGAAGCAGTAGTGTATTTCTCAATCTACGACTGAATTAGAGTATGTTGTTGCTGCAATAAATTACATACAAGTTGTTTGGATGAGACAAATGTTGAAGGACATTGGAATTATTTTTGAAGAACCAGTGGTTATCCATTGTGATAACACCAGCATAGTGAATATATCAAATAATCCTGTAATGCATTCAAAGACTAAACATATTTCTGTTAAGTATCATTTCTTGATCGAGAAGGTAGCAGAGAAAGAAATTAAACTAGAATATATTAGCACAAAGGGACGGATAGAAAATATATTTACAAAACCTTTGCCAAAAGATGATTTTGAGTATCTCAAAAGCATGCTTGGGCTCAGAACCCCTCCTTGTGATAATTAATTGATGCGATATGCATCAGTCCAGTGGCTTTTAGAGCTATATCATTTTATGGACTTTATGTATGGATCTACTCCTTAGGGGGAGTAATCAAAGGAACACTAGAGCACATTTGGGTGATCTTGAACCTAGCTTGGACATGAAGATTTGAAAAAGCTACAGAAGATTACATATGAGTTATGGAACACTTTGCCATTTCTGCCAAAGGGGGAAGGAATCTATGTGAAAATCCATACTATTTTTGGGAGATTTGTGTTGAGGATATTGAGAAGATTGTATTGGGAGGAGAAAGAATTTTTTAGTTGATTTTGGGTTGATGGATTTTCCCATATGTTTCCATCAATGCCAAAGGGGGATATTATTGGATGATATCAGATTTGGATAATATTCATGTTGTTGATATTCATGTTTTGTCACTGATATAAATATATGTTTTTGTGGAGAGAACAGACTGGTTACTTGACTTGCAGAAGTGTACGGATCTTTTAGAATGAGCGAAGTTGGTTAAATGAAGATGGTTGTGTGTTGACCTTATTCCTAAGGTCTTTTGGCTTTATGTTACATATTGAGGTTGTTACAATTGTTTTGGTGAAGAGTGGTTTCTGGACTGTAACTGTGATGCTTGCAAGAGCAGGTCTCTGTGTTTTGGGTATATCTTACTAGTGAAGATATTTAAGGTGATGCGAGCTTACTGAGTGACAAAGGAAATATTGAGGAACGTTGGGTGTTGATAGATTGGCATGAGCATTCTGGTGACGTTAGCTATAGCATGTATTCTGGAGGAGACCTATTTGGTGGCTGATTTCCGACATGTAGCATGTAATATGAATTGTGAGCATTGATTGCGGATCTGGAAGTATAACTGATGGATTGTATTTGATGTTTACTTTTAATAGGTACTGTGTGTATCTTAGCAAGTGGTTAAACAATTATTTGTATATTGGGAAAGCCTAATTGACTGACCTAATTAATTATTTATATATTAGGAAAGCTTAACTGGCCAACCTAATGAATTATTGTAATAGGGTATACATGAGTGATATTTTCTTTTGGAAAGATGTGGTAGTGGAAGATATTTTAAAGGAAGAGCAGTGAAATCTATGAGGCTTGTTTTGCTGTTGGATGTAGAGCAGAGTTTGTGATAAAGAATACTTCATTGGAACTGACCAAGCAAAGACAGTTGCTATCAGACAATTCACTGGATTATATATTCCTATATACACTTGTCCAGATGGTGAATCCTTGAGGGTGGCTTTAACCTTCTTTGGGAAGTGTGCCTAGGTAGTGAGTCTACTACTTTTCTTGACTCCTAACAGGGTCTGTCTCCTAACATGGATTGTGTACTGTAATGTTGTAATAAGCTCCTAACAGGGCTAAATGTTTTAACAAGGATACTATACTCTCAATACATTATTTGTGGGTGCTAATTCCCACCAAGTTTTTACCTTTAATAGGGTTTCCTTGACAACAAGTATTGTGTTATTGTGTTGGCATTTACTGTGTTATCATTTGCATTGCAATTTTGGTTTATAAAGTTTAAAGATTAATAATCTATATCACAACTGATTCACCCCCCTCTTAGTTGTCTTATGAAATTTTATTCCTAACACAGATTTCATTACATAATAACTTAAAAAATATTGTAAAACTACTCGATAATTTATCTTTCATCATTACCTTTTTCAAAGAAAAATCCATATAAGCCTTACTGATATGTCAAGTCTTAAGATTAAAATTCATGTTCATTCAATTTTATTATCATCATTGCCTCTTAATAATATTTTCATTTCTATGTGTGAAGATCAAGTAATATTGTAACAAGTATCTACACATATATAATAGTGCCTTGATCTAAATGCCAATCAAAGCAAATAGTGATAATATATTTTTAAAAGATTAAATGATTTTATCTTATAATTTGCAGTATTATATTATTATGTATGAACATATAATATTTTCTTACATTCTTCCGAGTTACACCATATTTAGTTTCATATTATTTATTCACTTAATCTAACATACAATTATGTGGTTGGCGGAAAAGTTAGAATGTAGTTCTTAACTACATATTTAGTTTTACAATAGAAAAATGATAGTTGTGAAAGTAAATACTATTGAATGTGAGAAGAGGAGATGGTTGTTTAGAGATTATTTAATAATATAAATCAATATTAATTTTAATGAGTGTGATAAAATTAGAAAATAATTCAGTTGTGCCCAATGAAAATTTGAAGAAGGGTACTCCCCTTACTAACCAAAATACACACAACACAATAGGGAAATAAATAGAAAATTGCAAGAATATAAACACTTGCTTTCTATTATCTTCAAAGAAATGACATTACAATATTTAAGAAAATAATATGCTACAACTACATGGGCATTTTCATTACAATAATCTGCAAGATAGAGCCACAAACTACCCTTCTAGAACTGAACCTAGAACCCACATTCATCCCTATATATGTAGCACCAATAATAGCTTTAGAATATTATGGAAAGGGAAACTTTCCCATTTTGGTGCCCAACAGTTTAATTATCCACTTAAGTGATTTTCTCTCTTCTTTTTTGTATCAAAACTTGAGTCTTGATAACACAACTTTTGGAAGCCAAAATTTTTGAACTATGTACCCAATTTTCTATTATAACAAATTTTTGGAAACCTCTCAAAGAAATCTACAACTAAGAATATGTAAGATTGTTCTAACCAAGGTTTGACTCCTTCTGCAGTCTCTAAGGCCTTCAAAATTGAGTTCAAAGTTTTCGTACCACCCTGTCAAAAATAAAAAATTCAGTATCTTTAGAATCAGACTCAATCTTGCCATAAAAATTTATCGACATACTTATATATCAAAAATGAACCCCCACAGAAGTAATTGGTACAATTTGTGCTCAAACAAAAAAATTACTAAAAATAGCTACCACTTGTGATTGCAAGATTGAGACACATCTTCCCAACAATATCTAGTGCAACTGTCATAGTGGGCTCCTAGAAAACTAAATAAAACTACAAAAAAAACATTTCTTTTTGGGTGATGCAAGATTCTCTTACACCTTGGATGCTCCTTCATCAGACACCTAGGGTGATTTGAGAAGTGACTTGTCAGATCTCAGGAGTTTAGAGGAAAACCAAAGCGACCAACCTCTACTTTTGATATCCATGAGGAATCTTCAACAGGTCATCCTTTCCATTTAACCAAGTACTCTTAATATTTTGCATATTTCTTGTGCTTCTACCCACTCGACTATCCAAGATATTCTCTATCTCTTCTATAGCTAAAATATTCCACTATGATTTTACTATTTCATCTTTAATACTTCCTTCATGATACTCTGTCAAAACTAAAATATTACACATAGGTGAAATATTTATTGATTTCACTAGGTAACTATACTTCGTAAGGATTTCATGAATCATTCTTCTTCATAATTTTGCATGGTCCAAACTTATTCATATTGAACTTATTATATGTGTTTTAAGTCTTGAATTGGTTTGAAGTCATTTGTGAATTTGTTTTGTGTCTATCTTCTAATACTTTATATGAGTTAATAATTTGACTTAATTTAAAGGTTTGGTATTTCTAGTAACATTTTACCACCCACTCACATCATAGAACAATACTAGAGGTCTACCCACACATCAACCGATTATTTTATTGTTAACTTAACGTTAACTTTATCAACTTCATATATAACTTAATGAAGAATCATTTCGTAGAAAATATTACATGCTATGTTGAATTCTACCATTTCAAACAAACCTTTCACTTGGATAATTATTTGTCTAAACTCCCTATTTTACACAATTCATAGGCTAAAATCTGTATTTTATTTGCTCTCTATATCTCTATCTATGGAAAATGCCTTTAAATTTTAAAATCACCAGATGCGTGCAATAAGGTGGAAATGTAGGTCAAATTTCATTATGTTTTCCATGGGCATGAACTATCAACACAAATGCATCCAGGTGGGGAGGTTTATGGTAGGCATGCTCCTATACAAGATCCCAAAATGCTAGAATGTTCAGAGCCATACCCTACTAACAATGTCTCTGAAGTGCCATGAGTGCAAAAAATTGTCAAACTTTGATGGGTTGTTTTTGTTAGAAAGTGGATTGATGAGTATTGCATAAGGGTTTTCATTTATGGAAACACTACTTATTGGCATTGTTGCTTGGTGTACATTTCAATTTTGGAGATTCTATTTTGAAAAATGACCAAGTTCAGGAAGCAGTTAACAGGATACAGATACACAGTTTTGACTGGAAAGCACAATATGTGATGTTTTAAGACTTGCAAGCTTAGAAGATTTTTCTGTGTGGTGTAATTGAGCTTCAATCAAGGTTGATTGTATTTTGGATTTGAACAGAGAGAATTATAGCTTGTTGAAGCTATGCAAAGACAATACAACAACGATACAAGGCAGATGAATGGTCACGATGCTTAAGGGAGTATTTTGTGGAATCCAGAAGTGTTACTTTGGATTAAGATTGGGTCCTACCCTAATTTTGTTGATGTATGATAACCGACTATGTATTTTCCATTTGATTAAGTTTTGGACATGTTTTGAGATAGACTTGTCAGCCGACTGGAAGAATCCTTGGGATCAAATATATAAGTGAAGATGTTTGGAGATAAGAAGAGGTATGTGGAATGTGTAGATACATTTTGATGTCAAAATCATATAGAAGATGTTATGAGATTTAAATGGGACTACTTGATCATAGAAGATGCTTGTATAGTTCACATTGATAAATCATTGTAATAGATGGTTTTTGTTTTGTAAGAGAAGTGAGCTCCTTGTATACCCCTAACACGGTTTTTATCCTTTAACAAGGATATGTAAAAAATGTAATATTCATCTCCTAATAGGTATAGGTCTCCTAATAGGAAGACTATACTTTTTAGTGCATCATTTTTTCAGTATCAACCCCACTGGGGTTTTCCCTTTGCCAAAGTTTCCTCATGAACAAATAATGGTGTTATGAGTTGTTTACTTTATGTGTATGTTATTCTTATTTCAGTAATTGCATGGTTAAGATTGAAATGGTTAAGTTTTAAATTAAAGTGTTGTAATGTTGATTCACCCCCCTCTTAGTATTACTTAATCCTAACAATTGGTATCAGATCTTGTGGCCCTTGGAAAGAAAGCCTAACAGCTCGAGGGAGATCTAGATGGATTCAAGTAGTCTAGAGGAAAAATTTGAGGCAACACTTGAAGACCTTGATAAGGAAAAAGATGATAATGCTGAATTGAAATTCAAACTAAGAAGAGAAGAGGGTTTCATAAATAAGCTTAAGGAACAAATTGAACTTTCCAGGAGCTAAAGGCAAGATCTTATGGATAAAATACATGAAGAATCTGATAATGATTTATTTGATTAGATTAAGCAGCTTGAAAATGAAAAAGAAATGTTGAAACATGAATGCAAAGTTACCACTACTCATATGGCCAAAGAATTTTAACAAGAGAAAGATGAAAAGACAAAACTTGAAGAACTTGAAGAATGGAAATGTGTAGATGGGAAAGATGTAGTTTGAACTTGATGATTACAAAATAAAGTATCAGGAAATAGAAAAGTATAATCACATCATTATAGGAGAACTTGTTGATGCAAAGAATCACATTGAAAAAATTCATGCAAGAAGTGACAAGATTGATGAATAGAGAGAAATAAAAAATCCTAAAGGTGACATGGTAGGAGTTGGATTTGATAAAGAAGAATGCTCAAAATATCAAGAAAGTTAGTCTAAAGGAAAATTAGTGGAGATACCTAATCAATAGGAAGATCATATACAACAAGAGGAACCTAGAGAATAATATAGACCTTTCAGAGGAAGATGCTTTGGATGTAACAAAGTTGGTCACGTGAAGAAGGATTGCAAAGGTAAGACTCCTTATAGGTCCTTTTCTAGTTATTGTTTCAATTTCTATGAATATGGGCACAAGAAGGGAGAATATAAAAAACCTGGTCAGTCCAACACTAAACAAGATTACATCAGAGAAGAAATAACATCTAAGATTACATGTTACAAATGTAAAAACTTTGGACACATCACAATAAATTGCAGATTGAAGGTTAATAAAAAAATATCATCTCCTACATGTTATAAATGTTATAATCAATGACATATAGCAAATTTTTGTAGGTATAATGGAGTTGCAAGCAACAAAAGACCACCACCTGTGGTTATGAAGAAAAATGTTGGAGATGTTGGAAAAAGTATGGAAAAATATATGGATGATTTTGATAATCATTTTAAGAAGGAAGGAGACAAGGATAGTGGTAAATTATGGAAAGAGAAGGAACATCGTGAGACTAAGGATCATGGAGAATTAGTATATGTTACTAAACCCTCACCTGATGTTGCTACTTCAGCCTAAATGGCCAAGCATGACCTTAGGGGGAGCTTTGGAGAAATCATAGAAATATATCCAACCCCTGTATGTGCAGTATAAGTTGATGCAAGCTTATGGATAGTAAGTACTATTGGTTTGGAGTCTCTATCTGAGATCGCTTGGTTATACACTCTATAATGAATGATCGCCAAAAAATTGGGTGACTACATCATTGCAGACTTATAAGTTCAATGGTAAATGTGTCAATCTACGCATGGTAAAGTATAAGTTCATTTAAATAAAAAATTTATCATCACCATTCAAGAAGAACTGAAGGAGACCAAAGGAACAAGTAAAGAAGCTAGAGAATTTCTAAGATTACTAAGTGTGCACACCTTGTTTCATCAAGTAAAATGTTATGTATGTGGAGCCTAATCAGACTCAATTTCTTTCGGCGCAGTTCCCCCCCCCAGACATATCTATTTGGGCCCCATGCTCGGGGTCAAGGGGCAGCACCCCAGGGTAGGGTCAAGGGGCAGCGCCCCTCAACGCCAACAATGACTTAATAATATTGTAAAGGGTTGACCATTGATTTTCTATTAGTCAGAGTATTTTTTGCCCTAATTAGGTTAGGTCAAATATGCTTTTGAAAAGGGCTTAGGGTTTCAAGATTTCATTATATGAGGGATTTTCGTAGCTTCCTGTGATGGTATTGAGTTGCAGGTTTCAGATTGTAATCGTTGGATAATAATAAAGATATTGGAATCACTGTTGGTGGACGTAGCCAAGGGATTGGGTGAAGCACGTTAAATCTCTTTGTCATTTGTGTTCTCTTCCATGTTCATATTTGCATTTTTCTGCTTATTGTTCTAATAAGTGGTATCAGAGTGAGGTTTTTTCATTCGTTCTTTCATCTATTCTCTGAAGTAGGTCTCACGAGTTAGTGGGAGAGTCTCTCGGTTAAGTGGGAGAAATGGAAAATGAGGGTAGGCTGAAGGTTGATAAATTAAATGGGTAGAACTTCCAGTTATGGAAGATGCAAATGGAGGACTATCTCTATCAGAAGGATCTATGGAAGCCATTAGAGGGAATATCCAAGAAAGAGGCAGCAATGTCTAAGGAAGATTGGGATATTTTGGATAGGAAGGCACTGGGGAGTATTCGTTTATGCCTAGAACAATCGGTGGAATTCAATATTACTGGAGCAACGACAACTAAAGATCTGACTGAAACCCTAGTGAAGTTGTATGAAAAGCCTTCAACTTCAAACAAGGTATTTCTCATGAAGCATTTATTTAACATGAAAATGGTAGAAGGTGGATTAGTCACTGATCATTTGAATGAGTTTAATACAGTTACAAGTCAATTAACTTCAATTAAAATTACCTTTGATGAAGAGGTTAGGGCTCTCTTGATTTTGTGCTCTTTGCCAGAAAGCTGGAATGGCTTGGTAATGGCTGTTAGGAATTCTATTTCTGGCTCTAATACCCTAAAGTTTGATGATGTTGTTTGTGTTATATTGAGTGAGGAAATTCATAGGAAAAGCTTAGGGGAATCCACATCGGGTAGTGTATTGAATGCAGAAAGTAGAGGCAGAACAAGAGACAGAGGAAACAACTCTAGAAATCATGGAAAATCACAAGGGAAGTCAAAGGGAAAGAGGTCTCAATCAAGAGGACCTAGTGACTGTTGATACTGTGGAAAACCAGGACATAAGAAGAAATATTGTTGGTCTCAGAAGAAAGATCAAGGAGACAAACATGATGGAAACAAGGAGGCAAATGTGGTAAGTAACAAATCTAAAGAGGATGCTTTGCTCTTGTCTTTAGAAAATGTTGATGATTCATGGGTGTTAGATTTAGGGGCTTCATTTCATGCTACACCCCATAGAGGTTATTTTTTTGATTATTTCCAAGGGGATTTTGGGCTAGTATATTTGGGAGATAATGAACCCTGTCAAATTGTTGGAAAAGGTAGAATCAAGATTAAGTTGCACAATGGGAATCATTGGCTACTACAAGAGGTAAGACATGTTCCAAGGCTAAGTAGGAATTTAATTTCAGCAGGGAAACTCGCTAATGAGGGTTGCATAGTTACTTTTAATGATAAAAATTGGAAGGTTTCAAAAGGTTCCTTAGTAGTAGAAAAAGGTGTGAAAGTAGGCACCTTATATCTTTGTACAGGACATACTGTTCCCTCTACTTT
>MU223296.1:3543535-3560100 GCA_018584345.1 Thuja plicata | reverse complement strand
ACCTGCACACATCTCGTTTGTTCATCTTATGATCCTGACTTAGGTCTTGAAACCTTCCTTCTAAGCACACAAGCTCTAATACCAATTGTTAGTAATAACTGAGAGGGGGGGGGGGCGTGAATTAGTGGCTTCAAAAACTTTTCTTTATTCTAACCACCAATCAAATAAACCTCAAATTATTATGTCCCTTACAAGATGCATGCCATGAAATAATTTATAATAATTAATTGTTTGTCAGTTTTCCTTTTCTGAACTTATTCTCCTTGATTACTGATAAGCGGTAAAACTTATTTACCGACACTCAGTAAATATGTAGAGTATACCAATAAATCCAGAAATGCATATGTGAAATGTAAAACAGTAAAGTAATAAACCATACACACATAACACAAGGATTTTAATGTGGAAACCCTATTAAGGGAAAAACTACTAGGACCGGTACCCCAAATTTTCACTCTTCTGAAGTGAGCCCTGTTAGGAGCCAACCCTGTTAAAGGTTACAAACACACTATTAGGTGTGACCTTGTTAGAGGATTTTATACATAGAGATTGTCACTTAGTATTCGGAAACTTAGTTTGCTACCATCCTTGAATCAGCCTCCTTCTTAACTATCAATAGGCTTTAGGCAAATCTAGTGCTACTTTCATGAATCAACCTTTTTGGCACTCCTTGGGATGTACCTCAATATATAGAAGACTGTTAAGTCCCACTTTGTTAAGAGACTTTATGCTTCAATGGTTAAACTGAAACACAATGACCTATTTCTAATGCAACTTGAATTGCAGATTTTTAGATCTATTTAAGTACATTACCTCTCTGATCAATGTATCAATTTAATTCTTTGTGCTCCACACTTTCTACTTTGTGATGTTGTGCTTCACTATTCGTCGGTGTCTGCAAAATTCTTTAGCTCTCCTGCTTGATTGATCAGGACTGTATGAAGTTATCCTTCATTAGTTTCTCTTCAACATCCTCTTTCTATTCACTCCCCCTCTTTGTGATGATTGCGAAAATGAATTAAGCTTGTCTCTTATATAGACATGATATTCACTGTTTCTCAATTCTTGATTCTTGATTCTTTGTGTGAAAATAAATCCAGCCAATCTGATTTAAAGCTTAACTCTTGATTTATCTCGTAGTTATCTTTTTGCCAACTAAACAAATATTCTTTAAATCAATCACTTAACTCTAGTCGAATAAAAAAATTAAAAAAACTAGTTAATTCTATCTTTAGCTCTTTCCAGCTAGATATTTTGTCATTTTTTGAACTCTCTGTTCTATCGGTCAACTCTACAGTTAGTCATCGGTGACAACTACTAGTTCCGTCAGTGTGACTCCAGTCAGCTTTGGGATCTCCGTCTGTCTGGCATCATTAGATTTTACTCGTCAGGAAACTCTGTTCTTAGCTTGTCAGGCATCCTACATTTTTTCTTCGTCAGGAAATACTATCTTCTGCTTGTCGGATATCAGTGTGACTTTGGTTCTTTTCCTTTATTGATGGTGTGCACTCTGTCGATGTTATCTATCACTTAGTGATTACTTGACTTTTATGCATTGTTGAAGGCATAATCTTTGTTACATTGATTCTTTGAAGTCTTTGACATTATATGCATGACCGTACAGATGATATCAAGTTGACATCAATGACAATACAAACCATTAACTGATTTAATGTCTTGCATTATCTTCAGCTTAACATTATCAAACATTTAACCAGTTACATGTCATCAGATGCAAGATTAATTTATATGATTTTGGGATACAAACTTCACTTTAGAAGATAACATAATTTGGTTTCCGTGGGAGTTGGAGAATGTAAAATACAACTTATGAGAAGTGCTAAGACAATAATTTTTGGATAATGTCAAGAATATTAAGCGAGAAATCAAAAGCATTCAGGTTTGGGTCTTTAGTGATACATAGCTATATTCACATAGTTCATAAGTTTTCTAGAATGCATCCTAGGGAATGGAAAGATAGTGAACCAACTAGAATTCAAGTGACCAAAAAATATAGAAGAAAAAATAGTACTTGGGTTTATGGTGAACTCTTCACAATGTTTAAAATTCTTCAAAGACAAATGAAGGAAAGAGTAAGAATCCTTGAGGCTATTGTTGAGAAATACAAGGATACAATCTGTTTCATGGTTAAAACCGATTGTGTATGCTTCATGGTAGTTGAACCAAAGAAGAAATGGAGTTACCCCATGGGTTATGAGGTTAGTGTAGAGGTTCTCACTATGCAATTAGAAGATGTTCCATCTTCTGAGATTGATTCTTTAGAAGAAAGATGTGGCACTTATGAAGAAAATTCTGCTAAAATTAGAGAGGAGAAAACTAGGGAAACAAGAAAAAGAAAGGTTGAGAAAGTAGTAGATAATATTACAGAGAAGGTAGGTATTAGTGAAGATGAAATGGAATAAGTTAGAAAGAAGATTTCTAAAAGAGCTTCTGGGTTGGCAAACACTGCTCCTGCAACCCTTCCACCTCCTGAAGTTTTTGAGGTTATTTTTTCACCTCCTACTGTGGTCGACATACCTGATTCCACTCCTTCACCACCTAAGAGGACATCAAAGACTGAGATAGTAAAGGAAGAAAAAATTCCTGTGAGAAGAAAAAGATCATCTAAAAAAAACTCACCACCTAAAAGGCAAAGGAGTGGTGTAGAGAAGAAAGAAGAAGAAAATAAAATTGAAGAGAAGAAAATAGAGGAGAAATTAGATAAACCTGTTGAGAGACAAATTTGGAAACCGGATCTAAGGTTGCTGGAAAAGAGGATAATCGATCAAGGAAAGTAAAATCAATTACCTAGATACTATGATAGGTACAATGATGATGACAAAATTCTAATTGAGGACATTATTATTAATCACATGTTAAGGTTTAAGAAGAATCTACTTGAAATAGAAGGTAGTATTCCTAAGGACTTATATGACAGATTGGAAGTAAGGAAGCAATTATCACTTAAGGAAGATGATTAGATAATGATAAAATCCATAGAAAATACACTACCTGTTGTTCCATATGATGAGCATGAGCGAAAAATTAAAGCTATTAATCCCCTATTGAGAGTAAAGTCAAGACTAATAAATATTATGAGGAGAAAGTATGATGAAGTTATAGAATACATCCACAAGGCTATTAATAAGGTGTTAATGGAAATTTAAATAGAAAATATTTCACCTTCTAAGCCCAAGGCTACTAAGCCCAAAACTATTCTGAGAGGAGAGTCCTCTAAACCCACAAATGTACACATTGACTCATCAAAGGATGAAGGTGACAGTAGCCATTTTTTTAGTATAGCTAAGTGTATAGTCAGAAAATGGAGGCACTTCCATTGTAGACTAGTTTAGCCATCTGAGTAAGTGGTTTAGGGTCATGTTAAGCACCTTGAATAGGTTCCTGACTTGGATTTGGCCTTTTCCCCCCGTTCTACCCCTTTTTCACTTTTTCCAACTTATTTGTGACACTCCATACTGAAAAATGGGACTTTAAACTCAGGATCAAGGTCGACATTTTTGGGTCAAGGTCAACATTGACCTTGACCTAGGTCAAGGTTGACCTCAAACTTGACCTAGGTCACAATCAACCTTTTTCTGGCACAGGGTTCAAATTCCAAGGTTTCTGGATGTCGGCTTTGGAAAGAGTTAATTCCCGCTTCTAGTCAGTTGTTTCGGTCTTTGGAAAAACAAATATTAAAATATATTTAATATAGGTCCTCTTCTATGGGTATAGGTTTAACTGGAATTTACTTCTCCTATGTAGGCCTTTCTAGAAGATTGTTCCCTAGTTTCATATAAAAGGAAGCTTTCTCCTCTCATTTTATCTAAACACAAGCAAAGAATTGAACTATAAGCAAGAGAAATCTAAGACAAAGACTTGAAGAGTGAAATCCAAAGGTGAAGAAGAAAGATTTGAAGCAAGCCAATTAGCCTTTGAAGAATTCATCCACTCTCAAGCATTCAAGCACTTCTCAAGCACTCATTTCATCAAGAAGATCTATTAGTGTCCATTGAAGGATTCAAGCTCCATGGAGCTCTCTTGTTGAATATTTCTTCATCCAAATTCCTCCAAGCCTCTTCCTATTCAAATACCCATTCAAGATTGGTGTTGAAGATCTACAAGAAATTTATTGGAGACATCCTACATTCTACATTCTACATTCTACATTCTACATCCTTTTTGGTGCATACATACTTGTGGATTCATAGATTCAAATCTGCCACAAGGGCTTCTACAAGCAAGGTGAATTTGTTCATTTAATTTATTTTAATTATGAAATTTCAATTATAATTTAAGGTTAATTCTGAAATTAGGGTTTGACCAAGGCAAACCCCTCCCCTAATAAACAATCCATTTTTCTTTCAGGTACAGGTTCAGAATAATAGATCAGAGTGCAGACTCAGATACCCTTTTCAAAAAAAAATTGGGATCCAAGAACAGATTTCCTGTCAGAGACTTTTTAGGTCGATTCTTCCCTAGGTCAGAATTAGAAATTCTGGGTCAATGGTGAGATTGACTTGAGGGTCAAAATTAGAACTGTGTCAGAATGGAAAAAAAATTCTGGGTTTTGTTCATCTCTGCGTTTCTATTCCAGACCTGGTCTCATATTTTCCATAAACTAAGTGAAGACTCCCAAAAATAGCATTCTTCATATCTGTAACATTTTAAGGTTATTACCTTTCTCCTATTCAATTCAATTAAAGTTCTTAATATTTCTATATCTATCACACATTCAAATCTATAAATGGGTATTTAAGATCTTCCTCTTTGCTCTTATTTCCAAATGATTGCTTCATTTATGCATTGATCCTTCCTTTGGGGTTAGTCAATTTGGATCCTTCATTTGTGTATTTAAGGATAAAGGTGAACATCTTATTTACCCCCATTAACATTCTTAAATGTAACATTTCTTATCTTAAGTAATATTTTATACCTTACATTTTGGTGAAGCCGCGATAGACAACTCTTTCTTTTTTGGTGTTAGATTTACATCTTTTATGTTAGATCTTGCATGCATATTAGATTACCTTTCTTTTATGTTCTTGCATTTACACTTCAAAAATTAAAAATCAAAATCTTGTGTTTCCTAAATTAGTTCATTTGCATTGCATTGGTGTATGAGCTTTACCACTTCTAGTCCTACTTATAGTATCCCGGTTAGAAGAAGCCGTAGACTTATGGGTTCCTTTGATCCTGAGTCTTCCTCTCCTTTCCTTAGGATCCTAGATGATAATTTTATCACTCATCATTCCAATCCTTCTATGGAGCATAACTCTTCTCACTCATCTCATGATGAGGATGCTTCTTTAAGAGTTCCTCCTGAACAAGTGCAAAAACTTTCAACCGAACTTGATAAAATGGGAAATTGGCTTATTCAATAAAACCATAATCAAGATTCCATCCAAGATATAGAGGCTCTTAATAAATTCCTTCGTGATAGTGATTAAGGTATTAATCTCTTGCATGGTATCACTCATACTGTGCATTTGAATGTTAAACCTTTAGCTCAGGAGGCTCAAGATCTAGGATTCACTCCTCTTGTCACTAGCGAGGGACCTTTTTCCATTCCTTTACCTAGCATTCCTACTTATACTCCTCCTTTGATGACTACATCTCTCCCAATTTCATCTATTCCCATGAGTGTTCCACCAGTATGTCTACCTACCTCATAACCTTCATATCATAGTGTACCTTTTACTTATTCCAATCCCCTTCCAACTGTGGTTCCAAGTGTTCCACCAATTGTGTCATCCATTCCTGCCACTTCCTACACTTTTCCTACTGTTCCAAATATTTCTATGCCACCTATTTCTTCTAATGATTCCACAATTATTAGTTTGGCTCAAACTACGTCATCTTTACAACAATAACTTGCATCCTTAACTCAATCCAAGTTTAGCATTCTTACATGTGACATGGGTAGTCCTTTATCCTTAGAAATTATTTGTGCTACTATTCCTCAGCAAGCCAATATGCCTTGTCTTGAGAATTACAATGGTAAAGGAAATCCTGTTACTCATGTTAAAACATTTCAAATCCTTTCTAGTGATTACGCTCATGACCATAGGATTTTAGCTAAGCTATTTGCTAGGAATTTTCATGATAAGGCTTTGCAATGGTATTGTTCTTTACTTCCTTATTCTATTGATTCTTTTCCTAAACTTTCTAATACATTTATCCAACAATATCAAAATAACATTGGTCTACAAGTTTCCTTAACGGATTTATGCATTGTAAACAAAATATTAAGGAAAAATTGACTGATTTTATTGGTAGATTTAAGAATTTGTATGCTATGATTTCTTATCATGTTCCTGATATTGATATTCAACATATTTTTATTTCAAATTTATAAAAGGATATTAGAGATAAGATTCTGCTTACTGAATTTACCTCTTTTCAACAACTTTGTGCAGCACTTCATCATTATCAATTACAAGTGAGTCAATTTGAGAGAAACACTCCAATGGATCATGTTCCAGTTGATAAGAGTGACACTGCTCCTAATCCTAATAAGTTTAAGAAACCTAACAACTATATCAAGATTAATAAACAGACGAATGCAGTTGCTGATCAAGTTGTTGTTGCATCTCACAATGTCACTTCTGCATCCATTGCTTTCCGTATGAATCATACATTTACTCCTCTCTCTAAATATTTACATTCTATTATGAGTAGGTTGTTAAGCACTAATATGATTACCTTGCCTCCTATTCAACCTCTTCTTCTTACCACGATAGCATCAAAATCCTTTGTTTCTAAATATTTTTTCCAATACCATCACCAGGATGGCCATGATACTGAAAAATGTTATTCTCTAGAGCATAAAGTTCAAGACTTAATTGATTCTAATGATCTATCTATTGATAATTTTGATGGTAATGGGAACAAATCTATCTCTCCTCCTAATCAAAACCTTCAAATCTATATGAATCCTTTACCTACACATGATACTAATACCATCGCTCAACCATCTTCTATGGATATTGTTTACGATTCAAAGATTGATGATCTTAATCACATTGTTAATCATGTGGAGTGCATTGTTTCATCTCAACCTACTATTCAAGATCCTTTTCCTCCACCTCAACTTCAAGTTCCACCTAAACCTCAGAAGAAAACTAAGGATAAACAACCTAGGGAACTTTCAATTACCTTTGACAATTCTGAGACTATTAAGGCTCTCGATGGTCCCCTTTATATTTATGATAGGATTGCTAAGATACCTATGCGTGGTTTTCTTGTTGATCCCACATCTTTAATAAATTTTATTACTAAGGAAAATATTTTTATGAAAAACCTACAACGTGATTGTTATGATCCATCGGATGCATGGATCCAAACTTGCAATGGTTTTCTCTATCCTACACTTGGTTCTATTAACTTTCCTGTTGAACTCTGTGGAAAAGTTGTAGATACTACCTTCATTTTCGTTCCTACTTCTGATCAATTTCAAGTCAAATTTGGTTTTCATTGGATAAATACTATGCATGCTACTACTTCTCCTATTCATAAATGTCTTAAGTTCATTCATAATGGAGAAGTGAAAATGATTAATCATAGTTTGTAACAACCTTCTAGGCCTAGAGATTGTGCTACTCTTGATTTATTTTGGCCTTCATTACCTAATTCATGTCCTCCTCTCCCTCACAACCTTTTTCGTTCATATCAAGCCTATAAACATCGCAAGATAGTCAATTTAAGCATGCCTCAGATAGATCTTAACAATGGTCTTTTTCCCACTCCTATACCTCCTTTATCCATTTCTGATAGCTCTATTACTCAACCTCCCAGTGTCATTTCTTAGCCTACTGTGAATCCTACCAACCCTCCTATTGAACCTGTGAAGGAACCAGTTGTTATTACTCCTAGTTCTCCACATGTGTCAAACAAAGAAAAATGTAATAAATCTGGTAATGAACATCGTAAGAAGTGTAGAGCTAATGCTAGGGCCCGTGATTCTATTCTTCAAATTTCTCTACCTTATTTTGATCAATCTATGCTTGATTTGTTGGAAGAAGTTAATATTCATAATGATGTTAAGATGAATGAGTATGATGATCCTATTCGCATCTTAGATACCATTTTAATTAATCTTGATGAGGAGGATACTCTTGATGATCCTATTGATCTTAGTGATGCATATGAGACCATTGATCTTGATACTGATTTACCTCATATGCTTTCAAATCAATTGATAATTACACCTAGTATTGAGCAACGTGATCTCAAGAGGATCCTTGTTTGGAACTGGATATTATTCCTACTGTATTGGATATAGTCCTTCTTGTGAGTTTCCCACCTTCCCTAAATGATATAATCTAAGATGGGGAGAGTAGGTGATGCCCTTGGTTGGCTTTTCCTTTATGGTATCCCTTTATGTGTTTGCATGTTGTACTGTGCTTCTCTCGTAATGTGTTTGCTAAATGTTTGTTAGACTCTTTTATATGGCCCTTGTTACTTTGTTGGTGCAAGGTGATAAAGGAATCAAACCTGTTGTATAATTCCTTTATATGTATCTTTACTCTTCTATATGTTGTCTTCATGTTATTTTGTACTTGTGCTATTTTTCATAAATGTTTTCCTTGTGTAGTCTGCTTGGATCTACGGCATGGTAGTACTAATTATTTTTGGTCTCCATGTTGTGGTCCAAAAAGCCTCTTCATCGTAACACTTGAGTTTTCTTTCCTCCATTGTGATTGTATTTCTATTTTATTTGGGGAATGATGTCAATTCATTTGCAATAATATCATATCTATATATACATGTTATCTTATGATCATACTCACCCCACAATAGGTAGATCCCTTCTATGTTCTTTGTATGTTTATGTGATATTTCCCTTGATTTGTCTTCATTTGGGGACTTCTCATAGTGGAAACGTAATCCGTAGAGTTGTTTATGTTTCTGTTAAAGTCATTTCTCCTATTAAATTGTTAGCAAAGACTTTAACGTTGGGGCATACGCTCTACTCACTTTTTTCACACATGCACGTTCAAAATATTTTCAAAACTTAAAACCTTTTCCCTTTATGGATTAAAAACTAATCCTTAAAGAATGGATATTTTACTTTACAGGATCTTTTGATCCCTCCAGTTTCAATTTACAATGTTTTGATCCCTTAAGGTTGGAAGGTGTCTTTAATAATGGATCTCCCTGATGGGTTGACTAGTGAGTAGCCACATTCACTAGACAGTTCAACTCCATCTTTCTAGTTGCACTGTTTTCTTGTGTAGTTCACAATGGGACATAAGTTCTCATTGGGTGAGGTAATCACACCCTCCCTCTCTCTCATTAACTGGTGACATCTCTCTTATCATGATCTTAGGGTTGATAAAGACTTAATTCCCTGGGGGCTTGAGGATTCCTTTGTCCCTTTTGATTTCAATAAGATTATATGTTCTTCATGATCTCCTTTACCAAAAGTTTACATTGAGTCCATACTCTTGCTAAAGTGGGGGCTAAATGTATAGTTGGAAAATGGAAGCACTTCCATTTTAGACTAGTTTAGCCTTTTGAGTAAGTGGTTTGGGGTCATGTCAAGTGCCTTGAATGGGTTCCTGACTTGGGTCTGGCCTTTCCCCCTATTCTGCCCCATTTCCACTTTTTCTAGATTATTTCTGACACTCCAGACTAAAAAATTGGGACTTTGGCCTCAGGGTCAAGGTCAACCTTAACCTTTACCTAGGTTACAATCGACCTTTCTTTGGCCCAGGGTTTAAATTCCATAATTCTAGGGTTTTCAAATGTCAGGCTTTGGAAAGAGTTAATTCCTGGTTCCAGGTCATCTTTTTCGGTCTTCAGAACAACAAATCTTAAATTATACTTAATCTAGATCCTCTTCTAGGGGTATAGGTCTAATTGGAATTTAATTCTCCTATGTATGCCTCTCTAGAAGATTTCTCCCTAGTTTCATATAAAAGGAAGCTTTCTCCTTTCATTTTCTCTAACCACAAGCAAAGACTTGAACTATAAGCTAGAGAAATCTAAGACAAAGACTTGAAGAGTGAAATCCAAAGGTGAAGAAGCAAGGTTTGAAGCAAGCCAAGTAGCCTTTGAAGCTTTCATCCATTCTCAAGCATTCAAGCACTCATTTCATCAAGAAGATCCATTTGTGGCTATTGAAGGATTCAAGCTCCATGGAGCTCTTTTGTTGAATATTTCTCCATCCACATTCCTCCAAGCCTCTTCCTATTCAAAGACCCATTCAAGATTGGTGTTGAAGATCTACAAGAAATTTATTGGAGACATCCTACATTCTACATCCTTTTTGGTACATACATACTTGTGGATTCATGGATTCGAATCTGCCACAAGGGCTTCTACAAGCAAGGTGAATTTGTTCATTTACTTTGTTTTACTTATGCAATTTCAATTATACTTTTAGGTTAGTTCCAAAACTAGGGTTTGACCAAGGAAAACCCCTCCCCCCAACAAATAATCCATTTTTCTTGTAGGTACAGGTTTGGAACAACAGATCAGAGTGCAGATTCAGATACAATTTTTGGCAAACTTTCAAGATCCAAGAAAAAATTTCCTATCAGAGACTTTTTAGGTCAATTCTACCCTAGGTCAGAATAAGAAATTCTCAGTCAATGGTGACATTGACTTGACGGTCAAAATCATAACTGTGTCAGAATGGAAAATGATTTCTAGGTTTTGTTCGTCTCTGTGTTTCTGTTCTAGATCTGGTCTCATATTTTATAGAAACTGAGTGTAGACTCCTAAAAACAATATTCTTCAGATCTAAAACATTTCAAGGTTAGTACCTTTCTCCTATTCAATTCAATTAAAGTTCTTAATATTTCTAGATCTATCATACATTCAAATCTATAAATAGGTATTTAAGATCTTCCTCTTTGCTCTTATTTCCAAATGATTGATTCATTTATGCATTGATCCTTCCTTTGGGGTTAATCAATTTGGATCCTTCATTTGTCTATCTAAGGATAAAAGGTGAACATCTTATTTACCCCCATAACATATTTAAATATACTATTTTATACCTTACACTAAGCAACCATATTTCTTTGTTTCTGGTGTGCCTATGTCTTTGGACACTTTGAAGGATATTGGTGACCCTTTCCAAGGGAACACAGATGATACTGTTACTGAGGTAGATGATAGTAATGAACAAAGTATAGTAAATATTGGCACATTGGCTGGAGATGAAATGAAAGAATCTTCTGAAGAAAAAGATCAAAACACTAAGGGTGAACTTAAAGAGAGTTTGATTCAAGTAAAGAAGGAAGATGAGACTGAGGAAGAAACTAAACAAGAAACTAATGCATCCATTCATGTTTCTTCAACACTATTGTTGGCAAGTAATGTTAAACCTATGAACACTGATGTTGATGGCATGGATGAGGATGAACTAATGAAGTTGTCATACATAGCATTTTCTAAGGCTAAGGAGATACTAGAATAGAGGATAGAGAAGAAGACAAAGATATTGGACATGGTTTTAGACAAAATAAACAACATTCTACCCATACCTTTCACATTTTAGAGTAATGATACAGTGGACAATCTTAACAAAGCCTTTGATGACTTTTATGTTCACTTTACTTATTTGGAGAAGGCCACAGACATGAAAGTTAAGATAGAATACATGGAAAAGAAGTTGGAATAGATATGACAGTCACTGAAATGGGATATCAGTATATTAGATACCACTATCTCTAGTATTGGGTCCTACATTAAGCATGGAAAGAAGATGTATAGTTACTGCATAAACCATTCCAAGCATGTACAAATGTAGTAGACATAATACATAATGATGAGAATAATTTGGATGATTTGGTAAAGAATTATGAGTCCTCTTCACAATCTGTTTCTAAGATAGATAAGGAAGTGTCCAGGTTAGTGGACAAAATCAGTGTGCTAGAAACTCAAAAGTATAAAGTTGTGGGAATATTTTCTATGTTGAGGAGTATGCTCACTCCTAAACTATCAATTCTGGAGAAACACCTGGAGGACATGGAGAAAATGAAGAAGCCACTTGATGAAGCTCTACCTATGGTACTGAAGGATGAAGAGATATCATACTTTTCTCTGAATGGTCTTATTCATGTAGGTCAGACTTTAGAGAAGACATGGAAAACATATTCAAAGATCTTGGAAATATCTTTTCAAGATATTCTTCACATGGTATGGATTTTTTGGTGAACAACTCTACAATTTTGACATGTATATAGATATATTATTTTAACATACCTTTGACATTGATGTCAAAGGGGGAGTAATAAGTGTAGTGTGAAAAATATAGACAGTAGTAATAAGTAATGGGGGAGAAATAAGTCAGAAGCGTAGTTTGGCATTTTGACACTTAGTCATTTTTCACTAAGTGTTGCCATCAATGCCAAAGGGGGAGATTGTTGGCCAATGGCTTGATGATTATTGCATAAGGGTAGTCATTTATGGAAACACTACTTATCGACATGGTCATTTGGTGTTTTTCAGTTTTGGAGATTCTGTTTGAAAAAAAAAAAACTAAGTCCAGGAAGCAATTGAGAGGGTACAGTTACATAGTTTTGACTGGCGAGCACAGTTTGTGGGGTCTTAAGACTAGAAATCTTAGAAGATTGTTCTATGTGATATAATTAACCTTTAGTCAAGGTTACTTTTATTTTGGACTTGAACAGAGAGAGTTACAGCTTGTTGAAGTTACGCAAAGATAATACTATTACACAAATGTCTAAACCTAACTAAGCACAGTTAGTGTATGACAAGCTCTCTCAGGAACTGAAGAAGACTCCACTATCAAACAAGTGATTTGAAGTATTAAACGGGTTCAGTGAGGCAATACTATAATTTTAGTTTCAGCTGAGTAACGGTCAGGCATCAAAGGATTATAGTGTTAACTGAGTTATGCATTTAGTGTCAAGCGACTAACAGCAGTTTACACTTTAGTTTAATTGGTTAATTGCAGCTGACAAATTTAAGTTTTATTATTTATTTGGAAGGGTATTCAGGCCGACTTGACAAGGCCTATCATATATATACAAGGTCAAGTTTTGGATTGAACATAGAAGTATATTTTTTCATATGAAGAATGAAGGCAAAGTAAGAACAAATTTTGGATAAGGACATAATATCCAGACCGACCTGCAAAAAAATATTTGATCAGTGAGGATCTTGTTAAAGCCATAACAGAGACCTGAATCTAAAAATTCAGCTACTTCTTCATTCAGTTCAACTCATTTTTACTCTCTAACAATTGTAGCAGTGATCCAAGTCCCTTAGATGTCTTAAACAAACTTATCACTCTACTCGATTAATAAAAGATATCTTGTTGTAACTTGGTTAACAAAGCAATCTTAAGATATTAAATTTGATTAACCTTTAGTGATTAAGTGTAGAAACATAAAGCATAAATCAAATAATAGCTACACAGATGACACCAATATTTAACGTGGAAACCCAATTTGGGAAAACCACCAATTGCAACTAGTTACAGTTTTTCACTCTTCTGAAGTGAGCCCTGTTAGGAGCCAACCCTATTAAAGGTTACAAAACACACTGTTAGGTGTGACCCCATTACAGGATTTAATCACCCTCTTAGGAGTGGCCTTGTTAGAGGTCTTCAAATACAAATGTATATACAAATGTAGTGATTTTACACAAATGTCTAAACCTAACCGAGCATAGTCAATGTATGCCGAGCTCTCTCGCGCATTGAAGAAGACTCCAGTATCAGCCAAGTGATTTGCAGTATTAACCAAGTTCACTTGGGAAATACTGTAAGTTAAGTTTCAGCTGACTAACAGTCAGGCATTGAAGGATTATAGTGTTAACCAAGTTATGCATTTAGTGTTATCCGACTAACAACAGTTTACACTTTATGTTTAATTGGTTAATTGCAGCCGTCAGATTTAATTTTTATTGTTTATTTGGAGGGTATTCAGGCCAACTTGACAAGGCCTATCATATATATACAAGGTCAAGTTTGGATTGAATATAGAAGTATATTTTTTGATATGATAAGTGGAGGCGAAGTAAGAAGGAATTCTGAATAAGGACAAAATATCCAGACCAAGCTGCCAAAGAATATTTGATTAGTGAGGATCCAGTTAAAGCCAGAACATAGATCTAAATCTGCAAAGTTAGTTTCTTCTTCAATTAGGTCAACTCATTTTTACTCTTTGACAATTGTAGCAGTGATCCAAATATCTTAACAGAGTAGACTTAACAGTCTTTCATAAATCCTCTCACAAGGTGCCATTTCAACATTGAAGTGTTTGAAGACCTCTAACAAGGCCACCCCTAATAGGGTGATTAAATCCTCTAACAGGGTCACACCTAATAGTGTGTTTTGTAACCTTCAATAGGGTTGGATCCTAACAAGGCTCACTTCAGAAGAGTGAAAAATAGTAACTAGTTGCAATTGGTGGTTTTCCCAAATTGAGTTTCCATGTTAAATCTTGGTGTCATATGTGTACCTATTATTTTCTTTATGCTTTATGTTTCTGCACTTAATCACTAAAGGTTAATCACATTTAATATCTTAAGATTGCTTTTCTAACCGAGTTAAAATAGAATATCTTTTATTAACCAAGCAGAGTGATAAGTTTGTTTAAGACATCTAAGTGAATTGGATTTTTTTTGTGGTAACAGATTCACCCCTCCCCTCTCAGTTACTCAACTCATTTCCAACAAGTATACTAGTGCTACAGGGAAGATGAGTGGTTGCGATGTTTAAGGGAGTATTTTTTAGAATCCAAAAGGGCTACTTTGGATTTGGATTAGGTCCTTCCCTAATTTTTTTGATGTGTGATCACCACTATGCAGTTTTTATTCGATTAAGTGGTGGAAACATTTTGCGATATACTTGTGATCCGACTAGAAGAATCCTTGATATAGAGAATATTAGTGAAGATGTTTTGATATGTGTTCAGAGGTGTGTGGAATGTGTAGATGCATTGTGATGTCAGAATCAAACACAAGATGTTACGAGCTTTAACCGAGACTACTTGAGCATAGAAGATGCTTGTATAGTTCTTATTGATAAATCATTGTAATAGAAAGTTTTTTTTTGTAAGAGTAGTGAGCCCCTTGTATACCCCTAACAGGGTTTCTATCCTTTAATAGGGATGTGTACTAAATGTAATATTTAGCTCCTAATAGGGCTAGGTATCCTAATAGGGATACTATAGTTTTTAGTTCATCATTGTGGGTATCATCCCCTCCGGGCTTTTCCCTTGGCTAGGGTTTCCTTGTAAACAAATTATGGTGTTATGAGTTGTTTACTTTATGTGTATGTTATTCTTATTTCAATAATTGCATGGTTAAGATTAAAATTGTCAAGTTTGAAATTGAAGTGTTGTAATATTGATTCACCCCCCTCTCACTATTACTTGATCCTAATAGTTTCTTCAAATCTAGGATTCATATGAATAATCTATTTGAATTTATAGGGTCATGTGAGCCCCACTTACAATAACTGACTATCTCAAATTTTGAAGATTCGCAGCCATTTTATCAAGGTAGCATTCTTTTTTAGTAAGTGCAATAAACACCAAATGCATGCAATATATGATGGAAAGGTAGGTCAACTTTCATTATATTTGTCATGGGCATGAGCTATCAGCACAAAAGCATCTAGGTGGGAATGTTTTTGGAAGGATAGGTCATTATGCTGATCGCTGCCCTTTTAAGGAAGATAAATATAAGATGATAATGGTGATAAAACAAAGGATAGTTATAGAATAGATACATAAATGAGAAGATAGATGATAGAGATAAGGGGGTATGTGCACCAAGTTGTGAACCAAAAAGGGGGGGTATAAGTGGACACATTTTTTCTGAAATCGGGTAAACCTGAACTTGGAACAGACGTTTGAGGGTCATGTACTCAAAATAAGATGTGTAAAAAATAAAAAATTGTAGTACTCTAAATCTAGTTTATAAAATACTAAATTGTTTAAAAAATGATAAGATTAAGAGGATCAAACTCCGCACACACAAAAACCTGTTCTTGGTTTTCTCAGAAAAACATAACATAGTTATTTCTGTGTGCTATACAAAAGATATAGTTATATTCAACATTTTTGAAATCCCTTTAGTAGTGGTGGAACCCATGTCAACAAAGTGATTTGAACCCATTCTTGTTCAGGGAAGTAACTGTACACATATACCTACTTGTCTTTTATAGCTTCTTTTTTCATCATCCTTTTCTTGTCAAAATATTATCATGTTTTCATTCACTTTCATATGTCTTGTATTTAGAGATAGTCACTAAGGGGGTCTAGGAGTTTGATTTTATGAATTTCTTTCCTTGAAGGCATAGTGTAATTGCATTTAATCTTGAATGTGTTTTGATTAAGTTTAAAGCATTATGTGATGTTTTCATATAAACCCTAATGCAATTTAAAGAAATTCTACATATCTTATCATTGCATTATTTATCTCTAAATTCATGTCGATGGTAGAAGAGATTAAAAATCATGACCTAGAATCATATCCTTGGTTTAATGATGCCTTCAAGTGTTTTTTTTTTAACGTTTTGAAAAGGATTGATCTTGATTCATTTAATCTTCCATAGGTTTGAATATTTATCATTT
>MU223296.1:3488332-3505883 GCA_018584345.1 Thuja plicata | reverse complement strand
AGGAATAGAAATCTCTGAACCTATGGAAGAAAGGATGGTTCAGTTGGTGGAATTGGATGAGATAAGGAGAGAAAGCCAGAGAGAAAATATCAAACTATAGCAAAGAATGAAATACCTTTTTGACAGACGAGCAGATGTGAGAAAGTTTCTCCCTGGTGATTTTGTATTACAGTGGAATATTAGGGCTGAAGAGAAAGGAAAGCACAAGAAATTTGAATCACTATGGATTGGGCATTTTGTTATATCTAGGATTTTTGGAAAAGATTCTTATTTCCTCAAGAATCTGGATGATGAAGAACAGGAATTGCCAGTGCATGGACAATTCTTGAAAAATTTCTTTAATTAACTTCTGCTTTCCATGCATAGCAGTCTGCAATATATGTATAGGTGTGTTTCCCTTTTATTGTGTGTTTGTTTCTAGTTTTAGGTTGGTCTATTTTGTGGTCTGCTTCCCCAGAGATCTGTGGTTCTTGTTATAACCTGGCATTTAAACATCCTCAGAGGGAGCCACTGTTGGTGCTATTTCTTGTCCAAAATGTGCCTTGTAGTTTTCATAAGGTCTCCTGTCATTAATAGTATAAAGGACTTTGAAATTGGTATTCAAATTGTTTTTATGCCTCTGCCAAGTGTGCTCAAACCCTCAACCTAATTGAAAATGGTCAAAAGTAACTAAAAACCCTAAGTGCCTCGGTCAGTTCTATTTTTGTGTTACTTTTTTGGTCACTTAAGTCATATTAAGTCATGTGTTTGTGTTGAATGGGTTTCTTTTCTCCAAAAGATTGTATCATCCTAACCACTTTAATAATTCCTTGATGATCACAAAGAAGAATGAGAAGATAGAGACTGAGGATGAATTGGAGAAGGCTACTGAAGATGAAAAGAAACTATTTTCATGTAATATGGTCGCAAGGGAATCATAGATAAATGCACTTTCAGAAGGTGAATTCACAGAAGTAAAATACTTGGATTCTGCACATGAGATCTGGACAAGATTGGAGGAATTGTATGAAGGAGATAAGTTTACAAAAAAAGAAAAGATATAGAACTGGAGCACAAAGATAGAATCACTGAAGATGAGAGAAGATGAGAACATTAGGCCATATGGAAAGATAATTACTGAAGTGGTTACTGGCATTAGAAACTCTGGAGGTACTTATAGTGAGGAAGAAGTGATTGCATAGATTCTAAGATCTTTGACACCTACATATAGAACCAAAGTACAAGTTATAGAGGAGATTATACCTTTGACACCGAACTTCACTAGAGAGATGTTGATTGGAAAACTAGCTACTTTTGAGGCCGCAGAATTGGGAGATACTTTACCTAAAGTTGAGTTAGCATTCAAGGAAACTATGCATAAGAACAAAAAGACCTTATCAGGAATTGCGAGCACCAGCTATGGTGACCTTAGAGAAGAGCTTGGAGACTATGTTGAGGAATGGGAATAGATATAGGAGGAAGAAAGAAAGCTAGATGAAGTGGTAGAATTGATCACTATAAGAGAGAAGAGAGGTAAGGGTAAATTTGAAGGAAAATTAATTTTGAAATATTTTTCATTTAACAAGATTGGTCATTTTGCATCTAGATGTCCTACAAGGGTTCCTAAGCATAAACCTAAGTTTTACAAATTGAAGCATCCTAAAGACAAGGAATGTTATTATGCTAGTGAGGGTATTTCTGATGATGATGGTGACTATGATGAAATTGGATTTATTTCTATACAGGATGATGAACCTATACATGAGTAAAAAGCCTTAGTTTCTCGTATTAAAAATAAATTTGAATGGGTTATAGACAGTGGTTGTTCACATCATATGAATGGAGATTAAAAAAAAATTGTGAGTTTGAAAAGATATGATGGTGGTGTTGTTAGATTTGGTGACAATACTCCTAAACTTATCATTGGAGTAGGATCTATTTCTCTAGATGGAAAGATGAATACTGACATTGTGTTACTTGTTGACAGACTTAAGCATAATCTGTTGAGTGTTGGACAATTAGTAGACAAAGGTTATCATTTGAAATTCATTAATAGGAAATTATCTATCAGAAATAAATCAGAAGATTTGATCGCATCTGGTACTAAATATAGAGGTAATGTATTTGAATTGAATACATCTTAAGCTACTTTTTTATTGCGAAGGTTGATGACAGTTGGCTATGGAATAGAAGATTTTGTCTTGTTAGCTTTCATAAAATTGTTAAGGCAAGTATGAATAATACTGTAAGAGATCTACCTAAGATTGTAAAGCCATCTAACACCATGTGTAGAAAGTGTGTTATGGGGAAGCAGACCAGAAGCAATTTCAAAAGCAAATCTTATTTAGCAAAAGGGAATTTGGATCTAGTGCATACAGATCTGTGTGGTCCTACAAGAACAAGATTGTATTATGGAGAAAGGTTCAATGTACTTTATGCTATGATATGGATTGTATTCTTTTTGTTTTCTATTGTGATGTGGGTTGTATTTTATAGAGTGAAGTTTGAAGCATTTAATGAATTATTGGATGATATCATTTTTGGAGGCAATGATAAGATGAGTAAGAAGTTCTCTAAAGAAATGGAAAATGAATTTGAGATGTCAATGATTGGTGAAATGAAAGTTTTTCTTGGTTTTCAAAGTAATCAGAGTAATAATGGCATTTTTATATCTCAGACCAAGTATCTTAAGGAAATGTTGAAGAAGTTTGGAATGGAAGATTGTAAACATGTTGGAATGCCTATGGTGAGTGGAGATAAACTAACTAGTAATGATGAGATTCAAAGTGTACTTTAGACAAAGTATAGATCTATGATTGGTGGTCTACAATGTCTAACTCACACTAAACCAGATATTACCAATGTAGTTGGTGTTTTGGCAAGGTATCAAGCATATCCCAAAGAGAGACATCTTGCTACTGTGAAATGAATTTTCATATATTTGAAAGGAACAACATAATATGGGATTATGGTATGAAAAATCAGATGATTTTATTTTACAGGCTTATACTGATGTTGATTGGGCAAGTAATGTACATGAAAGAAAGAGTACTAGTGGTGGTGCATTTTTCCTTGGGAAAAGGTTGGTTTCTTGGTTGAGAAAGAAGCAGAACTGTATTTCTCAATCTACTGTTGAATCAAAGTATGTTGCTGCTGCAATAAATTGCACACAAGTTGTTTGGATGAGACAAATGCTAAAGGACATTTGAATAATTTTTGAAGAACCAATGGTTATCCATTGTGATAACACCAGCATAGTGAATATGTTGAAGAATCTTTTAATGCATTCAAAGACTAAACATATTTCTATTAAGTATCATTTCTTGAGGGATAAGGTAGCAGAGAAAGAAATAAAATTAGAATATATTAGCACAAAGGAATAGATAGCAGATATATTTACAAAACCTTTTCCAAAAGATGCTTTTGAGTATCTCAGAAGCATGCTTGGGGTCAGAGCCCCTCCTTGTGATAATTAATTGATGCAGATATGCATCAGTCTAGTGGATTTTAGAGCTATATCATTTTTTGGACTTGGTGTATGGATCTACTCCTCAGGGGGAGTAATCGAAGGAACAATAGAGCACATTTAGGTGATCTTGCACCTGGTTGTTGGATAGGAAGATTTGAAAAAGCTAGAGAATATTACAGATGAGTTATGGCACCCTTTGCCATTGCTGGCAAAGGGGAAAGGAATCTATGTGGAAATCCCTATACTATTTTGGGGAGATTTGTGTTGAGGATATTGAGAAGATTGTATTGAGAGGAGAAAGTATTTTTGAGTTGATTTTGGGCTGATGGATTTTCCCATATATTTCCATCAATGCCAAAGGGGAATATTTTTGGATGATATCATATTTGGATACTATTCATGTTGTTGATATTCATGTTTTGTCACTGATGTCAACATAAGTTTCTTTGAAGAAGACAAACTAGTTACTTGACTGGCAGAAGTTTACGGACACTGTACGGATGTTTTAGAATGATCAAAGTTGGATATATGAAGAAGTATGTGTGTTTATGTTATTCCTAAGGTCGCTTGGCTTTATGTTACATATTGATGATGTTACAGTTGATTTATTGAAGACTGGTTTATGGACTGTAACTGTGATGCTTAACAAATTAGGTCTCTGTGTTTTGGGTACATCTTACTAGCGAAGATATTTTAGGTGATGCAAGATTACTAGATGATAGAGGACATATTGAGGAACTTTGGGTATTGATCGATTTACATGACCATGTTGGTGATGTCAGTTGTGGCGTGTATTTTGAAGGAGACCTATTTTGGTGGTCGACTTCAAACATGCAGAGTGTAAAATGAATTGTGAGCATGGATTGCGGATCTTGGAGCATAACTGATGGATTGTATTTGATGTTTAGTTTTTATAGGTACCATGTGTATCTTAGCAAGGGGTTTAACAATCATTTGAATATTGGGAAAGCCTAATTGGCTGACCTAATTATTTATTTGTGTATTAGGAAAGCTTAACTAGCCGACCTAATGAATTATTGTAATAGGGTATATATGAGTGATCTTTTCTTTTGGAAAGATGTGGTAGTGAAAGAGATTGAAAAGGAGGAGAAGTGAAAGCTGTGAGGCTTGTTTTGTTGTTGGATGTAGAGAAGATTTTGTAATAAGAGTACTTCATTGGAACTGACCAGGCAAAGATAAATACTATTAGACAGTTCACTGGATTGTATATTCCTATATACACTTATTCAAATTTTGAATCCTTGAGGGTGGCTTTAACCTTCTTTGGGAAGTATGCCTAGGTAGTGAGCCTACTACTTTTCTTGACTCCTAATAGGGTTTGTCTCCTAACAGGGACTGTGTACTGTAATAATGTAATAAGCTCCTAACATGGCTAAATCTTTTAACATGGATACTATACTCTCAGTACCTTATTTTTGGGTGCTTATTCCCGCCGGGGTTTTACCTTTAATAGGGTTTCCTCAACAACAAGTATTGTGTTATTGTGTTGGCATTTATAGTTTTATCATTTGCATTGAATTTTTGGTTTACAAAGTTTAAAGTTTAATAATCTATATCACAACTGATTAATCCCCCCTCTCAGTTGTCTTATGGACTGTTATTCCTAACAGATTGTTGAAGAGAAAGCAAAGAAGAAGTACCTTGCGAAGAAGTTGGAGGAAATATGCAAGTCTATCTCATGGGACTTGGACATACTGAACAAAACCATATTTGAGGCAAAAATTTGTGTATCACATGGAAGGAAGTTATATAGTTACTATATAAATCTTGTCAGACATCTAAAGAACATTGAGGAGATTATAGTAAAGGACAGACTAACTCTGGACAAGATGATGGATAGTTGTGAGACCTCTTCACACTCTATATTAGAGTTAGACAGAGAAGTGTCTAAGATATTGGACAAGTTGAGTGTCTTGGATACAAAGAAAGGGAGAGTTGTGGGAAGACTTGGTATGTTGAAGAGTTTAATCACTCCTAAGTTATCAATTCTGGAGACACATCTTTCTTAACATGGAGAAGATAACACAGACCCTTACATAACATATGCCTATTGAGCTAAATGTAGTAGAGACATCTTTTTTTGCACTAAATGGACTCATTCATGTAAGTCAGATACTTGTGAAGACTTGGTCAGAGGAAGTGAAGATCTTGGAGAGCTCATTCCAAGATGTATTAAAGATGTTATAACTTTTTTGGTAAGCAGTGAAATAATTTTGTTATGTATTCTATATTTTTGTATACCTTTTCTATTAATGTCAAAGGGGGAGAAGAGAAGAAAAATGTGTAGAGTATATATATAAAGGAGATGAAGGATATTGTGTATATATTTTTGGTATTGACACTTAGTCATTTTTCCACTAAGTGATGCCATCAATGCCAAAGGGAAAGATTGTTGGCAAGTGGTTCATTCAGGAGTGTTATGGAGCACTTGAGGGTTGTCATTTATGGAAACACATCTAGTATGGATGGCCGCTTGGAGTGGAACACAGGTTTGGAGTTTGGGGTTGCAAAATGACTAAGTACATGAACTAGAATTATAGAGTGTGGAAGTACAATTTTGATCAACAGAGATAGTATATGATGGATAGAGACATACGAGCTTAGAGGAAGCTATTTTGAGATATGTAGGACCTTCTATTAAGGTCGCTTGAGTTTTGGTGTTGATCGTAGTAAGATACAAATAGTTGAAGACATGAAAAGATAGAGTAATAGCGATATAGGGAAGATGAATAGCTGCGATGATTGAGGGAGTATAGTTCATGAATTCCAAACGTGCTAGGTTGGATTTGGATTGTGGATTACCTATGTTTTGATAGTGTATGGTCACCGACTTGGTAATTACTTTTTGTATAAGTATTAATTCTATTTTTTGATGTAATTGGAAGTCGATTGGGTAACGAAATAAGAGGTATATATATATATATATATAGAGAGAGAGAGAGAGAGAGAGAGTTTTTGAGAAGTGAAGTGTGATAAGTGTGACAAGTGTGTGATGAGTATATGTGGAAAATGAGATTATGTGGATGTGATGCATGGATGCATTGTGATGTCAGAATCAGATAGATAGTGATGTGAGCTAAACTGGAACTACCTAAGCATGGAAGATGCTTGTATTGTTCATTCTTGAGAAAGCATTGTAACATAATAGTATTTTTGATCATATGAGCAGTGTGCTCAGTATACCTTTAATAGGGTTTTGTATTATTCTAACAAGGAAATGTACTAATGTAATATTCAGCTCCTAACATGGCTAGGTCTCCTAATAGGGACACGATACTTTTAGTGCATATTTGTGGGTACCATCCCCACAGGGGTTTTCCCTTGGCCAGGGTTTCCTCAAAAACAATTCATGGTGTTATGAGTTATGTGTTGTATGTTTATGTTCTTTTCATTTCAATATTTATTTGGTTAAGTTGGAAATTAATTGGTTCATGTTTAAAGTGCCGCAATATTGATTCACCCCCCTCTCAGTATTACTTAATCCTTACAGAGAAACATAACATTTGTATTTGTCATTAGTGTTTCCATTAGTGAAAAGAAGGATACCATTAGTAATATATTTTTAGCATTGTCATTAATGCCAACCTACTATTTGCATTGATGTCAACCTAATGGAGTGACATGTTGCCTAATGTATGGAAGAGGATAAAGGTATGGAAATGAGTGTTTAGGTGTTGTTCAGATGTTTTGTAATAATATTGAGTTAATATGAGGTATTTTTGGAAGGTGACAGTATGAGATGTTTAAATATATAGGGAAGAGTATTTGAAGTCACTATAGGAGAATGCTTCACATATCTCCACATAAGAAGTTGGTTGCTTAATATTTTGGTTGTAATGTCTATGGTTTGTGAATGTTGCACTAGTGTGTTTTTCAGGTCCCCAATAGTTCAAAGGTTGAAGTTGTGATTTGTTGTTTGCTAGTAGTGATGCTATTTGTTAGGATTGGTTTGAAGAATGCTTCACATTAATTCACATTGTTGTTTCTAAGTGTACATCTTGGTGAACAAGTTTAGAAGGTCCATGAAATGTTCTAGTTTAGAATTCATGTGTTGGTGTTCTTTGCAAGTGAATATATGTTATTTTGTCATTCAACATTATTGTCTATGTTTGTCTCTTTCCAACTTAGTGTATTATCTTAATTGAATTATGATCTTTTGATTAGAATATGAATTGGAGGGTAATTTAGTATATTTTATAGGCCTTATCATGCCATGTTTAGATTCACATCAACTAATTTCATTGGAGAACATTTTTGGGCCGACTAGTTAGCATGTGTTAATGCTTTTCTACACATTATATTTTATGCCAACTTTGGAGGATGTTGCATTGTGTGTAACTATTTTAAATCAATCGAGTAATACATGTTACAGTGTATTTAAGTTCCCTTTGTCTCTTGAGGTGGACCACATTGAGCACAAGTGCTCATGGTGGATAACTTTGTGTAAATAATATTTATTTCTATTGTGGCCAACCTAGTTGAGGGTTTCAATGATCAAGTTCACACACACACACACACACACATGTGAAAATATTTGATCTGAGTGTGGATTGAGTGTGAATTGGTCATATATGTGAAAGTGAAAGAGAAGAGGTGTGAATATCAATTTGTTATGCACTTTGATGATAATATCTTTTGGTGTGGTAGAGTTTGAGGTAGTGAATGTGTAAATTGTATTTTGCATGATATTAGTCTCTTGAAAAAGTGGTTGAGGACTATTTCACAATCAGGAGATCTTTCTTTATTTTATTTCATCAATTCCCTAAGATTGCTATAAGATAGCGAGTCTTTTCAGAAGCTTATGCATATTTTACTTGCCTTGGAGTTGTGCACTTCAATCTATAAGTGACCTTGTATTTTTCCATGGGATTATGCATCTTGGTCTTGCAAGTCCCTTGTATCTTTCCCTAAGTTTGTGCACCTTAGCTTGTAAGTGAAATTTAGGAGCAATGTGCTTCCTTGGCCTCTAGCCTAAAATATTGTAATAAGTTATTCATATATAGTAAGTGTGATTATCATCATGGTTTTTCTCACATTGGATTTCCTTGTAAAATTTTGGCGTTCATGTGTTTTGTGTTCATTATCTTATCTTTCATTCATGGTTTAGTTGGATAAAATAATTAATAAGTGTTTGTGACAGAAAAAGTGTAAGGGTTTCTTTGACTAATTCATCCCCCTCTCAATCTCATGGTGTGTTCAACATGTTGAATTGCTAAAAATAGGAAGTCCCAAAGTAAAAGTTTTGCATTTTAAAAATTGTCTTAGACATGGTAGGGAGGCTACTACTAACCCCTTGTGATCCTTTGGCCTAAACTTTAAGCCTTTAGTCAATTGCTTCTAGCACAACCCAAAATACTAGTGATATCCCATGTCAACTATTTTTCATTGTTGGAATAACACTTGTGGTACCCAATGTTGACTATTTGTAACTAGTTGAATAATATTAAAGTTGACTTCATATTCAAATAGTACACATGGATCTCTATATATATTTTTTTTATAGGTTCTCAACTAATTTTTTGATGTACATAAAACATTGATTACCATAAATCCTACGAAAGTCCAAAATCTATCAACAACTAATGTATTTAAAAGCTTCTTAATTAGCAAGAATTATTTTTGTGATACTTGAACCCTATCAATGATAAGGAACTAGTTGATTGGTTCTTGCAAAACTAAGTGGTGGGACTAGAATTGAGGGGATCAACATATCTTTGCACATGTAATTCCTATCATCAATATCACTTGTCTAGCTTAAGTTAGTGTATATACCTTTGGACTATTACAAAATCTAGAACTAGACTCAATGCAAAAGTGAATAGTAACTTGATTATATTGAAGTATGTACTTTATTTTTGTCTAATGGCTCTCATGAAGGTCTTGTGTGCATTGAGGGTCTAGCCCAACATCTAATGAATGATTAGGATAGGGACAAGTGAGATATAGTAAACACCCACTAACTATTGGCATAAAGTAGCATCAATTATTGAAGTTGAACACTCGATACCGATTAGCAATAATTAGAACTATCGCCCTCTCCTCATTTATGGTTGCTTTTAAAGAATCAAACAATTTATGAGACCACTCCATCACCTCCTAAACAACACAAAATAATGTCTAGGACGTTTTATTTATTCAATATTTGGTAATATCTACATAACAATCATATGCTGTATCAATTTAATTCAAAATTTGAATCTTATTGAGCATATAATTGGTTTTTTAAATTGGTTATGTACATATTTTAGCGCCATGCATATGCAAACATATCTATAATGGTCTAACCAAAAGTAAATTCTATGGATGTTGCTAGCATAAAGGGATAACTAAGAGAATATGGTTTGTGAGGGAGCGATGTCTTAAGAATTTTGATAATATGCTACAAAGAGCTAAGTTGTCATTGGGTGTTGGTGAATAATAAACAAAGGGACACTTAAAAGGAAATGACAATGCAAGGAGGAGAGATTGTATCAATTAATGAACTACGCAGATGATTGGATTTGATAACAAGAGTTAAAAATTTATTTATAAAAAGATATAATTTTAGATTTTAGTTGCTAAAGGGAAAAACTATAACTTAATTTTTTTAAAATGTTTTTGATTAAGGAAAACAGGTTTTAAAGGGGCCTGAAACCCAAACAGTTAAACATAACCAAAGATAAAGCAAATAAAGTTCACTAAGATAAGATAGCCAACGCAGAAAGAAAGGTCGGACACAGTCCGCCAGCTAGTCAAACAGAAAGTCCAGAAAAAAGCGTCAGGGGCCAAAAAGACAAAAAGCCAGGCCAAACACAAAGGCCAGGGCAGCTCAAGCAAACTCTCTGAGGATCTCTGCCGCTCACATCTCGATCTCGGAGGCCTTGTCCGCCACATCCTCAAGGTCTGCTAGATCCTTGTCAGGTTCCTGCGTGTCCTTCTTCATAGTGCTGGACCTAGTACGCTTCCTCGACCCTTCCTCTGGAGATTTATCTTTACTGTTGTTAGGAGACTCCTCCTTGTTGCCCCTGTGTTCCTCAAATTTACTGATCAAAACTTTTATATTGTCATTTGAGGCTTTGAGGATGCTGTGGCTCTGCTCTGCGATCTTCTGCAAAGTCCCCTCCAATCTCTGCATTCTCTTCTTCACATCCTCCATTTTGCTTTCCATGTCATTCTTTTCTTCCGTAAGCGTGATTTTTCTGCTGTTCCCTTCCCTTTCCAACAATCCCACCCGAAACTTGAGCTCTTGAATTTCATGGTAGGTCCATTTGGTAGTTTTGTAGCTATCTATAACGTTGTTTTTGGCATTATTGAGGACATCCATCTGAGGGTGTTCTTTAGTGATGTCACTCAATATCACCAGAGCAGGGTCGATAATGTCCTCCATTTGTATTTTTCCATCCTTGTTTTCCTTAACCAGGGTTTTCATCATTTCTCTCTTCAAGCCCATCCTGACAGACACACTGTGGAAGTCCCTCCAGACCACACTCTTTTCTTTATCAGTTATCTTGCAAGCATACTGGTCATCACTAGCCTGCACTTTTTCCTCCTCTCTCCCCTGACTGTCCCTTTCCTCTTCACTATTCTTCCCCTCCTCTTGCCCATCATCCTTGTTCTCTTCTTCCATTTCCTTCCTTTTCTAATTATCTTATTATTAAAAAACATGTTAGACATTGTTTGAAGTAATGTACCCCCTAAAAAAAATAAAAAATCATAACTAAACTGTACAAAAAAATTGGAAAATGATAGTTGTGACAATAGAATGCTTTAAGTCACCTCATTGCTGAAAAAGTATAGCATACCTTACTTGAAGTAACGTTCAAAGATATCATAGTTTTGAGAAGATACAACATATATCAATATGAAAATGGTGGGGTGTTGGCCGACCAATGGTAAGAGAGAAAGGACGTAAAAAGAATGGCCTAAAAGTAGCGCAAATCCGCTCAAAAAAATCTGCAAATTTGAGCCCACTTCACTGAATGGCGGCGTGAAGGTTGGTTAGCTGTTGTTATCTGGAACTAAATGATGGTGTAGTTAAATTAAAACAGTTTTGCATACCTATTTATGAAAAACGCAAAATGTACCAGCCGGGAATCGAACCGTGGTCACTAGTTGAAAGTTAAAACGATTCGAAAGAGATTGATTGAGGAATATGTCGTAAACATATAAATGAAAGAGAAACGAATCTTTCATGCCGCCGCCACCAACTGAATAATAAATAAGATGGATATGCGGGGTATCGAACCCCGTACCTGTCGCGTGCAAAGCATAATTATAATTCAAAGTATAGCATCCATTGCAGTTATGAAACATATAGTATCTCCACCATGGCAATGAAGGATTTGAAATTTGATCATTGTCCAATTGATAACTAATATTTGCGTGTTCTTTGGAAAAACATTGCATGATGAAATTTTGAAAAACGATATCAAAGCTAAATTGTTAGCATTTCCACTTTTTATGAACATTGGTTTGAAAAAAGAGTCAAACATTTATTTTTTATAGGTTTTAAAAAAAATATTAATAAAGCGAAATTCAAAAGGACTGCTTTTCAACATAAATTGTAATAAAAATAAAACAAAAGGAAGATACATAAATACATCATTTCAATTTGTTTTTTCTATAAATAGTCCCAAAAGATATGTTTCAAGCTTTTTTTGGGTTGATAAAAGGAGAATTTAGGCTCATGAACTATCATACATATGTCATCTATAGGTAGTTTGAAATGTTTAATTCTTCGAGTCAAAATTTAGACTCAATTTTCTTCAACTTTTTTCTTGGAATTGACATTTTTTGTTTCTTTATTCAATCTTTGGATTTAGTTCAAGGAGACTTAAATAGATATTTTTCTAAGGAAAACAAATAAATTGATATTTAGTTAATCGCTACCAACCTTTAAAAATATTCCATTGCAAGGGAGTGCAAAGCTTTATGGTTAAATTCACAGGGGTAGTTATTTAACAAAAATGATAACCCTTTATGCTTGTTATCTAAACAAAAATTATCCTTAAAAGTACTGCTAGGTAGCCTAGTCTATTAAATTAAATCCCATAAGTCTCCAAACTCTCGAACCCCTTTCCTAAATAAACCATGGGTTTTCCTTGGAAACAAGACATCTAGGGGTCATCCTTAACATTGCACCATTTTATTCTACCAAATAGATGAAGATCCAAAAATGAAACCATGTTGTAATGAAGAACCTTAACAACTTCATAAACCATTTTGTAGACAATCATATCCATTGACTTCTAGGAACCAATTGTTAGAATGAATTTAGAATAACTGAGAGGGGGGGCGGGGGTGAATCAGTTATCCTTGCGTCTAGATGTACCAAATTAAATTTTATACCACTTTGAACAACTCAGATCTGCTCGACAGCAATAGCATAAATCAACAACATACATATGCAGTTTTACTGTTCAAAAGTAATAAGCTTGTAGAAACTTAACAGTAAAACACTGTTGGCAAGTCGACTCCCAAAAATTATATGGCTTATTTTGTGTTTTCATTATGGCAACAAAGTCATATGAAGTTTTGATAGTAAACTATGAAGTGGAAATTAACTAAGTGCAGAAGACAGAACAAAACAGTGACTTGCAGTTAATCAGAGCATCAGGGCACGTGCGTACAATCATCTCAGGATATGCGCATTCAAACTTAAGCTCTATGGTATGTTATTATGCTTACCCTATACACGCATGGTACATAATGGCAATACAGAAAAGTTACAGAAAGAACAAGTACACTAGTAGTTCAGAATATAGAGTATGAAGCCGACTTCATTGTTTTGATTAGTGTGTAATCTTCTGTTATGTAAAGGCTAAGCACCTATTGTAATAAGTTTTTTATCACGTGTTAAACATTGTTGTAGACACGCTTAAGCCAATTTGTTTGGAAGCGTTGTATATTATGTTTTTGGGCCGACTAAGGTCTTGTTTATAGTCACGTCTATTCAGGCATAAAGATATATATGTAATGCAAAGATACATTTGAAGTGTTGTCGAAATAGTCAGAGAAGATGTATAGCAGAGTAGTATGAAGATATTAGTATGAGATAAAGCCCTTAAAGAAGTTAAGAGCATAAGCGCATAACTGGAACTGATTAGACATATGTGTCACATACAATAGTTCATTTTTGGATATAGTTCATATCTATTCTCAGGAGGTTGTATCCTTCTTTCTCTTTGAAAAGTGAGCTCTTGGACAGTGATTCCTCACCCCTAACAAGGTTATTTGTAAAAGATGATGACATGTAATTGATTGAATGTTTGATAATGTTAAGTTGAAGATGATGCAAAACATTAAACCAATTAGTGGTTTGTATTGTCATTGATTTCAACTTGATAACATCTATACGGTCATGTACATAATGCCAAAGACCTCAAAGAATCAATGGAATAGAGGTTATGTTTTCAGCAATGCATAAAAGTCAAGTATTCACTAAGTGACAGACTGCACCAACGGAGTGCACACCATCGGTAAAGGCAGAGGAAAAAGTCATAGTGATGCCTGATGAGCAGAAGATAGTGTTTCCTGATGAAGCAGAATCACAGGATGCCCGACGAGCTAAAAATAGAGTTGCCCGACAAGCAAGATCCAATGATGCCTGATGGATGGAGATCCCGAAGCTAACTGAAGTTACACTAACGGAACTGGCAGTTGTCACCGGGGACGAACTGTAGAATTGACTGATAGAAGAGAGAGATCATAAAATGACAAAATATCTAGCTGGAAGAGCTTAAGGATAGACTTAACTGATTATTTTATTTGTTTTATTCAACCACAGTTAAGAAATTGATTTATACAGTTGGCAAGAAGATAACTAAAAGATAAATCAGGAGTTACAGTCGTAAATCAAATTGGCTGGATTGTTTTTCACGCCAAGAATCAAGAATCAGAAATAAAGAAATATCATGTCTATATAAGAGACAAGCATAATTCATTTCCGCATGCAATCAAATACACAGGGGAGTGAATTGAAAGAAGATGCTGAAGAGAAACTGATGAAGGTTAAACTTCATACAGTCCTGACAATCAAGCTAAGGGAGAGCTAAAGAATTCTGCAGACACCGACGAACAGTGAAGCACAACATCACAGAGTAGAAAGTGTGAAGCACAAAGGAATTGAATTGATACATTGATCACAAAGGTATTGTACATAAATAGATCTAAATATTTGCAATTTAAAGTTGCATTAGAAACAGGTCATTGTGTTTCAGTTTAACCATTGAAGCATTAAGTCTCTTAACAGAGCAGGACTTAACAGTCTTCTATAATTGAGGTATATCCTAACAGATTACCAAAAAGGTTGATTCATGATAGTAGCATCGGTCTTACCTAAAGCCTATTGACATTCTAAGAAGGAGGCTGATTCAAGGATGGTAGTAAGATTAGCATAAATCCTATTGACAGTCTAAAGGTTGATTCAAGGATGGTAGTGTAGATGCCAGATACTAAGTGACAACCTATGTATAAAAATCCTCTAACAAGGTCGCACTTAACCGTGTGTTTGTAACCTTTAACAAGGTTGGCTCCTAACAAGGCTCACTTTAGAAGAGTGAAAATTTGGGGTACCGGTCCTAGTGGTTTTACCCTTAATAGGGTTTCCACGTTAAAATCCATGTGTTTTTTATTACGGTAAAAACAGGTTTCTAAGGGACCCCGAAACCCTTTAACAAAAGAGACAAGAGATAGGCATTAAAATCCCGAGAAAAACAAGCTACCCCAAGGACGGAAGCAGGCTACAAAGAGACAAATCCCAGATTTAACAAAAAGCAACTACAAAGCAAAAATCAAAAAGAGACGCTGGAAGAAAAATAGAGGAAAAAGCCACCAGCACCGAGATCAAGACAGAGTCTTCAGGAAGCTCTCAGATTCCTCCAACTGAATCTGCATAGTCTTCACATTGTCTTTCAGCTTCTGAATATCTGGATCCTCAACCTTCTGCTTCTTTGACCTAGTACGAGTGCCAGGTCCCTTCTGCTGGGTAGGATCAGTAAGATCAATAGTTTCTTTGTTTCCTTCCAGCCAATTACTCAGAGACATCAAATTCTCCATAGTGGACCTCATACTAGAGTTCACCAGACTAAGCAGATGAATTAGCATTTCCTCATTCCCTCTTATTTTCTTCTGGATAGGTATCATGGTTGTCTCGACATCTTTTTTAATTTTTTCTTCAATATCAGAACCGTGATCATGCACAGGGACATTGGCATTGTGAGAAACCTCCTTTCTGAGAATGGCCATAGTATCCTCAATCATAGAGCTCTTATTTTCCAGTTTGATACATCTATTCTTAAGTTCTACCAAATCACTTTGCACCCATTTGTCTAGATTATAGCTGTAGATGGATTTATTTTTAGCAATCTCAAGGGGGGTCATGATAATAGTCCTTCTGACCTGAGAGTCCATCCTTCTAATTTCCCTTTGAAGAGACTGAGATTTTCTACCATGAAGGATTCTCTCGTTGTCTTCTTCCTTATTCTCCTTCTCAGAGCTGGGAGAATCATGAGAGTCCAAATTTTTCTCTCCCAGAACCTTAAAACTGTTGTCCCTCGAGTTATCTGCATTACTATCCATAAGATTAGTATTAGTTTCTTTATCTTTATTGGCATCCTTCTCTACCTCTATCTCATTTTTCTCATTTCCTTCTTTGTTAACAATCTCTAGAACAGAGTTAAACTTTTCCCCAGGTTTCAGATTATCTTGACTTCCCTCAGGTTTTCCTTAACATTATTGATATTAGGATCCTCCGAATCCTTCACCACAGGGGTCTGGGTAGAAGGATTATTCTCAATATTAGGATCCATCTGAAAATTCCTGACAACTTCAGTATCTATTTCCTGAGGGATAGACTTCTCACCATCGGGATCCTGGAGGATAGGGCTAACAGGAGAGTCTGGGACAATCTTTTCAAAACCAGAGGCAACACTAAGTTTCTCATCATTCTTCGGCACAACCAGAGGCTTAGAGGAAGACGACTCAGAGGGCAAAGTAGCTTTCTTAGTTTTAGGATTCTTTGGCAAAGACCCGACAGACTTCCTTTTTTTAATCAGGGCAGGGATAGGGTCGGGAATGTGGTCTCTAGCATAATCAGCTATAAGGAGAATAAGCCCTACATGGAGGATAGGGAAATTCTTCACTCTGTAGTCAGTAATGCTTTGGTTAAGCGAACAGAGGAGAAAGTAGGGGAAAGAAATGCGGATCTCATGTCTAAAGTGATTAACTTGGGCAAAATGATAATTGTAGACCCTAGAGAATCTACCCTCGAGAGTAAAATATTCTATTATAACTTTAATAACAGAACCCCAAATTTTATCAATGTTCTCCATGTCGACATAGTCTTTCTTACCTTTCACTAGAAGAGCCCTCTCCTCATCGGTAGTAGGAAATTTCTTGTAAGCTCTGGTGCCAACCTTCACCTCTTTTGAATACTTTAGGCCATCCAGCGGGAGACCAGTGATATCAGATAGGACCTCGAGGCTGAGGCTAAAAGATTTTCCCGCAATATTTACCGTGCCCTTATCCTAGCCATCAGCGAAGGCTTTAGAAACCTCTATGTCAAAACCATGGAGTCTCTAAAGATATCGATGAACATGACCTTTCTTCAAGATTCTCCACACTTCCTTTTCCTGCTTCCACTTGCATTCCACAGGCTCTTCCCTTCTGAGATCACCACCCATGACCAAAATCTTCACCTGCTCTTTTTTCACAGGCTCAAAAACGTTATGATTTTGGTTGTTTTTTGACAGGTGAAAGCTATTAATCTAAATTGCAATCCTCTTCACATGCTCGAACTGGCCACAGATAATAATAATAATAGAGACATGCATTAAAGTTTGTGCTTTCATAATTAGAGTAAAAAACCAAATCTTGGATATGTACTTCACCTTATTTTGGCCGTCATTCCAACTCCCCCCAATCTGAGATGAATTAATTAATATCATTAAAAACCCTTTTAATGACTCCTTCTTTTCGCCTGATTTTATCATAATTAATAATTGATATGACCGCATCATTTCTCATAGGTATGCCTTTCCATTTTTGAATCCCCTCGCTTTTGGCTCCAATATTGGCAAGACAATCAGCTACCTGATTGGTCTC
>MU223296.1:3421283-3442059 GCA_018584345.1 Thuja plicata | reverse complement strand
TCAGCAAGATAATTCATAAGTTGGTCCAATAAAGATACATAGCTAATCAGTGTCCACATCAACAAATACTGTGTAAACAACAATCTTAAGAGGTAAAACCTGCCTGAGTATTTGTGGAGCTCAAAAAAAAAGAAGGGCCTTATCCAGTCTTTAGCAATTAGGCTTTTCTTGTCTCTGAATTAGTACTAGAAGGCATAGTGTTCAAGTAGTTATTTCAAGCACAGTGGTTCATACAAGAAAAATCCCTAACACTAAATGGTCGAATAAAACAATGAAAACAACCAATTAAGTCTATCTTTAGCTCTTGTCAACTAGATATTTTGTCATTTTCTAAACTCTCTATTTCGTCAGTCAACTCTTTAGTTAGTCATCGATTACAACTACCAGTTCCATTAGTGTGACTCCAGTCAGCTTCAAGATCTCTGTCTGTCGAGCATCATTAGATTTTACTCATCGGGCAATTTTGTTTTCATCTCATCGGGCATTCTGTGATTTTGCTTCATTGGGCAACACTGTCTTTTGCTCATCAGGTATCACTATGACTTTGGTTCTTTTCCTTTACCGATGGTGTGCACTCCATTGGTGTTGTCTGTCACTTAGTGAATACTTGACTTTTATGCATTGTTGAAAGCATAATCTTTGTTCCATTGATTCTCTGAAGTCTTTGGCATTATATAAATGATCGTACAGATGATATCAAGTTGACATCAATGACAATACAAACCATTAACTAAGTTAATGCCTTGCATTATCTTTGACTTAACATTATCAAACATTCAATCTGTTACATGTCATCATGTTGTACTTATAGATTCTCTCCAATATTTTTGTGCAACATTTTTCTCCATCATTATTCTTCTGGTACAATCTATGATAGATCTATTTCTTCTCTCATCAATACCATTCTATGGTGGTGTCCTAAGTGTGAACATTTGACTTTTTATCCCTCAGTCATTGCAGAACCTGTTAAACTAGTTAGAAATAAACTCACCTCCTCTGTTAGATCTTAAACATTTCAAGATTTTACCTGTCTCCTTTTCAACTTTTGCCAAGTACCACTTAAATAACTGAAATGCATCAGATTTTTCTTTAAGAAACATAATAGTCATCATTCTTGAGTAATCATCAACAAATAGAATAAATTATCTATCTCCACAATATCTTTTCTCACCAATAGAACCACAAAGGTCCTTATGAACCAATTCCAGAATTCCCTCATAAGTATGAGTCTTGCTTTTGAAACTAGATTTAGTCATTTTTCCTAATTGACATTGCTTGCACATTGCATTTTTAGGTTTCTTTAACTTAGGTAACCCAATAACCTTTTCCAATTTACTTATGCTTACCAAGTTATCAAAGTTTACATGACACAACCTTTTATGCCATAGCCAAACATCATTATATTGTGCAAACAACCATGTCTCATCAGCTAAGTACATATAGAACAAGTTTCCTTTTTTTTTGTTCTCCACTTGCAACTAATTCTCTAGTGGCATCATAGATCTTTGCCTTCTTGTGATGGAATTCAACTCTTTAACCAGAAGTATTCAGCTATGAAACACTCAATAAATTATAATTAAGATCATCAACCCAATATACATTCTCACATCTAATCTTTTCAGTCAATTTAATTGATCATTTCCCTTGAACAAGACATGGTTCATCATTTCAAAATTTAACATAACCACCTTTATAGTGATCTAGGGTTTCAAATTTATATTTATCACCAGTCATGTGATGTGAACAACCACTATCAATGATCCAATGGTCACCTTTACTCATATAAGAAATTAGTGTATTTTTCTCATCATCATCAGAATCATATTTCATAGCAACATACACAACTTCTATATCATTTTAATCAGAATTGTCAGATTCACTATCAGAAGCTTCTTCAGCTATATAATAAGATTTATTACCTTTGTTTTTTTAATCTTTATACTTTTTGAAGTCTCGGTCATCCTTTCTATCTTTGTACTTGTTGTCCCTTTTTTCATCTTTATCATTCTTGTCAGGACATCTAGCAACAATATGACCAACTTTGTTACATGAAAAACAAAAGATAGGAAGTTTACCTTTGTATTTTCCTTTTCCTCTAGATAGTGTTTTGCCCATGAGTGCCTCAAGTTCTTCCAGATCATCATCTATGGTGTCACTGTCACTATTCACACATTTCTTTCATTTCTTTGATTTTTTAAGGACCAACTGGGATCTGAATGCATATTCAATATCTTGTAGAGTGTAGTTATCAAAATTTGACATCTCAAATGCGGTAAGTCTACCTACCAGACCTTCCAAAGTCAAATTATTATTAGGAGTACATCCTAACTCTTGAATTGCAGAGACTCTAATAGCATATATAGGAAGAAATTTTCTAAGTACCTTTCTCATAATGGTGTTATCATCAATGGTTCCCCTATCTCCTCTAGCAGCATTTACAACTTCCTTTATCCTACCATAATATTGAACTATATTTTCTCCTTCTTGCATTTTCATTTCATTAAACTTACCTCTTAAACTTTTAGATTTGGCTCTTAGTACATTTTTATCTCCTCCATAGATGGTTGCTAGGGCATCCCACCTCTTCTTTGCATTTGTATAGTTCTTTATGTCTTCAAACTCATGATAGTTCAAAGATGATGCAATCTCCAACATTGCTTGATTGTGTTATTGCTTTTCTCTTAACTGTGCAGCTGTGGTAGGTGTAGTGGGAGCTACATAATCATGTTCAACATAGTGCTTAGAAAAATCACCAATACCAGCCAGATGCAATTTCATCAAACTCTGCCATGCAGGGAAATTATCTTTGTTCAGCTTTGGTACCTCCTTTTTATACATCTTGATCTTCTAGTCCAAGTACCTTCAAACTATATTCAAGAGACCAAAGCTTTGATACCAATTGTTAGAATGAATTTAGAATAACTAAGAGGGGGAGTGAATCAGTTATCCTTAGGTCTAGATGCACCAAATTAAACTTTATACCACTTTGAACAACTTAGATCTGCTTGGAAGCAATCACATAAATCAACAACATACATATGCAGTTTTAATGTTCAAAATTAATCATCTTGTAGAAAATTAACAATAAAACACAACATAAATATTCACACAAGTTGACACAAGTATTTAACGTGGAAACCCAATTTGGGAAAAACCACCAATAACATGCTATCAAGTTTTTACTCTTCTGAAGTGAGCTCTCTTAGGAGCCAACCCTATTAAAGGTTACAAAACACATTGCTAAATGTGACTTGGTTAAAGGATATAATCACCCTGTCAGGAGTGGCCTTGTTAGAGGACTTAGAAAATTCAACTTGAATGTCACCTTGCTCAAAGGATTTATACAATGACTATTAGGTCAACCTGGTTAAAGGATTTTGACTGATACAATGGTTGGAAAGTAATCAGCAGGTGTGATCTAATACATACAACTTACTTTGCAAATCCAGATCCCATTCAGCTCTAATGCTAATTCATTGAGTGGCCTCCATTGTCTTTTCAATCTTAAGATCTACTTGGAAATTCATCAAGAAATCACTCTCGCAACTCTCTGCTTCTCTGTTCATCCTTCTCTTCTATATCATGCCAGTCAGTCAGTTAACTATGCAATCCTCTTGCATACACTTCATACCTTACTTCCACACACATCTGAATAACCCATTGAGGTTTATCTTATACCTCTTCATCTAGGTAAAATAAATCTTTCTCGCTTAATCAAGATTGTAGATCTTAGGTTAGGTCAGATCCAACAGATCTTTCCATATTTACATTTAATTTTTTCTCCTAAGCAATCACTAATTAAATATTTGATGCATGCATTAATTACAGTTACACGTGCATTTAAATAGTGTGGACCAATCGTGCTTTTCCTCAATTAACTTTATATATCCCAATCAAATCAACTATGTCAGCTAGAGATCTCAAATCTCAACAATTACCAAAATACTGCTACTCGGCCAACACTGAGTTCTTCCTCTTGGTCATCACTGGTTTCCTTGGCAATTTACTAGCGCTCGATCATCACAAACTTTGCTCGGCATAAACTGTTCTCAGTAAACTGTCATCAAAAGCTAAACAACACATTACTTTTCCAATGTGCCAACTGATCAGGTACCCTTGTGATTTCCCATAAATCAATGATTTCACTTGGTCTTCTTGTTATCCTTGCCTTCAAATCTTCTACATTAATCAATAGATATGGTACTCAAATAGATAGCAATAGTCTCACCAGTTAAGGTTTGACATCAATGAAAAACCAACAATTGTTTTCATTGTAGCTTTCCAACACCAATGAGCCCAATCTATTTTTTGCTTTAGGTTGAATACCATATAACCAAGAGATGGACTTAAAACCAACATTACCACTCCGACTAGACCATTAAAATTGGCAAACAATTTTATTTAAGTCTTCATAACCTTTTTTTGAAGGCATACAACAAGAAGAATATGATACATGTGATGCAAGGAAAAACCAATTCACAATTTGCATCCTTCCTACAAAGGAAAATTTTTTATTCCTTCATATACAAAGTTTATTTCTCCATATAAATTATTTATTTTGTATTTTATTTTGAAAAATCCCTACTTATCAAAAGGGGAGCACCCATCCCAAATGGAATGCCCAAATAATAATAATATAGGCAATGTTTAATTTGCTACCAATTTTAATGGATCCACTGAAGGACTAGAACATATTTATATTGCACTATAAAAAATTTAGATTTTTTTGTGACCTAACTTTGAGTTAAAAATAGATCAGGAAAGGTCAAAGCTCCAACATATTAATTCCCTTTTCTAAATTATAAATAAAGAGCTTGTTATACACAACAAAATACAAGTAAAGGGAGATCTGCATTATTCGGAACGAAGATACTCCTAATTGTGTTCATTTGGTTGTATTTTTTTAGTAAATAACCAAGTGCATCAAAAAAAAAATATAGAGAAAGGGTGACAATGGACAACCTTGTCTAATTAAATTCTATAAGGGATACTTGTCTAAAAAAATCTATATTTATTAGTAATTGGGCATTAAGATCTTTGAAATTCATACAAGTGTGCTTACATATCTTAGGTCCAAACCTCAACCATTGTAACATTTTTAGAATAAATCCCCAATACATTCTATCATATACTTTTTTGAATTCCCACCTAACTAGAAGAGCATTCTAACTTAATTGTTGAGCCTACTCTAAATTTTCTCATGCTAAGATAAGGTTGTCAATGATAAATCTCCTTCTAAAGAACCCAACCTATTCATGTTTTACTATCCCTAGCTAAAATGAATTTATCTATGGTTTTATAATAAGTGTTAAGCCAAATGATGGGGTGTCACCAAAAGATAGTGTCCTCATTTCTTGAGGCTGGAAAAATCTTGACAAAACCTTGTTAATACTGGGCCCTAAAGAAACTTGAACTAAAGCTCCTATATATACTAGATAAAATCATGTTTAATATGGTTTCATTTAATTTTATACAATTCCATTGAAATCCCATATATCCCCATACTTTTATTAGATGCAATTGAAAGAAAAACCCTGTTACAAGTTTGGTGCAGTAGCACCTAAGTTTAGAAACATTTCTAGGATAGAAATCATTTTCGGTTTGTAAGGTGTTTTGGTCCACCATTTGTATAATTACCGAGGTCAATCAGTGAACAAACACCGTAGTTTCTAAATAGTTGTTTTCTAGTTTAAGTGTGTGTTGAGGTAGCTTATAAACCTCTGGAAATCCAACTAAATCTCTAACTACTGAGATTTGGTAAAGTGGCACTAAGTTATACTAGTACTCGGGCAATTCTGTTGCTTGGTAATGCTACTCAGGAATCTTGCTCAATTTAATCTAGGTTGCTTGGGTATGCTATACAGAATGCTCAGGAATGCCACTCGGTAATGTCTCTCAGGTTACACTTGGTGCTCGGGTATTGAAGGCAAAGTTTATTTTGACATTTGGGACTGGTGCTCAGCAATGACAGTCTGTTGCTCAGTTATGTCAGTTAATAGCCTAGGAAATGTGGGATGTGATGTTTGTGACCAGTTGGGTCAACCAAAACAGCTCTCAACATGTCATTTTTGTCATTGATGGATAGTGAAACATTTTCCAGTGATGGGAGGGCCATTTATGGCTCGACCATGCCATCTGTGCATGGTGGTTGAAGTTGTTAAAGAGAACAAGATATTTTTGAGATATTTCTGAGAGATAGCTATATAGTTAAAAGCTTTTGTAAGAGAGTAGTAGTATACTGAGAAGAGATGAATGTATTACATTTTGTAATAGACTAGATTTTGTGAATACAAAGAGCATTTGGAGAATTATCTTGCGCATTTTGTGATGGATTCCATGTGCAGTTTGTGTGATTGTGTTATTCAGGTTGAACTAGTCGGTTTAGCTTGGAGGGTGGAACTATCCTATTAGGTTCCGTAGCATGAAATAGTAGCTTTATGGTGAGAACTAGGGTTAGAGCACTTGAGGTGAAGATCTTAGTGACTTTCTAAGGTTAGGGTTTTATAATACCCTATAAGGTCCATTCAGAAACCTTGGAGAAGGGTCAAGTTGACTCTCGGTAACAACTAGACTTGGGATTCTACATCAAATTGGTATCAGAGCACTTAAACTTCTTGTTACACCGAATCTGAAGGCCGAAGAGATTCTAAATTCAAGAGTTGCCAAGTAGACTAGAAGGCATACCTATATGGAACATCTGGTCAAATGGCAAGGATAAGCTGATTCAGAGGCTACATGGGTGCAAGAAACTGATTTCAAGAAGTTAGGCATCAATCCTAACTTACTCCAATCACCTGGAATTTGGTTTCTTTTTGTTTGGGGAGTATGGTGCAGGAGCACCTAAGGTTAGAAACAATTCTAGGATAGAAAGTATTTTCATTTTGTAAGGTGTTTTGTTCCACCATTCTTGTAATGACTGAGGTCAATCAGTGAACAAACACCATAGTTTCTAAATAGTTGTTTTCTAGTTTAAGTGTGTGTTGAGGTAGCTTATAAACCTATGGAAATCTAACTAAATTTCTAGCTACTGAGATTTGGTAAAGTGGCACTAAGTTATACTGGTGCTCAAGAAATTTTGTTGCTCGGTAATGCTACTCTGAAATCTTGCTTGATTTACTCTAGGTTGCTCGGGTATGCTGTGTAGAATGCTCAGGAATGTCACTCGGTAATGTCTCTTAGGTTACACTTGGAACTTGGGGTTGTTACTCAGTGGTGTTTCTCAGGGTTGCTTAGATTTTGGGTTGTTGAATGGCACTCGTGTATTGAAGGAAAAGTTTATTTTGATGCTCGGGACTGGTGCTTGGTAATGGTGGTCTGTTGCTCAGTTATGTCAGTTAACGGCCCTGGAAATGTGGGATGTGACATTTGTGACTAGATGGGTCAACCACAACAACTCTCAACATGTCATTTTTGTCTTTGATGGACAATGAAACTTGTTCCAGTGACGACAGGGTCATTTATGGCTTGACCATGCCATCTGTGCAAGGTGGTTGAATTTGTTAAAGAGCATGAGATATTTTGGAGATATTTCTAAGAGATAGTTATATAGTTAAAAGCTTTTGTATGAGAGTAGTAGTAGACAAAGAAGAGAGGAATGTATTATATTTTGTAATAGATTAGAGTTTGTGAATATAGAGAGAATTTGGAGAATCATCTTGAGGATTTTGTGATGGATCCCATGTGTAGTGTGTGTGATTGTGTTATTCAGGTTGAACCAGTCGGTTTAGCTTGGAGGGTGGAACTATCCTATTAGGTTCCATAGCATGAAAATAGTAGCTTTACGGTGAGAAATAGGGCTAGAGCACTTGAGGTGAAAATATTAGTGACTTTCTCAGGTTAGGGTTTGATAATACCCTATAGGATCCATTCATGGACCTTGGAGTAGGGTCAAGCTGACTCTCAGTAACAACTAGACTTGGGATTCTACATCGAATTGGTATCAGAGCACTCAAACTTCTTGTTACACCAAAACCAAAGGTTGAGGAGATTTTGAGTTCAAGAGTTTCCAAGTAGACTAGGAGGCAGACCTATATGGAACATCTATTCAAATGGCAAGGACAAGCTGATTTAGAGGCTACATGGATGCAAGAAACTGATTTCAAGAAGTTAGGAATCAATCTTGGCTTACTCCAATCACCTGGAAGTTTTTTTTTTTTTTTTGGGGAGTATCGTGCACGAGCACCTAAGGTTAGAAACATTTCTAGGATAGAAAGCATTTTTGGTTTGTAAGGTTTTTTGTTCCACCATTCTTGTAATGACCGAGGTCAATCAGTGAACAAACACCATAGTTTCTAAATAGTTGTTTTCTAGTTTAAGTGTGTGTTGAGGTAGCTTATAAACCTATGGAAATCCAACTAAAGCTCTAGCTACCGAGATTTGGTAAAGTGGCACTTAGTTATACTAGTGCTCGGGAAATTATGTTGCTCGGTAATGCTACTCAGGAATATTAGTCAGTTTACTCTAGGTTGCTCGAGTATGGTGTACAGAATGCTTGGGAATGTCACTTGGTAATGTCTCTTAGGTTACACTTTGTGCTTGGGGTTGTTACTTAGTAGTGATGCTCAGGGTAGCTTAGATTTTGGGTTTTTGACTAGTGCTTGGGTATTTAAGGAAAATTTTATTTTTATGCTCGGACTGGTGCTCAGTAATGGTAGTCTGTTACCTACAAAGAGAGGAGAATGGACTCATGAAGGAATAGTTAGCCAAAATGGCATGCAATTTAGAAGAAGTGTGGCTTTGAACTACAACAGTCATTGAACTGATAAGAGAAACTGATGATAAGGGTAAATTAGTGGTCGAGGAGGACAAGATCCCAGAGCCAGAACCTATGCTTCAAGAAGAACCATTCTTGAAAGCATTGAAGGAAATGAGTGGTAATTCCTTAGAAGGTGTGCCTCTGTTTAGTGGAAAAATGGATCCAGAATTAATCATGTAATGTATAGAAGGTCTTGAAAATCACTTTGATTGTGATAGTGTGACTGAAGCTTAGAAATTTAGAATAGCCAAGACAAGATTGAGAGGAACTTCTCTCACTTGGTGGAAATTTGTCCAAGGTGAAAGGGAAAAAGGAGGAAAGAACCCCATAACTAGTTGGAAAGGTATGGTGGCAAAGATGAAGTAAACTTATCTTCCTAATGATTATGAAGTGCAATTGCATAAGAAAAGGCGGAATCTGAGGTAGAAAGACTTAGAAGTTAGTGCCTATACATAAGAGTTTCATAAGCTATGCTTAAGGTCCCATGTGATGGAAGAAGAAATCCTAAAAGTAGAAAGATACCAGAATGGCCTCAAATGAAGTATTCAAGAAGAGATCAGTCTACACCAATGCTATCAACTAGCCCTTAAAGTGGAAGAGAAGTTCAAGAAGAAGCAAGACTCAAATAGTAGAGGTAGAGGAAGAGACAATAGAGGTCATAGAGGAGGATATGGAGGAAGAAATCCTGAAGCTAAGAATCAGAGTGAGAACAAACTCACAGAGAACCAAGGATAATCCAGTAACACTAGAGGTGCTAACAACCAAGGAAGAGATTCAAATAACAGTTCAAGAGGAAGAACTGATAACCAAGGAAGATGATCTTACTTCTCTTCAATGAAGTGCTATAACTGTCAGTAGTTTGGGCATTCTTCATATCGACGTCCTACAAAGAGCTCTACATCACAAGGAGGAGACAAAAGAGACAATTATGTGCAAGAAGAGTCTTCTAGTAGAAATACTGTAGAAGTCCCCATAGGATTAGAGATGGGAGAGCATTTGATGGTTCGGAGAGCACTCCTCATATAACCCATCAAAGAAGAGCCAGGCCAAAGAAGATATTTGTTTCGAGTCAATTGGAAGGTACTTAGTAAGGTCTGTAAAGTTATCATAGATTCAGGTTCTACTGATAATATAGTTTCTTTAGAAGCTATTGAGAATTCAAAATTGATAAGGATACCTCACACTAATCCTTATAGAGTTACTTGGTTGAATAAAGATCAACATGTAATAGTCAATGAACAAGCTTGGATAGAATTCTCCATAGGGAGGTATAAGGACAAAGTTTTGTGCGATGTCCTACCCATGGATATTTGTCATCTGCTATTAGGTAGACCTTGGAAGTTTGACCGAGATGCAGTGCATGATGGAGTTAAGAACTCCTATTCCTTCAAGAAGGATGGAATAACTTTTAGGCTACATTCAACCTTGGAAGAAGAGAAAGAAAAGAAAAGGGGTCCCAACCTACTGTTGGTTGGTGAGAAATAATTCTTAAAGACATTGGAAGAAGAAGATGGAGTAGGCTTTGCTTTGGTTTTAAAACCAAAAGGTGGAAAGGGAAATAAGAGGGAAGAGTTTCCTTTAGAGATCCAAAGGTTTTTAACTCAATACCAGGCCATATTTAGTGATGATCAACCAGCTATCCTACCACCTAAGAGGTCTATTAGTCATCAGATTGGCTTTATCCCAGGAGCCTCACTTCCAAATAAAGATACTTATAAATGACCCCATAGTAGAATGCATAGATTTCTAACCATATCCAAGAAATAATTGACCAAGGGTTAATTAGAGAAAGCATAAGTCCTTGTGTTGTTCCTACAATACTAGCCCCAAAGAAAGATGGTACTTGGAGGTTGTATATGAATTCGAGGGCCATAAATAAGATTACTATTCAATATAAGTTCCCAATACCAAGGATAGAAGATTTTATGGATTGTCTTGGTGGAGCTAGATATTACTCCAAGATAAATCTTAAGAGTGGATATCATGAGATCAGAATTAAAGGGGGAGATGAGTGCAAGATTGCTTTTAAGACTACCGAAGGACTTTATGAATGACTTGTTATGCCTTTTGGGTTGTCAAATGCCCCAAGCACATTTATGAGATTAATGAATGAGGTTTTCAAGTAATTCATTGGAAAATGGGTTCTGGTGTACTTAGATGACATCCTAGTGTTCAGCAAAACAAAGGAGGATCATCTTAGACATCTGCAAGTGGTAATGCAAAGACTGCATGAATAAAAGTTGACAATCAACTTGGAAAAGAGTGAGTTCATGAAGAAAGAGTTGGTATATCTAGGTTTTGTTATCTTAGAAGGTAACTTGAAGATGGATATCAGAAAGGTAGAAGAAATCTTAAATTGGCCTACACCGAAGTCAGCAACTAAAGTCAGGAGCTTCCATGGTTTAGCACAATTCTACCAGAAGTTCATTAAACAGCTCAGTGAAATCAGTGCCCCTATTTTAGATACCATAAAAGGAGGTATGAAAGCCAAGTTCCCATGGAACAAGTAGGCTGATGAGGGATTTGAGCATCTCAAAAAGAGGATAGTGACTCAACCGATATTGACACTTCCTAGTTTTAATAAATTGTTTACTATAGAGTGTGATGCTAGTAACATTGTTGTCAGTGTAGTTTTGAGTCAAGAAGGAAAGCCAATAGTCTTTCATAGTGAGAAGCTTAGTGATGCAAAGAGGAAGTATTCCTCATATGATTTGAAATTTTATGAATTAGTGCAAGCACTACGGAAATGGAGACATTATCTCCTTCCCAAATAATTTGTAGTCTTTACCGACAATCAAGCTTTGAGTTTTCTAAGTTCACAGGATAAACTAAGGCATAAGCATATGAAATGGGTGGAGTATATACAATCCTATACTTTCACCATAAAGCACAAGAAATAAGTAAAAAATAAGGTAGCAGATGCATTGAGTATAAGGTTACTCATAGTGTAAGAAGTTTAGCTAAGGAGCAATGGCATTGAAAGCTTCAAATATCTATATCTAGCAGATGAAGACTTTGCAGCAGCATACAAGGTATGTCAAGAGTATCAAAATCATTTTCATAGTGAGTATTTAGACTATACTCTTTAATAAGGTCATCTATTTAAGGGAGGACAACTCTGTGTACCAAGAAGTTCCATGAGGTAGAACCTAGTACAAGAAAAGCATAATGGTTCCTTAAGTGGACATTTTGGGTTGAATAAGACTCTAGAGTTGGTCTAGAGGTACTACTATTGGCCAAGAATGAATGAGGATGTCCAAAAGTATGTAGAGACTTATATGGTTTGTCACAAGACAAAAGGGACTTCATCCAATGCAGGATTGTATCAGCTCCTTCCTATCCCAAAAAGACCATGGGAATGCCTTAGTATGGATTTTTTAGTTGGACTAGCGAAGACCAAACAAGGAAAGGACAACATCTTTGTGATTGTTGATAGGTTGATGAGTCATTTTTGGAAAACCTTATGGTAGAATCTTGGTACAAATATTTCTTTTAGCTCAACATATCATCCACAAACTGATGGTCAGACTAAAGTGGTGAACCGAAGCTTAGGCAATCTTTTGAGATGCCTCACCAAGGAGTATGGACAATCATGGGAGAAATTTTTTTGGCCAACTAGTTAGAATGTGTTAATGCTTTTCTACACGTTATGTTTTATGCCAACTTTGGAGGATGTTGCATTGTGTGTAACTATTTTAAATCAATTGAGTAATACATGTTACCGTGTATTTAATTTCCCTTTGTCTCTTGAGGTGGACCAAATTGAGCACAAGTGCTCATGGTGGATAACTTTGTATAAATAAATTTTATTTCCATAGTGGCCAACTAGTTGAGGGTTTCAATGATCAAGTTGACACACACACACACACACACACACACACACACATACACACACACATATAAATGTGAAAATATTTGATCTAAGTGTGGATTGAGTGTGAATTGATCATAGATGTGAAAGTGAAAGAGCAAAAGTGTGAATATCAATTTGTGATGCACTTTGATGATAATATCTTTTGGTGTGGTAGAGTTGGAGGTAGTGAATGTGTAAATTGTATTTGGCATGATATTAGCGTCTTGAAAAAGTGGTTGAGGACTATTTCACAATTAGGAGATCTTTCTTCATTTCATTTCATCAATTCCCTAAGACTGAGCGAGTCCTTTTGGAAGCTTATGCATATTGTACTTGCGTTGGAGTTGTGCACTTCAATCTACAGGTCACCTTGTATTTTTCCATGGGATTATGCATCTTAGTCTTGCAAGTCCCTTGTATCTTTCCCTAAGTTTGTGCACCTTAGCTTGTAAGTGAAATTTAGGGGCAATGTGTTTCCTTCGCCTCTAGCCTAAAATATTGTAATAAGTTATTCATATATAGTAAGTGTGATTATCATCATGGTTTTTCTCACATTGGGGTTTCCATGTAAAATTTTGGCATTCATGTGTTTTGTGTTCATTATCTTATCTTTCATTGATGGTTTAGTTGGATAAAACTAATTAATAAGTGATTGTGATAGAAATTTTTTTTAAGGTTTTCTTTGACTAATTAATCCTCCTCTCAGTCTCATCGTGTGTTCAACATGTTGAATTGCTAAAAATAGGAAGTCCCAAAGTAAAAGTTTTGCATTTTAAAAATTGTCTTAGACATAGTAGGGAGGCTACAACTAACCCCTTGTGATCCTTTGGCCTAAAATTTAAGCCTTTAGTCAATTATGTCTAGCACAACCCAAAATACTAGTGATATCCCATGTCAACTATTTTTGATTGTTGGAATAACATTTGTGGTACCCAATGTTGACTATTTGTAACTAGTTAAATAATAATAAAGTTGACTTCATATTCAAATAGTACACATGCATCTCTATATGTTTGTTTTATCAGTTCTCAACTAATTTTTTGATGTACATAAAACATTGATTACCATAAATCCTACGAAAGTCCAAAATCTATCAACAACTAATGTATTTAAAAGCTTCTTAATTAGGAAGAATTATTTTTATGATACTTGAACCCTATCACGGATAAGGAACTAGTTCATTGGTTCTTGCAAAACTAAGTGGTGGGAATAGAACTAAGGGGACCAACATAATTATAATTCAAACTATAGCATCCAACTGAATAATAAATAAAATGGATATGCAGTGTATTGAACCCCGTACCCATCGTGTGAAAAGCATAATTATAATTCAAACTATAGCATCCATTGCAGTTATGAAACATACTGTATCTCCACCATGGTACTCAAGGATTTGAAATTTGATCTTTGTCCAATTGATAACTAATATTTGCGTGTTCTTTTGGAAAAACATTGTAGCTGGGAAGAGCATGATGAAAATTTGAAAAATGATGTCAAAGATAAATTGTTAGCATTTCCACTTTTTATGAATACTGGTTTGAAAAAAGAGTGAAACATTTATTTTTTATAGGTTTTAAAAAATATTAATAAAGTGAAATTCAAAAGGACTGCTTTTGAACATTAATTATAATAAAAATACAACAATAGGAAGATACATAAATACATCATTTCAATTTGTTTTTTCTATAAATAGTCCCAAAAGATATGTTTCAAGCCTTTTTTTGGGTTGATAAAAGGGGAATTTAGGTTGATGAACTATCATACATATGCCATCTATAGGTAGTTTGAAATGTTTAACTCTCTAAGTCAAAATTTGGACTCAATTTTCTTCAACTTTTTTCTTGGAATTAACATTTTTTGTTTCTTTATTGAATCTTTGGATTTAGTTCAAGGAGACTTAAATAGATATTTTTCCAAGGAAAACAAATAAATTGATATTTAGTTAATCGCTGCCAACCCTTAAAAATATTCCATTGCAAGGGAGTGCAAAGATTTATGGTTAAATTCATAGGGGTAGTTATTTAACAAAAATTATAACCCTTTATGCTTGTTATTTAAACAAAAATTATCCTTAAAAGTAATGCTAGGTAGCCTAGTCTATTAAATTAAATCCCATAAGTCTCCAAACTCTTGAACCCCTTTCCTATATAAACCATGGGTTTTCCTTGGAAAGAAGACATCTAGGGGTCATCCTTAACATTGCACCATTTTATTCTACCAAATAGATGAAGATCCAAAAATGAAACCATGTTGTAATGAAGAACCTTTCCAATTTAAACAACTGAAAACATGTTTTCAAGCCTTCCTCATGGAGTTTAGAAGAAATATAGTTTTAATTTCAAATAAATGGGCCGTTAAAATTTTCTATAACCATATGCTCCAAACAATGGTAAACTAATTTCTCCATGGTTATTCCATTAACATCTTCATAAACCATTTTGTAGACAAAAATATCCCTTGACTTCTAGGAACCAATTGTTAGAATGAATTTAGAATAACTGAGAGGGGGGGTGAATCAACTATCGTCGGGTCTAGACGTACCAAATTAAAATTTATACCACTTTGAACAAATCAGATCTGCTTGACAGCAATAACATAAATCAACAACATACATATTTAGTTTTACTGTTCAAAAGTAATCATCTTGTAGAAACTTAAAAGTAAAACACAACATAAACATTCACACAAGTTGACACCAGTATTTAACGTGGAAACCCAATTTGGAAAAAACCGCCAATAACATGCTATCAAGTTTCCACTCTTGTAAAGTGAGCTCTGTTAGGAGCCAACCCTGTTAAAGATTACAAAATACATTGCTAAATGTGACCTAGTTAAAGGATTTAATCACCCTATCAGGAGTGGCCTTGTTAGAGGACTTAGAACATTCCACCTGAATGTCACCTTGCTCAAAGGATTTATACAATGACTGTTAGGTCAACCTGGTTAAAGGATTTTGACTAATACAATAGTTTGAAAGTAATCAACAGGTGTGATCTGATACATACAACTTACTTTACAAATCCACATCCAGTTCAACACTAATGCTAATTCACTGAGTGGCTTGCATTCTCTTTTCAATCTTCAAATTTTCTTAGAAATGTGTCAAGCAATCACTCTCATAGCTCTCTACTTCTATGTTTAGCCTTCTCTGCTAGATCATGCCAATCAATCAATTAACTATACAATCCTCTTGCATCCACTTCATACATTACTTCCACACACATCTGAATAACCCCTTGAGGTTTATCTTATACCTCTTCATCTAGGTAAAATACATATTTTGTGCTCAATCAAGATCGTAGATCTTTGGTTAGGTCACACCCAATGGATCTTTCCATCTTTACATTTAATTTATTTCTCCTAAGCAATAACTAATTAAATCTTTGATCCATGCATTAATTACGATTACCCATGCATTTAAATACTGTGAACCAATCATGCTTATCCTCAATTAACTTTACATATCCCAATAAAATCAACTATGTCGGTCAGAGATCTTAAATCTCAATAATTACCAAAATACTGCTGCTCGGCCAACACTGAGTTCTTCCGCTCGGTCATCACTGGTTTCCTTGACAATTTACTGGTGCTCAGTCATTACAAACTTTGCTTGGCATAAACTGTTCTCAATAAACTATCATCAAAAGATAAACAACACATTACTTTGCCAATGTGCCAACTGATCAAGTACCCTTGTGATTTCCCATAACTCAACCATTTCACTTCGTCTTCTTGTTATCCTTGCCTTCAAATCTTCTACATCAATCAATAGATATGGTAATCAAATAGATAGCAATAGTCTCACCAGTTAAGGTTTGACATCAATGACAAAACAACAATTTTTTCCATGTAGCTTTCCAACAATCTCCCTCTTTGGCATTGATGGCAACACTAAAATTTAAAAACAATAGTTTTCCAATCATAGTTACCATACAATCCAAAAAGATTTCTTGTGTTCCTTGATATGAACATATCTTCATTAATGTCTTTAGTTTCATTCTCATTCTCATCTTGTAAAAAATTTCTCCCCCAGTGTGTGTAAGCACACTGAAATCTTTTTGTTTTTGTTCATTTGTAGACTCCCTCTTTTAGTAAACTCTCCCTTTGTCTTTAAGTATAGTAAACTCTCCCTCTTTCAGTAAAATTCTCCCTCTTTGAAAATAATGCCAAAGACGTTGACATCTTCATCATGCAGATTCCTCTATTCTAAACTCTATATCATGTTGTTCCTGTCATCTTGCTTATGACTGATCCTCTTTTTTGTCCTTGTCTATTTTTCACAACTTTACACAGCATCCTAAAGTGTGACTGCCTATGCATCAATGTGACAAATATTTTGAATATACCATTTGATGCAATAGTACCATTCTAAACTAATTAGCCTCAGTTAGGAGAATCACCCCTAATTTACCTCATAGATAATCATGAGCATTTTTGGGTAGTGCCTTTGTAAATATGTCTGATTACTATTCCTTCATATTCACATATTAAAGTCTCACTTCCTTCTTCTGAACTAGCTCCCTCAAGTAATGATACTTGATAGCTATATGCTTTGTTTTAGAGTGCATCACAGGGTTCTTAGAAATATTAGTGGCACTCGTGTTATTAAAATATATGACAACTAGTTATGTGATCTCTTCTTTCATAACTTTCAGTAGTATCCTCAACCACGCAATATTAGAACGATCAACTATTACTGCCACATACTCGGCTTCAGCTGTAGATTGTGAGGTACAATTCTATTTCTTGCTTGTCCATGAAACTAATCTTTTTCCTAAAATAAATGCTCCACCTGTGGTTCTTTTTCTATTATCCAAATTTCTAGCCCAATCAGAATCAATATAGACTCTGAGTTCAAACTTGTCATTCTTTTTGTAATATAGACCATATTCATCTTTTCCTTTCAAATATCTTAGAATTCTTTTTACTGCCATCATATGAGTTTCCTTGGGATTAGAAAAAAATATTGGGACAATACCAATAGCCAATGCAATATCAGATCTATTGTGCACAACATATTACAACTTTCCAATCATTGACCTGTAAAGGGTTTGATTCACTTCTTTTGTATCATCATTTTTTCTTAACTTATGTCCAGTAGCCATGGGTGTACTCACTGGTTTTGAATCTTCCATTCCAAAAAATTTTAGTATCTCCTTGACATATTTTGATTGAGTAATATAGATACCATTCTTCATCTAATATATTTGTAAGACAACAATTTTTTTATCTCACCAAACATAGACATCTCAAATTCAGTTTGCATCTTCTTTGCAAATGCTTGGCATAACACATCTTGTCCACTAAATATAATGTCATCAACAAAAATTGCAGCGAATAAAGTTCCTTTACTTTGCTTTGTCTTCAAATATAGATTTTTGTTGTCATTGGTTCTTGCAAATCCAATCTTTATCTAATAATTGTGCAATCTCTCATACCATGCTCTTGGTTCTTTCTTCAGTCTGTATAGTGCCTTGTGTAACCTACAAACCATGTTCCTCTTGCTTGGGTCAACAAATCCATCAGCTTGTTCAATGTAAGATTCTTCTAATATCTCATTTAGAAATGCTGACTTTACATCCATTTGATAGACTTTAAAACCTTTATAGGCTGCATATGCAAGTAAGGTTCTTACTCCTTCCAAACTTGCAAGTAGGGTGAATGTTTCTCCATAATAAATTCCTTCCTCTTGTGCATAACCCTTGCATACTAGTCTAGGTTTGTTCCTTGCTACCTCTCCATGTTCATTCAGCTTATTTCTGAATACCCACTTAGTACCAATTACATTTTTTTCATTTGGCCTAGGCACAACTATCCAAGTCTTATTCTTCTTAATCAGTTCAATTTCTTCATTCATGGCTTGTATCCATTCTTCATTGTCTAAGGCATCTTTTACTATTTTAGGCTCAAAATCACATAACAAGCACGTATCTTCTCTCAACTTGCTTCTTGTCATAACTATAGAATTCCTCGATCCTATAGTTTGATCAGGTTTATGGTGCCTCCTTACATACTTTTCTAGAGTAGGTTCTTTTTCTGCTTTAGATTGATCATTCACATTCAATTCAGGTTGATTATGTGACTCGACATCTCCATCAGATAGCTCAACAATTACCTCATGTTGCCCGATAGCTTCATTCTGTGACTTAGTAGGTGCTAGCTATTTCTTGAAAACGTCTTTCTCAGGTTCAGGTAATTCACTAGAATACTCCTCATCCATATAGACAAATGATTTGTAACTTTTAGGTTCCTATGTGCTTTCAGCTTCATTTCTTTCTTCATATTCATCAATTCTAACATTTGCACTTTCCACAATTTTATTAGTGTTAGAATTCAAATACTTGTATGCTTTGCTTTTAGTTGAATAACCAAGGAATATGTCTTCCTCAACTTTAGCATCAAGTTTTCCATTTCTTTTATCCTTTAGTATGAAAAATTTTCTTCCAAAAACTTTGAAATATCTTACATTAGGTGCATACCCATACCATAGCTCATAAGGTGTAGCATTAGTACCTTTCTTGACTTGTACTCTAGTCAGGGTATAGACTGTTGTACTTATAGCTTCTCTCCAATATTTTTGTGCAACATTTTTCTCCATAATTAGTGTACTGGCACAATCCATGATAGATATGTTTCTTCTCTCAGCAATACCATTCTGTGGTGGTGTCCTAGGCATGGACATTTGTCTTTTTACCCCTCGGTCATTGCAGAACCTATTAAATTCATTAGAAAAAAACTCACCTCCTCTGTCAGATCTTGAATATTTCAAGCTTTTACCTGTCTCCTTTTCAACTTTTGCCAAGTACCACTTAAATAACTAGAGTGCATCAGATTTTTCTTTAAAAAACATAACAGTCATCATTCTTGAGTAATCATCAACAAATAGAATAAAGTATCTATCTCCAAGTAAATTTTCTCACCAATAGGACCACAAAGTTCAGTATGAACCAATTCTAGAATTCCCTCAGAAGTATGAGTCTTTATTTTGAAACTAGATTTAGTCATTTTTCCTAACTAACATTGCTTGCACATTGCATTTTTAGGTTTCTTTAACTTAGGCAGCCCTCTAACCTTTTTCAATTTACTTATTCTTACCAAGTTATCAAAGCTTACATGACACAACCTTTTATACCATAACCAAACATCATTATATTGTGCAAACAAGCATGTCTCATCAGATAAGTCCAGGTAGAACAAATTACCTTTTGTTTGTTCTCCACTTCCAAATAATTCTCCAGTGGCATCATAAACCTTTGCCTTCTTATGATGGAATTCAAATCTGTAACTAGAAGTATTCAGCTATGCAACACTCAATAAATTATAATTAAGATCATCAACCCAATATACATTGTCACATTTGATCTTGTCAGTCAAGTTAATTAATCCTTTCCCTTTAACAAGACATGGTGCATCATTTCCAAATTTAACATAACCACCTTTATACTGATCTAAGGTTTCAAATTTATCTTTATCACCAGTCATGTGATGTGAACAACCATTGTCAATAATCCAATGGTCACCTTTACTCATATAATAAATTAGTGCAATTTTCTCATCATCATCAGAATCATCTTTCATAGAAACATACACAACTTCTATATCATTTTCATTAGAATTGTCAGATTCACTGTCAGAGGCTTCTTCAGCTATATAACAAGATTTCTTACCTTTGTTTTTGTAATATTTATACTTTTTGAAGTCTTGGTCATCCTTTCTGTCTTTGTACTTGATGTTCCATCTTTCATCTTTATCATTCTTGTCATGACATCTAGCAGCAATATGACCAACTTTGTTACATGAAAAACAAATTATAGGAAGTTTACCTTTGTATTTTCCTTTTCTTCTAGATTGTATTTTTTCCATGAGTGCCTCAATTTATTCCAGATCATCATCTATGGTGTCACTGTCACTGTTCACACATTTCTTTCCTTTCTTTGATTTGTTAAGGACCAACTAGGATCTGAATGCATATTCAATAGCTTGTAGAGTGTAGTTATCAAAATTTGACATCTCAAATGCAGTAAGTATGCTTACCAGACCATCCAAAGTCAAATTATTATTAGGAGTACATCTTAACTCTTGAATTGCAGAGACTCTAATAGCATATACAGGAAGAAGTGTTCTTAGTACCTTTCTCATAATGGTGTTATCATCAATGGTTCCCTTAG
>MU223296.1:3387439-3421233 GCA_018584345.1 Thuja plicata | reverse complement strand
TTCTCATAATGGTGTTATCATCAATGGTTCCCTTAGCTCCTCTAATAGCATTTACAACTTCCTTTATCCTACCATAATATTGAACTATATTTTCTCCTTCTTGCATTTTCATTTCATCAAAATTACCACTTAAACTTTTAGATTTGGCTCTTAGTACATTTGTATCTCCTCCATAGATGGTTTCTAGGGCATCCCACATCTTCTTTGTATTTGTACAGTTCTTTATGTCTTCAAACTCATGATAGTTCAAAGATGATGCAATCTCTAACATTTCTTGATTGTGTTCTTTCTTTTCTCTTAACTGTGTAGCTGTAGAAGGTGTTGTGGGGGATACATAATCATGTTCAACATAGTGCTTAGAAGAATCACCAATACTAGTTAGATGCAATTTCATCAAACTTTTCCATGCTGAGAAATTATCTTTGTTCAGCTTTGGTACCTCCTTTTTATACATCTTGATCTTTTGCTCCAAGTACCTTCAAACTATTTTCAAGAGACCAAAGCTCTGATACCAATTGTTAGAATGAATTTAGAATAATTGAGAGGGGGTGGAGGTGAATCAATTATCCTTAGGTCTAGATGTACCAAATTAAACTTTATACCACTTTGAACAAATCAGATATGCTCGGTAGCAATAGCATAAATCAACAACATACATATGCAGTTTTACTATTCAAAAGTAATACGCTTGTAGAAACTTAATTGTAAAACACAACATAAATATTCACACAAGTTGACACCAGTATTTAACATGGAAACCCAATTTTGGAAAAACCACTAATAACATGCTATCAAGTTTTCACTCTTATGAAGTGAGCTCTGTTAGGAGCCTACCCTGTTAAAGGTTACAAAACACATTGCTAAATGTGACCCGGTTAAAGGATTTAATCACCCTGTCAGGAGTTGCCTTGTTAGAGGACTTAGAACATCCCACCTAAATGTCACCTTTCTCAAAGGATTTATAAAATGAATGTTAGGTCAACCTGGTTAAAATATTTTGACTAATACAATGGTTAGAAAGTGTTATGCCCTGCATACCCATCCTTACATTTAGTGGGCAAAATGTTTGGCCCCCTTTGCCGCTTTTGCTCTTCCCTTGTTTTCTTTTATTTTCTTTGTTTTCCCTTCGGGATTTTCTCCCATGAGGGTTGTCCCTCTTGTGTTTTTCTTTCTCATGTCTCCGGGACCCAGTCCCAGAGTTTGTTTGTTCTTTCTAGAGCCAGATTCTGGGCTCTGGGATTCTTCACCACAATGTCTTCTCTTGTGGAAGGTATGGTCATATGGGATCCCTAGGCCTAGAGTCTGGAGGTTTATGAGTTGTTAGAAAAGTGCAACCTACTTTTAACCTAGGGGTATAAATGGAAATTACTTGTCACTTTCACAGTTACCATGATTAAAACACTTAAAGCATTCAGAGTGATATTGAAGTGATTAAGGCAATTAAACAATGAATTGCTCCCCATGCTTAGTCACTAATTGAGTGTGATTTGCAGTGTTTGCTTGTGATCGTTTGAAGGTAGACCTATTGCAAAGTGTTTTCTATCTTTGTCTTCCTTGCGTCCTTCATGTTTCTAGGTTGGTTGTTGTTTTTCCTCTAGTTTTTGTTCTTCTTGTTTTCTGTCTTCCTTTTTGTTTTTGCGGTGCTCACTTTGTCTGCTTTTTTTTTCATTTGTTCCCATTCTCACTTTCTGTGTTTGCTCCTGGTTTTCCCCCCGTTGGTGGGTTGGCCCTACTAGAGGTTTTTCCACCCTCTGTATAGTTGTAATCTAGTGTATGTATTGTACATTGTCATAGGTTAGCTCATGGCATTTTCATTAGTTCTATACATAGTGTAAATATCCTATAAATGGTGTATATATGCTTCAGCTCTCTTTATCATGTCATGTATATCCCCCCACCATGGTGAGCTCTTCGCGATCCATCACATTTTGAATAATTCTATTAAGTTCATCGAGAGGGAGTCACCATGGTTTGAACTTGGCACCTCACTGGTTCAATCTATGGTGGGTTTCTCTCTCCTCTATTGTGTCATCTTAATGGCATGATTAATTTCCCATGAGTGGGCATTCAAACCCCATCCCATCTAGCATCCAATTTCCCTCGTGTCGACCCACTTGTCACTATTAATGAAATTTACACCGCTTGTCACGTGGCCACGTGACAACCCATGTCAGCCAAGTACAAATTCCTACTGGTCACGTCAACATGATAATGCTTACTTCTTCCAGAATGTGGGTGTCGAGACCCCCTGGGGTCCCCATTCCATTTGTGTCACCTAGATTAATACCCCGAAACTCCCAGGTGGGTATCATAATCTAGCTCGTGTTTATCTTAAAATTACTCTGGGATTTTGATATATGCTAACATCTTTGAACAGGTGCGGAATGAGGATTTCCCCTGAGTCCACATAGTTATTATTGTTATATCATTTATTGATGATTTTCTGGTCTTGTCGGTTGCAGACTATGTGATCAAAGATGTCTTAGGTGATCACTCCTCTTGATAGCCTGGATCTACCTACTACCTCCACCTGGGCGGCCACAAAAGCCAAGGTAGAAAATATGCTGGCTAAGTTGCCACTGACCTCCAAGTACCCAAAGGAGGGCGTTCTCATGGGGTCCAAGGTGGACTCCAAAGTATAGGAAATAACATACATAGAGCCCAAACTTTGGGCTGAAATGTACAGATTAATTCAAGCCATATACTGATTAAAGGCCAATGGAGACAATATGGCCACTCACTTGGCCGCTTCCATAATTATAAAGGCTACAAAATTTCCCTCTGCGGTGCAATCACCGGAATTGATTCTTCAACTGAAAAATTTGTACAATGCACCCACTCAGACTGTTCTATTTGCCAATCCTTAGCTATTACAATACCCAACAACAATCGTCACCCTTGATGCAACAAATTTTTCCTCAGGGCTGGGGATTCCACAATTCCAGGGGTCCATCATCTTCAATCGGGCCAAGTCATTATAGGAGTTCCAGGAAGCTACTCTCATCTCCCAGAAATACCTTGACACTTAATGGCTCAAGTCCCCTAAGAGGGATAATAAAAGGATGAAGTTGGAAATTCCCCATGGGGATTTTAAAGAGCCCATTATGGCGGGCATCATATTTCTATGCAGGATCTTCGGATTGCCCCATGTCCAGGATTTCTCGGCATAGATGTACTACTTTCTTTATTGCATCACCACCTGCAACCAAACTTTCAACTGGGTAGCCATCATAGCCAATCATGTGGACACGCAGCTGAAGGGCATCATCCAGAGTTCCAAGTTCTATATGACATCATACGTACTATGGGCACTGGCCCAATAGAGACTAACTTTTTTGGGTTTGGGAATAGTAGGTGAAGTTGGAAATGGGTGGGGCCAGCTAACACCATGGGATCATTATCCCCAAGTACAATGGGAACTCAGTTTCCTAAATTTCTTCTAGGTAAATGATGCTTTCATTTACCATAATATCCTAACACTCACCCAGGACTCCGGGTACTGATTATCACAGGAGGCAATGAACTTGGTCAATACTTATGACCATTATTTTATTCAATTTCAACACCACACCTACATTCGGGTGATCAAATTCTTTGGGAAAGCCTATATTCTTCCACAATATTGTGGGGATAGAATTATTCTTATAGAGTTCTACGGACAGATCCTAGACCTGCATGCCTTCTTCACATTGAAGAAGGTCATAAATGTCCCATTCCCAATTTCATGTGGGAATTATACGTGCAACCTCGCCACAACAAGGGAAGTAGATTGTGAGTTGAAAATCCTGGGACTGGTGGAATTCCACCACGCCAGGAAAAATTATGATCCTTTGGGTAAGATTGCCTTGGCACTTCCCTCACGCCAGGAAAAAGTTTTGATCTCTGGGCCCGTCAACATTCACGAATGTCCAAGGGACTCATGAAGGTGCTCGACCTTTGGACTTTTTCAAAGGGATTTTTAGATGACGGGCCATAAGAAGACCCAACATATAAAGGGTAGGGATTAGACAAGTTGGATCTCCCTCCAGTGGATTGGGCCACCCCAGAAGACTTGAAAATTGAGGGCGTATGCCTCCCAATTATGGAGGCCAGTCACCAGTATTTTGCCCAGGTGTTCCCAAAAGCACCTGGAAGGGATCAATTGTCTAAAGGTCTGCTTCAGCTTCCATTTCCATTGCCGTACCTAGCATAAATAAGGGGAAAGAAAAAGAGGTCACCCCAGCCAAGGTACCTCCCCAAGGCCCCGCCCCCTTAATGGTATAACTACAACAACAAATGGAGTCAGCAAGGTTGGCCAGCCAGTAGATAAGCACATAGATATCCTTCGGTCTCCTCATGACACCCATGGCATCTACTCACCCACTGTGATCCCTATCATTGGCTGCAATGATGAGCAAACAAAATTTTTCTGAGGCGGAGTCTACCAGTATCTTGGAGACCGGGGTCCCATTACTGAGAAAGAAGAAGAAAAAGGTGACCCCCACTTAAAGTGTAGCCACTAGCCTCAGTATGGAAAACATGCCTCCAGTTGATGTCAATTTGGATTCCCCCAAACTTGAAGAGATCCCTGACAACCCTCCCCCACATGATGATTTTTATGATGTGTTTGGGGCTGATGAACTCATGAATTTGCATGAGGATATTGGTCACGCAATTGAGGAGATTACCGCTCAAGAAAAGGAGAAAGTCCCCCTAGAAGAAAAGGTCCCGAAAGAAGAGGTTGTTGAAGACCAAGAGGTCAAAGAAGAGATACACAGGGAGCCTGAGCAGGAGAAAACATCAATCTAAGAGACCAAGGATGAACCAAGGCAAAGCACAGATGAGCAACCGATGGTTGGGGAACCTGGACCCACGAGATCAACCATACCCCCATTCATCATGCTCTAGACACCTTCGGTTACTGTGGGTGATCAAGTGCCCCAGAGAACATCTGGTAAAGTAGTAAAAGTGGTCACATTGTTAAATTTTGGCCAAAAAACTCACCCACCTCCATAAGATGTTCCAATGGAGGAAAATGTTCCAACGGATGAGGCCAATGAAGTTGAAGGACAACAGCAGCAGAGTGACCAGGAAGTCCTAGAAAATGTAAATATAAGATAAACTAACGCTGAGGGGGAGGAGGCCCCAGATATATGGGTGATAATGATTCTGAAGAAGAGGAAGTCCCAAATATCACAAAAGAAGATGCCAACATGATGAAAAATACTAAAGCCTTTGAAGAATGGGAACAAGAATAGAAAAAAACAAAGAAAAGGATCCCAATGACACTGCAAATTCTGGGAATGCACTGCCAGATTTTGAAAAGAATATAGATACCTAGGTCTTGATAAAAGAGCCACCCCAGCTACCCTAATGGCTGGTAGAATCAAGAAAGAGAAAATCCCCAGTGGTCGCATCAAGTGTCCCACTCTCCTTTGTGGAAATCATGGCCCGAGGTGTAGAGGCCTAGAAGCCCAAGAAGGCACAGACAATCCATACCCTCTAGACTAGTCCAATAGGAAGCATAGTTGTGACAGTTGCAACACCTCCTCCAGATGCATATGCAACAGCCGTAAGGCCCCAATATTACATTGTTATAGAAATGGCACTAGGGAGAAGGGATAAGTAGGGTGAATGGGACCTACTGAGAGAGGTCACCAAAGAAGTGGAGGCCCAATACATCAAACAAGGCTAGAATCTAAAGGAGGAAAGAGAAACTAATGCAAATATCCTTGCACTTCTAGCAGAAATCACACAGCCCCTAGCCTAGATTCATCAAGAAATCTCTGCCTCCAGATTGTTGCTTATGCAGGGCCACATGGATTCTCTCCGAGCCATGAAGAAGAAGGTGCAGGTTGTAGATGGGTGGGTCACTGAGTAGATAGCCTCTATAAGAAAATTCCTAGCGGTGTCCCTCCCAGATCTTTACCAAATCAACCTTCTCCTCAGTCAGGCAAATGGCTTCGCTCTTGTATGAGAGTAAGACTTGGAAAAATATGAAGAGTAGAAGGCCAGGTTGGAATAAATCTGCAACGCTGAAGAAGAGGCCATCACAGAGGCAGGAATTTTGTGAGAAGAATCATATGATTCCCTCCAGGCCCAGTACTCCAGACTTGGCCTCAAAATTGAGGTATGCAAGGAACTAGTTAAGGCCTTGAAAGAAAAGGTGATCGCAGCTTAATATCCCTTTGGCCTATTTCAAGTGTTTGTGGTCAGGGTATCATGAGTCAATCCCTTCACGACTGGAACATGCACCCCGAAGGAATACGTCCTCAAAAAATTTGATGAATGAATGGAGTCCCTGTATTTGGTTGTCGAAGATTTTGACCATGACAGATTATCAAGATTATCCAAGATGATGATCCAGGCACATGATGTTGTAAAGATGGTAGATGAGTTTTGGAGCGGGGCTGGAGAGGTTGAGGAAAAGTTGGAGGTTGTTTGTGGTCAATGGGATAGAATCAAGGACATAGACAAAGAAGGCATTAGCCAAGTATTAGAAGCCTTCAAGAACACTAAGGAACAATAAGGTTCTCTAGAGTCTAGAGATTTCCATCGACCGCGCATATTTTTGTATTCTTTATTCTTTGAGCTTAGGCTCCCTGATCCCGAAATTTTGGATCCACAATTTTGTATTCATTGGATGACCCATGTCCAAGTTCCTCGAAGTCGATTGGTCATTATCAGATGGTTAATGAAGATGTCAGAAGGTAGGTGATCAAAACAAGGCATGTTGGCTCAAAGATTATTCTGATAGGTGGTCTTCCCAAGGCACCACTCCAACATAACACCTAGCACATCAGAGATAGTGAGCCGCTTTCCCATTAATGAGGCATGTATCCTCGATCCCTGGGGGATTTGATTTCTTGTACTTTCTCTTCGCCTCTCTTCTCGAGGTTGATTATTCCACTCCTCCTTCCTTGTCTTATTCTTTTGACATGTCAGACCTTTTCTATCTTGAGGTCTTTGTAGCATGGCACAGGTAGTACCGACCACTAAAATTGTATTATATTGTTTAAGTGTATAGAAAGTTAGGTCAATTTTAGGGTAAGCTTGTGTATAAATAATAAGTTAGACCCCACTCCAAGGGTTGATGAAATTGATGATTTTATAGTCCATAGCTAATAGCATTTCAGTGTTTCTTAGTTCTTAGTTTCAGAGCTCAATGCTCCTTAGTTTTAGAATATTTTAGCAGTTAGATGCTCCCCTGGAGCTGCCATTATTGTACGCAACAGTGCTGGCTAGAAAAATGTTAATGAAGAAGGCATGATTCTCTCAATGATGTTGTTAGCATTCTGATCTTTGGATGAATTCTCTTTTTGTGTTCTATGTTCCTTATGTCCCTCACTCTAATGTTTTAAGTAGATTAACGACCTTCTTTTCCCTCGCTATTCGATAAGTATGAACTGCTGGTTCTATGTTTATTCAATATTTAGTGTAGCTTGTTAGAGCATGGTTGATGTTTTGAATGTTTAGCATAAACTATAAGTAGATGAAATAATTCTCACCCTGACATATCTTTTGAAGTTTATTCGATAAAGTTAATGAATTCTTGCAGAAAACCCCACTTATCTAAGTCCCTAGAGTAGATGAGCTGAGATAACCAACCATCCCCCCCTGAACAAAATAGTCACACACCCAACTGAGTCCCCACACTGTCAAGACCTGACTCTCAGGTGCTTGATGGCTCAGAGAATCTCATTTCTCCAGACAACCTTTAGAGGAAAATTTGACCAGTACCCCGGTACCTGGTGACAACTTACATCTATTGGCAAACCCGGTCACAAACCCACGTCAACAAAAATTCATGCTAGAAGGAGGGCATGAGATCGCCCCCTTCTGAAGAATTACACTTTACACCGCTTGAGGGTTCCCCAAACCTTAGTTTTAGGAAGAAAACCTTTAGTGGGATTGGATCATTTTCACCTACAAGGTTTGAAAGAATCCTTAGATCAGCCCCCAATTGTGGAAGGTTTGTCGAACTCAGGCCTCCCGCTTGAAAGAAATGGACCCCGATAGCCAAGCCAGCCAACATTATTTGGGGATATACTACGTCTTAGAATACCTAACCATCCTAGACTATCCCAGGGAGTAGCTCTCAATCTGCTCACAATCTAACACCCCCGATGGCTGCGTATTTTGGTAACATCGGGTCCTCAATGGGAACATTTCTAGGTGCAACTTACAATCTTCCTGCACACCTGGAAAAGATTTGTCCCTGATATGAGCACTTAGGCTCACAAACCATAGAAGAGAATCTATAGGCATACAAAGATGCTATGAATTGACACCGAATCCAACATCAAGATGTATTGACCTAGATGTTCCGTCTGTCCCTAGGGCAGAACGAGCTAAACTGGTACCTCAAGCTGCCCACCAACTCCATCAATAGTTGGCAAGAGATGGAGGATGCCTTCTTGGTGGCCTTCTATATACATGCGGACCCAGCATAGTCCCATAGCCAGTTCATCTCCATCAAAAAGGAACTGAATAAACCCGTTGCAGCATTTAACCACTAGTTCCAATGCACCTTGAAATGATGCATGAGTCCCTTCATCCCATCCAACGATGTAACCATCCAAACTTACTTGAACGTGATGGACCATTTTATTGCTACTCTCCTTTGGAGAACTACCACCCTGGGTGACTAAGATACTTTGGCAAAGGTTTATAACCTAGCCTTGGACTTGTCCCACGGTTTGAACAAAGCCCCAGGCGGGATTTTGGGTAGAACTTGCCCTACAACACGGTACCCGGTGGAAATTCCTATATCAGGGGATATAACCCTAATCAGGCAATGGGTGCCCCTGTGATGGCCATGACCCCACCACTGCTGATCGATTAGTAGGCCTGGTACATATACCATCTCAAGTTCAGACAGAATCAGGTTTGGAACCCTTTCCCTGGAACTAGCCGCAATAAGTGAAACAACCACAGATGCAACCTTCCAGAGTTCCTTTCTTTCAGTCATCTATAGCTAGAGGATTATTTCCCTCAAATCTAACAAATGCTACCACTTTCCCTAAGAATCAACAGCAACAACCATCACATTGTGATGTGAATAACTAGCTGGTCGTTGAGGTTGAATCCCTCCGACAATTATTTTCCTCACTGACTATGGACATGGGATAGCTGAAGGGAAGAAACTACAACAATGGGCCTCGGCCCAACCAATAGCACTGGAAAAATAATGATAATACTAGAGGTCCTCCTCTGAACCAAAATACCAATCAGGGTAGCACTCGACCTAGCCATTCTACATAGTTTGCATATTTTTACCTGATGACTAACTGGTGTGGGTTGCACGACACTAACTCTCATTTCAAGGTGAACTGTGCCACCCAATAAAAGGCCATCCTGATCTCGCAATCGAATAGGAAACAATTGATTGATCAACCACCCTCAAAAACATCCATGCAAGAGCCCACTCATAGTGCCTTTACCTATGAGACTGTCTTCTTTTTGACAGACAAGGAAGGTGAAGAAGAGCCCAATCTACAAGGGTTCCTTGATGAATCTAGTCTGGCTTTTGAGGCCAATGCCTTCACTAACCCGTGGAATCCCTACAACACTCAGAGTCAGGCTGGTAAATGACCAATTTACATGCCTACGCCTCCCAAAGACACTTCTCCTTGGGACAACATGACTGATTGATCCATCCCTCCAAAAGGCCCTGGCTCTAACCAAGCTAAGGACCCGACCGAGGGAAGCCACCAATTCCCAGGAGGAAGGTTTGACATCACAAAATCTTTAGAATGAACTACCACATCAATGACCTTGATGGAGGTTATGCTGAACTATCTCAAGTAGAAGAAGTATCTTTTAAAGCTCTTGGGAAACTCAGAAGCCATCAGTCGCCCACCCAAGACTGTCACTTTTGATGACGCTAATGCGGCTGTCTTCTGGGGAAACAGTGAGGATCCTCCCTTCTTACTTGGACTGAACATACAAGGGAATAATATACACAATTTCTTGGTAGATTCTAGAGCTTTGGGAAATATCATGCCTCTATCCATATGCCAAAAGATCAGATTCCACCCTAGCCCTTCTAACTGTGCAGTAATCTAGTTGGATAAAACTACTGTAAAAATGGTAGGTGAAATGAAGAACATTTGGATTCAACTCATCCAAGACCCTAGGATAGAAAGCATGATTCACATCCAAGTGGTGGAAACCCCAGAGACTTATGGGATGTTACTAAGTCACAAATTGTCTATGTCCCTTAATGTGTATTTCTCCACCGACTTCTCTCACTTGTGGCTCCCCTGGGAGGGAGAATCCAACCAGATCCAGGTAGAAAGTGAACCGCAGATGAAATAGGCCCTCATCAAAGTTGGGAGGGTAAATGAAGTCCTCTTATCTGAGACTTCCCTTGGGGTGTACCAAACCCTAAAAATATTGACCTTTGATTTCACCCCCGGGGAAGATCCCATCGTCTCCTAGAGAATGCAGGACCTGGACAAAAAACTAAGGGGTGAAGTTAACTCACAAGGTACCACAGTGACCCCTGCTACACTCTTAAATGACACTTGGTGTCACGTGCACTATCAAAAACATTCAAAATTGAAGTGTGAGCCATGTATTTCCACTACTACCTGACGCATCAAAGCCCTCCGGGAGAAGAAACACAAAGCAGATTTTTCTGGACCCAACAATCACTCTAGCAGTATCCCCACGATTTCGCTAGTCCAGGAATCCCTACCACAGGCTTCTTTAAATGGAAACCTCACTTGTGTACCATCAGCACCAGAGGAAACTCCTCCCATCCTTCCCAAAAATAATCTAAAGGCCACTTCACCTTCCCATCCCCAGACAACGAATGATGACCTATGGACCCTTAAGTTTGATGGGTCCTGGTCTAAACAAGGATGTGGGCCTGGAGTGGAATTGATCAACCCATGGGGGAATTCCTTCCTTGCATCTTACAGGTTGTAGTTCAACTGCACAAACAACATCATGAAGTATAAGACCTTGGTCCTTGGACTTCTATTTGCACTAAGAAAGGGAATCACTTGCCTCCGAGCCCTTGGTGATTCAGAGTTGATCGTAAAGCAAGTCTGGAGCCAATACACTTGTCATGATAAAAGGTTGGCCGCATATCACAACTAGGCATGGAGCCTCATCGAAGAATTTGATGCCTTTGGCATTGATCTTATTCTCTAGAAAAGAAACTATGTTCCAAATTCCCTTGCTGTATCGGCCAGCACTCCATAGCCAATGGCTAGCTCCCGACTCTGAAAACTCTCCATTGAGATGATCCCCACTCCGTCCATCCCAGATAATGTCACCCATTTTTAGGTCTTCGAGGATGATCAACATATCTTGGCCTTCATGGCCAATGTTGGCATTTTTGAAGACCAGATAGTGGAAGAAAGAGATCATGACGATATTGGGTAGGGTGAAGAGGAGGACGGGATCATGGACCTACCCACCAACTCCATCCCTAAGGGGATGGTAGCACTAGAATGAGTCTTTGACTTGGACCCTCGGGGCCAAGAAAGGATATCATCCTCCTCTAGAGGAGGAAATTTTGAGAAAGTCAACATTGATTAGCCCAGTGAAGAGAAAATCATACACATTGGCACCTCCTACTCCCCAAAGGAAAAGGAGAAGATTCTCGCGGTCCTCTGAGAATACATTGACATAATCGCGTAGGGGTATGAGGATTTGAAAACCTATGATACATCCAACATGACCCATACCATCCCACTAAAACTATATGCTAAGCCCTTTCGGCAAAAGTAGAGACCAGTCAACCCACTAATCGAGCCCCTCATCCATCAGGAGGTTCAAAAACTATTGTCAGCCCACATCATCTTTCCAATCTAGCATACTACGTGGGTTGCCAAACTCATCCCTATGAGAAAGAAAAGTGGTGAGATTCACCTTTGCGTGGATTTTCAAAATTTAAATAAGGCCTCCAAGAAAGATAATCACCCTCTCCCCTTGTTGGATGAGGTGTTGCAAATTGTGAATGGATCTCAAATGATGTCTTTCCTAGATGGGTACTTTGGGTATAACCAGGTCATGGTCAAATATGAAGATAGAGACAAAATGACATTCACCACGAAGTGGGGAATGTTTGCATACTGGAAAATGCTCTTTGGCCTGATCAATGTAGGGGCCACATTTTAGAAGGCTATGGACATTGTGTTCGAAGGCCTAGTGAACTGGTGCATAATCCTCTACATGGATGATTTGACTATCTTTTCCCAGGACATGCGTGATCACTCTGCCCACCTCGCCCAGATTTGCAATAGATGTCGCCAGTATGGGATATCCCTCAACCTTAAGAAATGTATATTCAGGTTCACTGAAGGGAAGTTGCACAGGCATATTGTCTCTGAGAACGGTATATCCATTGACCCTAAGAGAGTTAAAGCACTGCTAAACTTACAGATGCCCGACAATAAGAAGGAAATAAGATCTTTGTTTGGGAAGATCAATTTTGTCTGACGATTCATCACTGGATTTTCCAAGATAGTAAAACCACTCAATAAAATGATGAAGAAAGATACTAAGATTGAGTGGATTCCTGAGGCAAAGCGGGCGTTTTCCCAAATTAAACAAATGATTATGGAGGCACCAGTCTTGGCTAGTCCAAACTATTCCCTCCCTTTTCACATATACTCTTTTGCCTTGCCGCATTCTGTCATGGCAATATTGACCCAGAGGGTTGAGGGGGAAGAATGACCAATAGCTTTCATGAGCTCCCCCTTTAAAAATGATGAAGTCTTATATTCACCCTTGGAAAAGTAGGCCTTTGCTCTTATCTGCGCCGTGAAGAAATTTTGGCACTATATTCTCTGGAGCATAGTACATGCCATCATCCCAGACTAGGTTGTTAAGTCTCTGTTGATGCAGAGTGAATTGGGTGAAAGACAGGGGAAATGGATGGCCATCCTTCAAGAGTATAAATTGGAAATGCACCCCATGAAGATAGTTCGAGGCCAGGGACTATGTATAGTGATGGAAAAAGGGACTCCCAACATCAAATATCAGACATACACAGTGGAGTCCATCACTTAAGATCCACGGTATACTAATCTAGTATACTTATTGTTGAACAAAAAATGCCCGAAGGGGCTACCCCCAAACAAATTTCGTGCCTTGCGGTTGAGAAGTGTGCACTTCATGGTAAAAAATGGAACGCTTTTTTGTAGGAATTATGAAGGGGTGTACCTCTGGTGTATAGACAGAGACCAGGCTGAAAAAATGATTGAAGAATTCCATGGGTAGTTTGGAACCGGGCATGGCTCAGCTAACACCTCTACCCATCACATCCTCCAAGTTAGATATTATTGGCCTTGTATCTTTAGGGATGTCTATACTCACGTTAGGAGATGTCATACCTGCCAAACAATGACACATCATGAGGAGAACCCGACCATGCCTTTGCAGCTAGTCTTCAAATCTAGACCCTTCACCCAATGGGCATTGGACTTTATCGGGGAAATCAACCCCAACTCATTTTCCAACCACTGATACATTCTAACTACTACAAATTATTGCACCTGGTGGTCTAAATTGATACCCTATAAAAACAACACGACATACATAGTTATTAAGTTCCTGGAAGAAAACATCATCACAAGATTTGGAATGCCATTTGCTATAGTATGTGACAATAGTCTGACATTTTCTTCAGTGCAATTACTTGAATGGACCTACGACAAAGAGATCACACTAAAATTTTCCAATAACTATTACCCCTAGGGGAATGGTGTTGTTGAATCGACCAATAAAAATTTACTTGAGGTGATCAAACATCTGTTAGAACAAAATCCCTGGGACTAGCACCAAAAGCTTAGAATCTCTCTCTGGGAAGATCACATTGGAATTAAGGAAGCCCTAAGGATATCCCCATTCCATCTAGTTTATGACCAAAATCCAGTGTTCCCCATTAACTTACAAATCTTGGTTTTACAGCTCATGCAGGAGTTTAGCAATCGAGACAACATCGTGGAGGTTTGGCTCCTAAGTCTGGTACGGATGGAAGAACAAAGAGATGCAGCCCTCAAAAATTTCATGCATCACCAAGAAGTGGTAAAATGATGGTTTGACAGAAGAGACCAGTATAAGGCCTTTCATATTTTGGACTTGATCCTCTTGTGGGACAAGGCCTGGGAAAACAAGGGAAAGCACACTAAATTCCTGCGGCTCTGGCTTGGACCATATCTAATAACTGAGATTTGTTGGGCAAACACTTATCGCCACAATACCATGACTGGGGAAGCTGTCCCATTTCTTATGAATGGATAGTTTCTCAAGCACTACTTTGAGTAGGGTAGGTGATGTTTTTTCCTAAGGGTTGTAATATATATAAATTTCTAGCTTGTAAATATCTTTCCCAATGCTCTGTTTGGGGTACCTTGCCCCTGTAAATAGTTTTTTCAGCTGCCCTTTGGGGTGGTCTTTTCTTTCTTGTTTTCACTTGCTTTTGGTTTCTCAATTTATCTTGTCTTTTAGGTTCCCAGTGTTTTCCCCCTCTTTCGTAGACCGGTATGCTTCACATAACATCTAGTCTCTGAAATGGTACCTTTTGCATTTTGGCAAATTTGGAATCTATTGTTAGCATGGTGGAATTGGTCTGCACTCTGGAGTTATTTTATAAGTTTGATAAAAAGATATGAGTAATCTTCATCTGATTCACCTTGACAGTCTGGAAATCAGTTAAATCAAGAGCAAAGAAACAAGTAATCAGACACACTGAGGGTAGATCGGTTGCACTAGTTGTTGACCAAGTTTGAAAATCTTAAAATTATCCCGGGACCAAAAGTTTCTCTCCTATTTTGCAAATTAAAGTGGGTGGAAAGGTGAAAGAAGTACCACCAATAAAATTAGCTAAGCTTGAGGACAATGGTGAAAGAAGTACTGCCTTCCCATCTAGGAAAAGAAAGAAATAAAGAGAACTGAAGAATGAGGGAATTCTAGTATCCGGGGGAAACATGCAAAAGGTGAGAAATTTGGTCTAATGTACTTAGTGCCTCTTCTCTATTGCTCCTAGAGGTCATCGACTTGATTTCCTTTAAAAGCACACACTTCAAACTGATGGAAGACCAAAGAGTTGAATCATCGATGGGCTAGATTTTCTCAGACACCTTGCGCTTCACAAGCATGATGCTCCAAGTAAAGATTTATTCTGGTTTCGCTAACCAAAGATTTTTAAGTTCTTGAATGCACCAGGGCATCTGTCGCAGATAGTCACCATTTTTTAGGCCCTGCATACCCATCCCTACATTTTGTGGGAAAAATGTTGGGTCCCCCTTTTTTTCTTTTTCTCTTCCCTTGTTTTCTTTTGTTTTCTTTGTTTTCCCTCTGGGCTTTTCTCCTACGAGGGTTGTTCCCCTTGTGTTTTTCTTCCTTGTGTCTTCAGGACCTAGTCCTATAGTTTGTTTGTTCTTTCCAGAGCCAGATTCTGGGCTCTGGGATTCTTCACCATGATGTATTCTCTCATGGGAAGGTATGGTCGTATGGATTCCCCGAGCCCAGAGTCTAGAGGTTTCTAAGTTGATAGAAAAGCGTAACCTATTTTTACCCTAGGAGTATAAATGGAAATTACCTGTCACTTTCATAGTTACTACAATTAAAACACTTAGAGCATTCAAAGTGATATTGAAGTGATTAAGGTGATTAAACAACGAATTACTCCCCGTGCTTAGTGGCTAATTAAGCATGATTTGCAGTGTTTTATTGTGATCGTTTGAAGGCAGACCTATTGCAGATATTTTTTTGTGTTCATCTTCCTTGCATCCTTCATGTTTCTAGGTTGGTTGTCATTTTTCCTCTAGTTTTTGTTCTTCTAGTTTTATGTCTTTCTTTTTGTTTTTGCGGTGCTCGCTTTGTCTACGTTTGTTTTTGTTTGTTCGCATTCTTGCTTTCTACATTTTCTCCTGCTTTGCCTCCTATTGGTGGGTTGGCCCTGCCATAGGGTTGTCAATTTCTTTGTGTAGTTGTAATCTAGTGTATGTATTGTACATTGTTGTAGGTTAGATCATGGTGTTTTTGTTAGTTCTGTACATAGTGTAAATAACCTGTAAATGGTGTATATATGCTTCAAATCTCTGTATCATGTCATGTATATCTCCCCGCCATGGAAAGCTCTTCGTGCCCATCACATTTTGAATCATTCTATTGAGCTCATCAAGAGGGAGTCACCACAGTTCAAACTCGGCACCTCGCTAGTTTGAGCTATGGAAACTCTTTCTCGCCTCTATCATTTAATCTTAATGGCAGGATTAATTTCCCATGAGTAGGCATTCAAATCCCATCCCATCTGGCATTCAATTTCCCTTGTGTTAGCCCACTTGTCACCATTAATGACATATACGCCACCTGTCACATGGCCATGTGAAAACCCATGTCAGCCAAGTATGACTTCCTATTGGTCACGTCAACATGACAATAGTTAGTTCTTCTAGACTCTGGGTGATGAGACCCCCTAGGGTCCCCATTCCATCTGTGTCACCTAGTTTAATACCCTGGAACTCCCGGGTGGGTATCACAATCTAGCTCATGTTTATCTTAAAAGTACTCCAGGATTTTGATATATGCTAACATCTTTGAATAGGTGTGGAGTGAGGATTTCCCTGGAGTCCACATAGTTATTATTTTTATATCATGTATTGATGGTTTTCCGGTCTTGTAGGTTACAGACTATGTAATCAAAGATGTCTGAGGTGATCACTCCTCTTGATAGCCCAGAGCTACCTACTACCTCCACCTGGGCGGCCACAAAATCCAAGGTAGAAAAGATGCTGGCTAAGCTTCCACTGACCTCCAAGTACCCAAAGGAGGGTGTTCTCATGGGGTCCAATGTGGACTTCAAAGTATAGGAAATAACAGACATAGATCCCAAACTTTGGGCTGAAATGCAGGGCTTAATTCAATCCATATACTGATTGAAGGCTGGCGGAGACAATATGGCCACTCACTTGGCCACTTCTGACATTATAAAGGCTACAAAGTTTCCCTGTGCGGTGCAATCACCAGAATTGATACTTCAACTGGAAACATTGTACAATGCACCCACTAGGACTATTCTACTCGCCGATCCTTGGCCATTACAATACCTAGCAACAATCATCACCGTAGATGCAGAAAATTTTGCCTCAGGGATGGGGATTCCAAAATTCCAAGGGTCTATCATCTTCAACTGGGCCAAGTCATTACAAGAGTTTAAGGAATCTTTTCTCGTCTCCCGACAATACCTTAACACTCAGTGGCTGAAATCCCCCAAGAGGGACCATAGAAGGATGAAGTTGGAAATTCCTTATGGGGATTTCAAAGATCCCATTCAGGTGGGCATCATATTTATATGCAGGATCTTTGGATTTCCCCATGCTCAGGATTTCTCAGCATGGATGTTCTACTTTATTTACTGGATCACCACCCACAACTGAACTTTCAACTGGGTAGCCATCATAACCAATCATGTGGACACGAAGCTGAAGGGCGTCATCCAGAGTTCCAAGTTCTATATGACATCATACATACTATGGGCACTAGCCCAAAAAAGACTGGCTATTTTGGGTTTGGGAATAGTAGGTGAAGTTGGAAATGGGCCAGGCTAGTTAACACCATGGGATGATTATCCCCTAGTACAATGGGAACTCAGTTTCCTAGATTTTTGTTTGGTAAATGATGCTTTCATTTACCATAATATCCTAACACTCACCCAGGACTTGAGGTATCGATTATCATAGGAGGCGATGAACCTGGTCAGTACTTATGGCCATTATTTTATTCAGTTTCAACACCACACCTACATTCGGGTGACCGGCTTCTCCGAGAAACCCTATCTTCTTCCCCGGTATTGTGGGGATAGAATTATTCTTTTGAAGTTCTGCCAAAAGATCCTAGACCTACATTCCTTATTCACATTGAAGAAGGTCATCAACGTCCCATTCTCGATTTCATGTGGGAATTATACATGCAGCCTCACCGCAGCAAGGGAGGTAGATAGTGAGTTGAAAATCCTAGGACTGGTGGAATTCCTCCACGCCAGGAAAAATTATGATCCTCTGGGTAAGATTGCCTTGGCACTTCCTTGGGCATCCCTGCCACATAAGGAAGACATTGAAGACTTTTGGGTAGACTGTTAGGACAGTTTTGATCTTCGGGCCCATCAACATTCACAGATGTCCAAGGGACTCATGAAGGTGCTCGACCTTCAAAATTTTCTAAAGGGATTTTCAGATGATGGGCCATTAGAAGACCCAGCATATAAAGGGTAGGGATTAATCAAGTTAGATCTCCCTTCGGTGGATTGGGCCACCCCGAAAGAATTGACAATTGAGGGTGTATGTCGTCTGATTTTGGAGGCGAGTCACTAGTATTTTGCCTAGGTGTGCCCCAAAAGCACGTGGAAGGGATCGATTTTCTGAAGGTCCACTTCATCTTTCACTGTTGCTGCTAGACCTAGCACAAGTAAGGGGAAATAAAAAGAGGGCACCTCAGCTAAGGTACTTCCCCAAGGCCCCACCCCCTTAATGGTACAACTACAACAATAAATGGAGTCGGCAAGGTAGGCCAACCAACTGATAAGCACACAGATATCCTCTGGTCTCCTCATGACACCCATGGCATCTTCTTTCTTGGTGGGATCCCCATCATTGGCTTCAATGATGACCAGACAAACTTTCGCTAAGGCGGAGTCTACCAATATCTTGGAGACCGGGGTCCCATTGCTGAGAAAGAAGAAGAAAATGGTGACCCCCAATCCAAGCACAGGCGCTAGCCCTAGTGTGTTGGGCGTGCCTCCATTTGATGTCACTTTGGAATTCCCCTGAACTTGAAGAGATCCCTGATAGCCTTACCTACACGATGATTTTGATGATGTTTTTGGGGCGGATGAACTCGTGAACTTGCATGAGGATATTGGTCACACAGTTGAGGAGATTGCCACTCAAGAAAAGGAGAAAGTCCCCATGGAAGAAGAGGTCTCACAAAAAGAGGCTACTAAAGAGAAGGAGGTCTGAGAAGAGATACATAGAGAGCTTGAGTCAGAGAAAACACTAGTCCAAGAGACCGAGGATGAACCAAGGAAAAGCATAGATGAGAAACTGATGGTTGGGGAACCCAAATCCATGGGATCAACCGTACCCCCATTCATCATGCTCCAGACATCTTCGGTTACTTCGGGTGATCAAGTTCCGTGGAGCACATTTGGTGAAGTAGTAAAAGCGACCGCATTGTTAAATTTTGGCGAAAAACCTCACCCACCTCCAGAAGACATTCCAATGGAGGAAAATGTTCTAGCGGATGAGGCCAATGAAGCCGAAGGACAACAACAACAGAGTGACTAGGAAGTCCCTGAAAATGTAAATGTTAGATAAACTAATGTTGAGGGGGAGGAGGTCCCCAAAGATATGGGTGATAATGACTCTAGAGAAGAGGAAGTCGCAGATATCACAAAAGAAGACACCAACATGATGAAAAATACTGAAGCCTCTGGAGAATGGTAACAAGAATAGGAACAAAACAAAGAAAAGGAGCCTGATGACACTGAAAATTCTACGAATACGCCGCCAGATTTTGAAAAGAATCCAAATGCCTAGGTCTTGATAACAGAGCCACCCTAGCCACCCCAATGGCTGGTAGAGTTGAGAAAGAGAAAAGCCCCAGTGGTCGCATCAAGTGTTCCACTCTCCTTGGCCAAAATGATGGCCCGAGGTGTAGAGGCCCAAAAGACCAAGAAGGCATAGACAGTCCATACCCTTTGGACTGGTCCAAAAGGAAGCACAATTTTAGCATTTGTAACACCTCCTCCAGATGCAGATGTAGTGGCTGTAAGGCTCAAAGATTACATTGTTACAGAAATGGAACTAGGGAAAAGGGATAAGCAAGGTAAATTGGACCTGCTGAGAGAGGCCACCAAAGCAGTGGAGGCCCAATACATCAAACAAGGCCAGAAGCTAAAAGAGGAAAGAGAAACTAATGCAAATATCCTCACACTTCTGGTGGAAATTACATAGCCCCTGGCTGAGATCCACCCAAAAACCTCTACCTCTAAATTGCCGCTTACGCAGGGCGACATGGATTCTCTCCGGGCCATGAAGAAGAAGGCACAGGCTATGGATGGGTGCATCACTGAGAAGATAGATGCCATAAGACAATTCCTAGTGGTGTCCCTCCTAGATCTTTACTAAATCAACCTTCTCCTCAGTCAGGCAAATGGCTTCGCTCTTGTATAGGAGCAAGACCTGGAAAAATATGAAGAGTGGAAGGCAAGGTTGGAATAAATCCATAACGTTGGAGAAGAGGTCGTCACAGACGTGGGAATTTTGGGAGAAGAATCATATGATTCCCTCTAGGCCCACTACTCTAGACTTGGTCTCAAAATTGAGGTATACAAGGAACTAGTTAAGGCCTTAAAAGAAAAGGTGATCGGGGCTCAATATCCCTTGGGCCTATTTCAAGCATTATTGGTCAAGGTATCACAAGTCGATCCCTTCACCACCGAAACATGCACCCTGAAGGACTACATCCTTAGCAAATTCAATGAACAAATGGAGTCCCTATATCTAGTTGCCAGAGATTTTGACCAGGGCAGATTATCAAGATTATCCAAGATGATGATCCAAGCACATGATGTCGTAAAGATGGTAGATGAGTTTTGGAGTGGGGCCAAAGAGGTTGAGGAAAAGTTGGAGGTTGTTCACGGTCGATGGGATAGCATTAAGGACATAGATGAAGAAGGAATTAGCCAAGTATTAGAAGCATTCAAGAACAGTAAGGAACAATAAGGTTCTCTAGAGTCCATAGATTTCCCTCGACCAGGCATATTTTTGTATTCTTTATTCTTTGAGCTTAGGCTACCTGAGCCCAAAATTTTGGATCCACAATTTTGTATTCATTGGATGACCTACGTCCAGGTTCCCTGGAGCCAATCGGTCATTATCAGATGGTTAATGAAGATGTAATAAGGTAGGTGATCCCAACAAGGCACATTGGCTTAAAGATGATTCTGAGAGGTGTTCTTCCCAAGGCACCACTCCAACATAACACTTGGCACATCGGAGATAGTGAGACACTTTCCCATTAATGAGACATATAGCCTCGATCCCTAGGGGATCAAATTTCTTCTACTTTCTCTCCAGATCTCTTCCCAAGGCCTATTCTTCCACTCCTCCTTCCTTGTCTTATTCTTTTGACATGTCAGAACTTTTCCATCTCGAGGTCTTTGTAGCGTGGCGCAGGTAGTACAAGCCACTGGAAATTGTATTATATTGTTTAAGTGTATAGAAAGTTAGGTCAATTTTAGGGTAAGCTTGTGTATAAATAATAAGTCTGACCCCATTCCAAGGGTAAGGAAAAATTGATGATTTTGTAGTCCATAGCTAATATCATTTCAAGGTTTCTCAGTTCTTAGTTGCAGAGCTCAATGCTCGTTAGTTTTAGAAGCTTTTAGTAGTTAGATGCTCCCCTGGAGCTGCCATTATTGTATGCACCCGTGCTGGCTAGAAACATTTTAATAAAGAAGGAAGGATTCTCTTAATGATGTTGTTATAATTTTGATCTCTGGATTAATGCTCTTTTTGTGCTGTATGTTCCTTATGTCCCTCGCTCTAATGTTTTAAGTAGATTAACATTCTTCTTTTCCCTCGCTATTGGATAAGTATGAACTGCTAGTTCTATGTTTATTTAGTATTTAGTGTAGCTTGTTAGAGCATGGTTGATGTTTTGAATGTTTAGCATAAACTATAAGTAGACGAAATACTTCTCACCCTGACGTATCTTTTGAAGTTTATTTGATAAATTTAATGAATGCTTGCAGGAAACCCCACTTATCTAAGTCCCCGGAGCAGATGAGCTGAGATAACTAGCTATCCCCCCAAACAAAATAGTCACACACCCAATTGAGTTCCCGCACTGTCGAGACCCGACTCTCAAGTGCTTGAAGGCCTAGAGAATCTCATTTCTCCAGACAACCTTTATAGGCAAAGTTGGTCGGAACCGGTGACAACTTACATATGTTGGTGGACCCGATCACAAACCCCCATCAAAAAAAAGTACTGAGTAGGTGTGATCTGATACATACAACTTACTTTGCAAATCCAGATCCAATTAAGCTCTAATGCTAATTCACTGAGTGGCCTCCGTTCTCTTTTCAATCTTCAAATCTACTTGCAAATTTGTCAAGCAATCACTCTCACAACTCTCTGCTTCTCTGTTCAACATTCTCTACTAGATCATGCTAATCAGTCAATTAACTATGAAATCCTCTTGCATACACTTCATACATTACTTCCACACACATCTGAATAACCCCTTGAAGTTTATCTTATACCTCTTCATTTAAGTAAAATAAATCTTTTCCACTTAATCAAGATCGTAGATCTTAGGTTAGGTTAGATCCAAGGGATCTTTCCATCTTTACATTTAATTTATTTCTCCTAAGAAATCACTAATTAAATCTTTGGTCCATGCATTAATTATAGTTACCCATGCATTTAAATACTATGGACCAATCATGCTTATCCTCCATTAAATTTACATATCCCAATAAAATCAACAATGTCGGCCAGAGATCTCAAATCTCAACAATTACCAAAATATTACTGCTCGGCCAACACTGAGTTCTTCCACTTGGTCATCACTGGTTTCCTCAGCAATTCACTGGCGCTCGGTCATCACAAACTTCTCTCGGCATAAACTATTCTCAATAGACTGTCATCAAAAGATAAACAACACATTACTTTGCTAATGTGCCAACTGATCAGGTACCCTTGTGGTTTCCCATAACTCAACCATTTCACTTGGTCTTCTTGTTATCCTTACCTTCAAATCTTCTACATCAATCAATAGATATGGTACTCAAACAGATAGCAATAGTCTCACCAGTTAAGGTTTGACATCAATGACAAAACAACAATTGTTTCCATTGTAGCTTTCCAACACCAAAGAGCCCAATCTATTTTTTTCTTTAGGTTGAATACCATATAACCAAGAGACAAACTTAAAACCAACATTACCACTCCAATTAGACCATTAAAATTGGCAAACAATTTTATTTAAGTCTTCATAACCTTCTTTTGAAGGCATGCAACAAGAAGAATATGATACATGTGATGCAAGTAAAAACCAATTCACAATTTGCATCCTTCCTACTAAGAAATTTTTTTTATTCCTCCATATACAAAGTTTATTTCTCCATATAAATTATTTATTTTCTATCTTATTTAGAAATCAGCCCTACTTTTCAAAAGGGGAGCACCCATCCCAAATGAAATGCCCAAATAATAAAAATATAGGCAATGTTTAATTCGTTGCCAATTTTAATGGATCCAATGAAGGACTAGAACATATTGCTATTGCACCCTTAGAAATTTAGTTTTTTTGTGTCCTAACTTTGAATAAAAAATAGATAAGGAAAGGTCAAAGCTCCAACATATTAATTCCCTTTTCTAAATTATGAATAAAGAGCTTGTTATACACAACAAAATACAAGTTAAGGAGATTTGAATTATTGGGAATGGAGATACTCCTAATCGTGTTCATTTGGTTGTATTTTTGTAGTAAATAACAAAGTGCATCAAAACAAAAATATAGAGAAAGGGTGACAATGACCAACCTTGTCTAATTAAATTCTATAAGTGAGACTTGTCTAAAAAAATCTTTATTTATTAGTAATTGGGAATTAACATCTTTGAAATTCATACAAGTGTGCTTACATATCTTAGGTCCAAACCTCAACCATTGTAACATTTTGAGAATAAAGCCCCAATACATTCTATCATATGCTTTGTTGAATTCCCGCCTAACTAGAAGAGCATTCTAACTTAATTGTTGAGCCTACTCTAAATTTTCCCATGCCAAGATAAGGTTGTCAATGATAAATCTCCATCTAAAGAACCCAACCTATTCATGTCTTACTATCCCTTTTCCCACAAGTTCATTCCTAGCTAAAATGAATTTATCTATGGTTTTATAATAAGTAGTAAGACAAATGATGGGGTGTCACCGAAAGATAATGTCCTCATTTCTTGAGGCTGGAAGAAGCTTGACAAAACCTTGTTAATATTGGGACCTAAAGAAACTTGAACTAAAGCTCTGATATATAATAGATAAAATCATGTTTAATATGGTTTCATATAATTTTATACAATTCCATTGAAATCCCATATATCCCCATACTTTTATTAGATGCAATTGAAAGAAAAACCCTGTTACAAGTGTGGTGCAAGAGAACCTAAGGTTAGAAACATTTCTAGGATAGAAATCATTTTTGGTTTGTAAGGTGTTTTTTTCCACCATTCTTATAATTATCGATGTCAATCAGTGAATGAAAACCATAGTTTCTAAATAATTGTTTTCTAGTTTAAGTGTTTGTTGAGGTAGCTTATATACCTCTGGAAATCCAACTAAATCTCGAGCTACCAAGATTTGGTAAAGTGGCACTAAGTTATACTAGTACTCAGGAAATTCTATTGCTCGGTAATGCTACTCGAGAATCTTGCTTGGTTTACTCTAGGTTGCTCGGGTACGCTGTGCAGAATGCACAAGAATGTCGCTCAGTAATGTATCTCAGGTTACACTTGGTGCTCGGGGTTTTTACTCAGTGGTGTTTCTCAAGGTTTCTTAGATTGCGGGTTGTTGACTGGCGCTCAAGTATTGAAGGAAAATTTTATTTTGATGCTCAGGGTTTGTGCTTGGTAATGGTGTTCTGTTGCTCGGTTATGTCGATTAACGGCCCAGTAAATGTAGGATGTGATGTTTGTGACCAACTGGGTTAATCATAACAGCTCTTAACATCTCATTTTTGTCTTTGATGGACAGTGACACCTATTCCAGTGATGGGAGGGTCATTTATGGCTCAACCATGCCATCTGTGAAAGGTGGTTGAAGTTGTTAAAGAGCACAAGATATTTTGGAGATATTTCTGAGAGATAGCTATATAGTTAAAAGCTTTTGTAACAAAGTAGTAGTAGATAGAGAAGAGAGGAATGTATTATATTTTTAAATAGATTAGAGTTTGTGAATACATAGAGCATTTGGAGAATCATCTTGAGCATTTTGTGATGGATTCCATATGTAGTGTGTGTGATTGTGTTATTCAGGTTGAACCAGTCGGGTAATGACCAAGGTCAATTAGTGAACAAACACCATAGTTTCTAAATAGTTGTTTTCTAGTTTAAGTGTGTGTTGAGGTAGCTTATAAACCTCTGGAAATCCAACTAAATCTCTAGCTATTGAGATTTGGTAAAGTGACACTAAGTTATACTAGTGCTCGGGCAATTATGTTGCTCGGTAATGCTACTTAGGAATCTTACTCGATTTACTCTAGGTTGCTCGGGTATGCTATGCAGAATGCTCAGTAATGTCTCTCAGGTTACACTTGGTGCTCGGGGTTGTTACTCGGTGGTGTTGCTCGGGGTTGCTTATATTTCAGGTTGTTGACTGGAGCTCAGGTATTGAAGGCAAAGTTTATTTTTTCACTCGGGACTGGTGCTGGATAATGGCAGTTTGTTGCTCTGTTATGTCGGTTAACAGCCCAGGAGATGAGGGATGTGACATTTGTGACCAGCTGGGTCAACCACAATAGCTCTCAACATGTTTCTTTTTCTTTGATGGATAGTGACACCTATTCCAGTGATGGGAGGGTCATTTATGGCTTGACCATGCCATCTATGCATGGTGGTTGAAGTTGTTAAAGAGAACAAGATATTTTGGAGATATTTCTAAGAGATAGCTATATAGTTAAAAGCTTTTGTAAGAGAGTAGTAGTAGACAGAGAAGAGAGGAACGTATTATATTTTGTAATAGATTAGAGTTTGTGAATATAGAGAGCATTTGGAGAATCATCTTGAGAATTTTGTGATGGATTCCATGTGCAGTGTGTGTGATTGTGTTATTCAGGTTGAACCAGTTGGTTTATCTTCGAAGGTGGAACTATCCTATAAGGTTCCATATCATGAAATAGTAGCTTTATAGTGAGAACCAGGGCTAGATCACTTGAGATGAAGATCTTAGTGACTTTCTCAGGTAAGGGTTTTATAATACCCTATAAGGTCCATTCAGAGACCTTACAGCAGGGTCAAGCTAACTCTCGGTAACAACTAGACTTGGGATTGTACATCAGATTGGTATCAGAACACAAACTTCTTGTTACACCGAAACTGAACGCCAAAGATAATCTAAATTCAAGAGTTGCCAAGAATACTAGAAGGAAAACCTATATGGAACATCTTGTCAAATGGTAGGGACAAGCTGATTCAGAGGCTACATGGGTGAAAGAAACTGATTTCAAGAAGCTAGGCATCAATCCTGACTTACTCCAATCAACTAGAAGTTGATTTCTTTTTGTTTGGGGAGTATGGTGCAGGAGCACCTAAGGTTAGAAATATTTATAGGATAGAGAGCATTTTTGGTTTCTAAGGTGTTTTGTTCCACCATTCTTGTAATGACCAAGGTCAATCAATGAAAAAACACCATGGTTGATAAATAGTTGTTTTCTAGTTTAAGTGTGTGTTGAGGTAGCTTATAAACCTATGGAAATCCAACTAAATATCTAGCTACCAAGATTTGGTAAACTAGCACTAAGTTATACTGGTGCTCTGGCAATTCTGTTGCTTGGTAATGCTACTTAGGAATCTTGCTCAGTTTACTCTAGGTTTTTCAGGTATGGTGTGTAGAATGCTCAAGAATGTTTCTCAGTAATGTCTCTTGGGTTACAATTGGTGCTTGGGGTTGTTACTTGGTGGTGTTTCTTAGGGTTGCTTAGATTTCTAGTTGTTGACTGGCGCTTGGGTATTGAAGGCAAACTTTATTTTGATGCTTGGGACTGGTGCTCGGTAATGGTGGTCTGTTACCCATAGAGAGAGGAGAAAAAACTCCTGAAGGAATAGTTAGCTGAAATGGCATGCAAGTTAGAAGAAGTGTGGCTTCAAACTATAGCAGTTAGTGAACTGATTGGAGAAGTTGATGCGAAGGATAAATTAGTGGCCAAGGAGGACAAGATCCCAGAGCCAGACCCTATGCTTCAAAAATATCTATTCTTGAAAGCATTGAAGGAAATGAGGGGTAAGTCCTTAGAAGGTGTGCCTCTATTTAGTGGAAAAATGGATCCAGAATTAATCGTGTAATGGATAAAAGGTCTTGAAAATCACTTTGATTTTGATAGTGTGACTGAAGCTCAGAAAGTCAAAATAGCCAAGACAAGATTGAGAGGAACTACTCTCACTTGGTGGAAATTTATCCAAGATGAAAGGGAAAAATGAGGAAAGATGAAGGAAAATTATAGTTGGAAAGGTATGGTGGCAAAGATGAAGGAAAATTATCTTCCTGATGATTATGAAGTGAAATTGCACAAGAAAAGGCAGAATCTGAGGTAGAAAGACTTAGAAGTCAGTGCCTATACAGAAGAGTTTCATAAGCTATGCTTAAGGTCCCATGTGATGGAAGAAGAAAGCCTAAAAGTAGCAAGATACCAGAATGGCCTCAAATCAAGTATTGAAGAAGAGATTAGTCTCTTAAGCCCCAATACTGTACACCAATGCTATCAACTAGCCCTTAAAGTGGAAGAGAAGTTCAAGAAGAAGCAAGACTCAAATAGTAGAGGCAGAGGAAGAGACAATATAGGTCAGAAAGGAGGATATGCAGGAAGAAATATAGAAGCTAAGAATCAGAGTGAGAATAAAATCACAAAGAACCAAGGATAATCCAGTAACACTAGAGGTGGTTACAACCAAGGAAGAGGTTCAAATAATAGTTCAAGAGGAAGAACTGATAACCAAGGAAGATGATCTTACTTCACTTCAATGAATTGCTATAACTGTTAGCAGTTTGGGCATCCTACATATCTGTGTCCTACAAAGAGCTCTACATCACAAGGAGGAGAGAAAAGAGATAATTATGTGCAAGAAGAGTCTTCTAGAAGCAAGACTGCATAAGTCCCCATAGGATCAAAGATGGGAGATCATTTGATGGTTCAGAGAGCACTCCTCAAATAACCCATCAAAGAAGAGCCAAGCCAAAGAAGATATTTGTTTCAAGTCAACTACAAGGTACTCGGTAAGGTCAGTAAAGTTATCATAGATTAAAGTTATACTGAGAATATAGTTTCTTTAGAAAATATTGAGAAGTTAAAATTGACAAGGATACCTCACACTAAGCCTTATAGAGTTACTTGGTTGAATAAAGATCAACATGTAATAGTCAATGAACAAGCTTGGATAGAATTTTCCATAGGGAGGTATAAAGACAGAGTTTTGTGTGATTTCCTACCCATGGATGTGTGTCATATTCTATTAGGTAGACCTTGGCAGGTTGACCAAGTTGTAGTGCATGATGGAGTTAAGAACTCCAATTCCTTCAACAAGGATTGAATAACTTTTAGGTTACAGTCCTAAGGAGGACAAAGACACTGTGGAGCTCAAGAGTTTGGTCAACAACATGCAGATAATGATCATCAAAGCGGAGGAACTTGTGCAGGGAATGTAGCTGTCCTTTTCTCTGTCCCTCTGGGGTTTTTTTGCTGTCCCTATTTATTGCTATTTCTCAGTGACTTTTTTGGTTCAATTGCTTGTTTTTTATTTCCTTTCCTTTTTGGGTGCCATGGCACAGTTGTATTTTGTCTTTGTTGAATATATATTTTTAACTCTTTAGGTTTCAAGTCCTTGTAAAACCTGCTAAACTTTATTACTTTGTAAAGGTTTCGGGTTCTTGTAAAACCTATTTTTACTTAATCAGAACTTCTAGGTTACAGTCAACCTTAGAAGAAGAGAAAGAAAACAAAAGGGGTCCCAACCTACTATTTTTCGGTGAGAAAGAATTCTTAAAGACATTGGAAGAAGAAGATGGAGTAGGCTTTGCTTTGGTTTTAAAACCAAAAGGTGGAAGGGAAATAAGAGGGAAGAGTTGCCTTTAGAGATCCAAAGGTTCTTAACTCAATACAAGGCCATATTTAGTGATGGTCAACCAGCTATCCTACCACCTGAGAGATCTATTTGTCATCAAATTGAATTTATCCTAGGAGCCTCACTTCCAAACAAAGATGCTTATAAGATGACCCCACAGCAGAATGCACAGATTTCTAACCAAATCCAAGAACTAATTAACCAAGGGTTAATTAGAGAAAGCATAAGCCCTTGTGTTGTTCCTATAGTACTATCCCCAAATAAAGATGGTACTTGGAGGTTGTATACTGATTTGAGTGCCATAAATAGGATTACTATTCGGTATAGGTTCACAATACCAAGGATAGAAGATTTGATGGATTGTCTTGGTGGAGCTAGATACTACTGCAAGATAGATCTTAAGAGTGGATATCATCATATCAGAATTAAAGGGGGAGGTGAGTGGAAGATTTCTTTTAAGACTACCAAAGGACTTTATGAATGGATTGTTATGCCTTTTGGGTTGTCAAATTCCCCAAGCACATTTATGAGATTGATGAATGAGGTTTCTAAGGAATTCATTTGAAAATGGGTTGTGGTGTATGACATCCTAGAGTGTTCAAAAAAACAAAAGAGGATCATCTTAGACATCGGTAAGTGGTAATGCAAAGACTGCATGAAGAAAAGTTGACAATCAACTTGGAAAAGAGTGAGTTCATGAAGCAAGAGTTGGTATGTCTAGGATTTGTTATCTTAGAAGGTAACCTTAAAATTGATATCAACAAGGTGGAAGAAATCTTAAATTGTCCTACACTGAAGTCAACAACTGAAGTCAGGATCTTCCATGGTTTAGCACAGTTCTACCAGAAGTTCATTAAATAGTTTAGTGAAATCAGTGCCCCTATTTTAGATACCATCAAAGGGGGTATGGAAGACAAGTTCCCATGGAACGAGTAGGCTGATGAGGGATTTGAGCATCTAAAAAAGAGGATAGAGACTCGACCAATATTGACACTTCCTAATTTTGATAAATTGTTTACTATAGAGTGTGATGCTAGTAACATTGATGTTAGTGCAATTTTAAGTCAAGAAGGAAAGCCAGTAGCCTTTCATAGTGAGAAGCTTAGTGATGCAAAGAGGAAGTATTCCTCATATGATTTGAAATTGTATGCATTAATGCAAGCACTATGTAAATGGAGACATTATCTCCTTCCCAAAGAATTTGTTGTCTTTACCAACAATCAGGCTTTGAGTTTTCTAAGTTCACAGGATAAACTAAGCCAAAAGCATATGAAATGGGTGGAGTATATACAAGTCTATACTTTCAACATAAAGAACAAGAAGAAAGTACAAAATAAGGTAGCAGATGCATTGAGTAGAAGGTTACTCACAGTGCAAGAAGTTCAGCTAAGGAGCATTGGCATTGAAAGCTTCAAATATCTTTATCCAGTAGATGAAGACTTTGTAGCAGCATACCAGGTATGTCAAGAGTATCAAAATCATTTTCATAGTGAGTATTTAGAGTATACTCTTCAAGAAGGTCTTCTATTTAACGGAGGAAAACTCTGTGTATTGAGAGGTTCCATGAGGGAGAACCTAGTACAAGAAAAGCATAATGGTTCCTTAAGTGGACATTTTGGGTTGAATAAGACTCTAGAGTTGGTCAAGAGGTACTACTATTGGCCAAGAATGAATTGGGATGTCCAGAAGTATGTAGAGACTTGTATGGTTTGTCAGAAGGAAAAAAGGACTTCATCCAATGTAGTATTGTATCAGCCCCTTCCTATCCCAAAAAGTCCATGGGAATGCCTTAGTATGGATTTTGTAGCTAGACTACCAAAGACCAAACAGGGAATGGAAAACATCTTTGTGATTGTTGATATGTTCAGAAAGATGGCTCAATTTATGCCATGTAAGACCACACATGATGCATTTTACATCACAAATCTTTTCTTTAGGGAAGCAGTAAGGATACATGGATTACCTTTGAGTAACGTATCAGATAGAGACTCCAATTTCATGAGTCAATTTTGGAAAAGCTTATGCAAGAAGCTTGGTACAAATATTTCTTTTAGCTCAGAATATCATCCACAGACCGATGGTCAGAATGAAGTGGTGAACCAAATCTTAGGAAAACTTTTGAGATGCCTCACCAAGGAATATGGACAATCATGGGAGAACATTTTTGGGCCAACTAGTTAGCATGTGTTAATTCTTTTCTACACATTATGTTTTATGCCAACTTTGGGGGATGTTTCATTGTGTGAAACTATTTTAAATCAATCGAGTAATACATGCTACCATGTATTTATGTTCCCTTTGTCTCTTGAGGTGGACCACATTGAGCACAAGTGCTCATGGTGGATAACTTTGTGTAAATAATGTTTATTTCTATAGTACCCAACCTAGTTGAGGGTTTCAATGATCAAGTTGATACATACACACACACACACACACACATAAATGTGAAAATATTTGATATGAGTGTGGATTGAGTGTGTATTGATCATAGATGTGAAAGTGAAAGAGCAGAGGTGTGAATATCAATTTATGATGCACTTTGATGATAATATCTTTTGGCATGGTAGAGTTTGAGGTAGTGAATGTGTAAATTGTATTTGGCATGATATTAGCCTCTTAAAAAAGTGGTTGAGGACTATTTCACAATCAGGAGATATTTCTTCATTTAATTTCATCAATTCCCTGAGATTGCTATAAGATAGTGAGTCCTTTTGGAAGCTTATGCATATTGCACTTGCCTTGGAGTTGTGCACTTCAATCTACAAGTCACCTTGTATTTTTCCATGGGATTATGCATCTTAGTCTTGCAAGTCCCTTGTATCTTTCCCTAAGTTTGTGCACCTTAGCTTGTAAGTGAAATTTAGGAGCAATGTGCTTCCTTGGCCTCTAGCCCAAAATATTGTAATAATTTATTCATATATAGTAAGTGTGATTATCGTCATGGTTTTTCTCACATTGGGTTTTCCATGTAAAATTTTGGTGTTCATGTGTTTTGTGTTCATTATCTTATCTTTCATTGATGGTTTAGTTGGATAAAAATAATTAATAAGTGTTTGTGATAGAAAAAGTTTAAGGTTTCCTTTGACTAATTCATCCCCCTCTCAGTCTCATGGTGTGTTCAACATGTTGAATTGCTAAAAATAGCCTGAAGTCCCAAAGTAAAAGTTTTGCATTTTAAAAATTTTCTTAGACATAGTAGGAAGGCTACAAATAACTCCTTGTGATCCTTTGGCCTAGAATTTAAGCCTTTAGTCAATTGCGTCTAGCACAACCCAAAATACTAGTGATATCCCATGTCAACCATTTTTCATTGTTGGAATAACACTTTTGGTACCCAATGTTGACTATTTGTAACTAGTTAAAGAATAATAAAGTTGACTTCATATTCAAATACTACACATGGATCTCTATATGTTTTTTTTATTAGTTCTCAACTAATTTTTTGATATACATAGAACATTGATAGCCATAAATCCTACAAAAGTCCAAAATCTATCAACAAGTAATGTATTTAAAAGTTTCTTAATTAGGAAGAATTATTTTTATGATACTTGAACCCTATCAAGGATAAGGAACTAGTTGATTGGTTCTTGCAAAACTAAGTGGTGGGAGTAGAATTGAGGGGATCAACATATCTTTGCACATGTAATTCCTATCATCAATATCACTTGTCTAGCTTAAGTTAGTGTATATACCTTTGGACTATTACAAAATCTAGAAGTAGAATCAATGCAAAATTGAATAGTAACTTGATTATATTGAAGTATGTGCTTCATTTTTGTCTAATGGCTCTCACAAAGGTCTTGTGTGCATTGAGGGTCTATCCCAACATCCAATGAATGATTAGAATGGGGACAAGTGAGATATAGTAAACACCCACTAACTATTGGCATAAAGTAGCATCAATTATTGATGTTGAACACTCGATACCGATTAGAAATAATTAGAACTATCACCCTCTCCTCATTTATGGTTGCTTTTAAAGAATCAAACAATTTATGAGACCACTCCATTGATGACATGTAGCTGATTGAATGTTTGATAATGTTAAGTTGAAGATGATGCAAGACATTAAAATAGTTAATGGTTTGTATTGTCATTGATGTCAACTTGATATCATTTGTATGGTCATGTACATAATGCCAAAGACTTTAGAGAATCAATGTCACAAAGATTATGCTTTCAACAATGCATAAAAGTAAACTATTCACTAAGTGACAAACAACACCAATGGACTGCACACCATCGGTAAAGGCACACAAAAAGTCATAGTGATGCCCGATGAGCAGAAGACAGTGTTACTTGACGAAGCAAAAATCCTATGCTGCCCAACGAACAGAGATCATGAAGCTAACTAGAGTTGCATCAATGAAACTGGAAACTGTCACTGATAACGAACTGCAAAGTAGACCGACAGAATAGAGAGTTAAGAAAATGAAAAAATATCTAGCTAGCCGAGCTTAAGGATAGACTTAACTGGTTGTTTTATTTGTTTTATCTACCCAGAGTTAGGTAAAGAAGGTTTGTACAGCTGACAAGAAGATAACTATGAGATAAATAAAGAGTTAAAGCCGTAAATCAGATTGGCAAGATTATTTTTCACGCCAAGAATCAAGAATCAAGAATTAAGGAATATCATGTCTATATAAGAGACTAGCATAATTCATTTCCGAAAATCGCTACAAAAAGGAAGCAATCAGATACACGGGGAGTGAATAGAAAGAGGATGCTGAAGAGAAACCGATGAAGGATAACTTCATACAGTCCTGATCAATCAAGCTGAAGGAGAGCTAAGGAATTTTGTGGACACCGACAAACATTGAAGCCCAGCATCACAAAGCAGAAAGTGTGGAGCACAAAGAATTGAATTGATACATTGATCAGAGAGGTATTGTACTTAAATAGATCTAAAAATCTGCAATTCAAGTTGCATTAGAAATAGGTCATAATGTTTCA
>MU223296.1:3311977-3348335 GCA_018584345.1 Thuja plicata | reverse complement strand
AGGGTTGGCTCCTAACAGGGCTCACTTCAGAAGAGTGAAAATTTGGGGTACCGATCCCAGTGGTTTTTTCCCTTAACAGGGTTTCCACATTAAAATCCATGTGTTATGTGTGTATGGTTTATTACTTCATTGTTTTACATTTCACATATGCATGTCTGGATTGATTGGTATACTCTGTATATTTACTGAGTATCAGTAAATAGTTTTTATTGCTTATCGGTTATCAAGGAGAATAAGGACAGACAAGGTAAACTGACAAACAGTTTATTATTTCAAGTATTTTATGACATACATCTTGTAGGGACTTAATAATCTGAGGTGTATTGATTGGTGGTAAAAGGTTAAAGGATAAAAATTTGAGGCAACTGATTCACCCCCCCTCTCAATTATTAATAACATCCATCACATCCTAAACAACACAAAATAATGTCTAGGAAGTTTTATTTATTCAATATTTGGTAATATCTACATAACAATCATTTGGTGTATCAATTTAATTGGAAATTTGAATCTTATTGAGCATATAATTTGCTTTTAAAAGTGTTTATGTGCATATTTTAGCGCCATGCATATGCAAACATATCTATAATGGTGTAACCAAAAGTAAATTCTATGGATGTTGCTAGCATAAAGGGATAACTAAGAGAATATGGTTTGTGAGGGAGCGATGTCTTAAGAATTTTGAAAATATTCTATAAAGAGCTAAGTTGTCATTGGGTGTTGGTGAAGAATAAATAAAGGGGCACTTAAAAGGAAATGACAATGCAAGGAGGAGAGATTGTATCAATTAATGAACTATATGGATGATTGAATTTGGTAACACGAGTTTAAAATTGATTTCTAAAAAAATATAATTTTAGATTTTAGTCGCTAAAGGAAAAAACTAACATAATTTTTTTTTTTTGATGAATAGTGCCTTTTCAATTAATAAAATATCAAAGTTACATATCCACAAAAAAGGGGCCGGGGGACATAAAAATCACCCCGCAGAGTTCACATGGCCAAGCCAGAAACAGAGCACAACTATTCATAAAAAAAATAGGCATAAAGCCATTAAGTAGCAAGAGCAGTAGCATAAGGAGGAGGATCTTTATCATCAGAACCCCACACATTATTAGGGTTAACAGGAGGGTCGGGGAGTGACCATCCATCATCTTTAGCTTCTTCTTTATCTTTCTCTTTCACCCTGGGTAGAGAAATGGCCAAAGCCAGGAGGGGAAACTTGGAAGAGGTGGTAGGATGCCAATCAGAGCCATGACAAGAACCAGGAGCATCAAGAGGGGCAGACTGAGCTGGAGCTGGAGACCACCCAGAAGAATAGTGAGGAAAAGAAGATGAGTGGTGTCTCCAACTATCACCGCCACCTCTCAAAGAGTGGTGGTGGGGTGCCTGTGAATGTGGGGTGCATGAGCGGCGTGCCGAGGAGCTATGCCTACAGAAACAGCCTCTGGGATGAGTACCCTCAGTAGAAATGGCATCAAGAGGAACCCTGGAAATAGTGCAGGGAGCAACTCCTACAGGTGAGCCACCTCTAGAGCCACTTTATTGTCTTGAACTTGAATTTGCATCATAACATTATTACAAATGCAAGCCTTGTTATACAGAGAAACATTCGTATCAAGAAAGCTATGAGAAAACATAACAACATTCCTATCTTTCCATAAAGTGAACAAAATCTCCATCCTAAAAGTATGCCAAATCTGGGTAAACTTGGAGGGAATTCTAGGAGAATCTCCTAAGACAGTCATGTGCCAAGAAAAAGGTTCAGGCCGAAAGGGCTTGAAGAAATCATGAATCCATTGCCAATACTGTTGAGCTCCCCTACAAAACTAGAAGATGTGCAAAAATGATTCAGGATGACCACAGAAAGGACATTGAGGGTCATGAATACCTAGATGTTTGAGCCTAGGGCCAACTAGGAGCCCTTGAAAAAGTAGACACCAAGAAAAAAGAGCCATCTTGGGCTCTATAATGGTAGCCCAGATGGTTTGAAAGCAAGAGCTGCAGTGAGAAGTGGAAGAATGAAGATGCCATCTCTGATTAAGGGTATCCACCATTGAAAGATGGGGGGACAACCACCTATAACCCAGCCTTGGTTTCTAATTGCTAAAAGGCATGGCAGGATACCATTTCCAATCCTTCCACTAGGGCTTGACAGACTGAATACAATCTTATGAAACAAGTTGGTAGGAATCGCAGAAACAAAAAGATCAAAATTCTGGTGATCTGAGCGAGCCAAATGATACTGCACCTGCATATCCTCCCATGAACAGAGACCCATTGAGGCTCTAGAGAAGAGGTCCTTGGGAGTCTGGATGCCATGTTTGAAAAAACACATAGCACTAGTCCCTTGAGTCTTAGCTAGAGGGATGCCTTGAATAGAAAACAACAGAGACCACTAGAGGCTCTGTTGATTGAAAGAAAGACCATTGCAAAAGGAATCACCATCCCAATGGATGCAAGGCTTAATATCTTCCCAAGCTTTCCAAATGCTCTTGATGATGAAGGTACCCTGGATTTGAATGGGTTCTTTCATAGCGAGAAAGGTCTAGAGACCAATGCCCTTCCAATCCAGCCTATGAAGTGGGAAGCCAAAAGAGATGCAATGCCTGACAAGAATTTCCAGGCCTCATCACTAGTAAGAGCACAAATAATCCACTTTGCACAGAGATCATGCCCCTGCCTCTGAGTGGAGAGAAGGTCAAGGCCTCCAGAATCACGAGGAAGGCAATAGAACTCTCAGGCAACCCTATAAAACCCATGGCCATCAGCACCAGAGGCCCAAAGAAAATCTCTGACCAAACATTCCAGCTTGAGATAAGAAGCCTTAGAGGGAGCCCAACAAGAGGAGTAGTAAACATGAGTAGCAGCCAATACTTTGGAACAAATCTGAAACTTGCAGATCCAATATTGCAGCTTTTTTTCAATCTTGGCAATCATAGCATTCCATAAATCCATATAGGAGCCATGGAAAGCAAAGGGAATGCCCAGGAAATGGAAAAATTCCCCATTTTGAACCCATTTCTAGCCAAAATTATTAAGCCAGGTAGGGGTTGGAAGAAAAGATTGTCTAAAATAAAGAGTTTTAGACCATTGGATAATAGATCCAAAGGCTTGACAAAAGGTGTCCAGGCACTGCAAGGCATTGGAGATGTTCTCCTCATCCTCAATAAGAGTGAGAAAAGAGTCATCAGAAAAGTGACCATTAACAAGCTGGGAAGAGGAATCAAGAAGGGAAATGCCATGAACCAAACCAGAGAAAATAGAGTTGGTAAGAAAATACCCAAAGCCTTCAGCATCAAGCACATATAAGGTAGGAACTAGCGGACATGGATCAAAAATTCCCAAAAGTATCAGATTGGGACCCATTGAAGGTAATGCACATAGAGGCATCACCAAAAAGAATTTCCACAGACTGCAGGAAGTGAGGACTGAACCCAATAGCTTGAAGCATAGCAAGAATAAAAGGCCATTCAATGCAGTCATATGCTTTAGCAAAATCAATTTTGAGGAATAGGGTAGCTTGTTTAGATTGGCGAGCCCATTCCATCCCTCCCCAGATAGCAATAATGTTGTCAAGAATATACCTGGATTTAATAAAACCAGTTTCTTCAAGGTGGACAATAAGAGGAAGGAGATGTCTGATTTTAAGAGCTCATGCTTTGGCAATTATCTTGTAGGAGATGTTCAACAATGTGATGGGCCTCTAATTGTAGATATCCTTCGGATCACCAGATTTAGGTATGAATTTGATATTCCCTTTATTAATTAAAGTACCCAAAATTTTACTGTGAAAGGCCTCGAGGTAGACTTTGTGCAAGTCAGGACCAACAGCATCCCAAAGGTGTTTGTAGAACTCACAGGGGAAGCCATCGCATCCTGGAGATTTATCATTGGCCATAGAAAAAGCCACTTCTCTGAGGTCAAAGATGGTAAGCAATTGCTCACAAAAGGCATGCTTCTTGACCACTAGGCGGTTTGGAGTAACAGCAATACAAGCCTTCAGATCCTCTTCCCGCGTAGCTAAATTACCCTACGATGCAAACACTTGTTCATAATGCTGAACAAAAGCCTGAAGAATGACCGGAAGCTCAGTAAGGGTTTCAGATCCTTTTTGAATCTTTTTAATACCAACATTGGTATAACGGGATTTGAGAGCATGAAAAAACTCCTTAGACGCTTTATCACCCACCTCCAACTGGTGGAGGCAGGCTTTGATTTGAGCTTCACGACCAGCATAGGAATCTACAATTTTCTTCTCATGTCAGGGCGGACCCCATGAGGGGTCCAGCTCTTGTTTACCTAGTCTTTGAGGATACTTTTAGGAGGAGTACGACCCACAAAATATCCAATCAGAGTATGCTTTTCTAACCTTTCACATGCATAATCAAATTCTTGCAGATTAAGAACAATATCAGGGTTACCTCATGAAAGACCTTTGGGACGAACTTGTGAGGATGTTTGTTCAGAGGAGGCACCATGGCTTTCCAAAGCTTCAACTCGTGCACCAGCAACAACTGATGGGCCCAAGTTAGCCAGAGCCATACTAAAAGCTAACCCTAATGCAAAAATCCTGTAGTAAATGCGGTATGACAGATGGAAATGCGGTACAACATATATCAGTATGAAAATGGTAAGAGAGAAAGGACATAAAAATAATGGCCTAAAAGTGGAGCAAATCTCCTCAAAAAATCTACAAAATTTGAGCCCACTTCACTGAATGGCAGCGTGAAGGTTGGTTAGCTATTGTTATCTGGAACTAAATGATGCTGTAGTTAAATTAAAACAATTTTGTATACCTATTTATGAAAAACACAAAATGTACCGGCTGGGAATCAAACCGTGGTCACTCAATGAAAGTTAAAGAGATTTGAAAGAGATTGATTGAGGAATGTGTCGTAAACATATAAATGAAAGAGAAATGAATCTTTCATGCCATCGCCACCAACTGAATAATAAATAAAATGGATATGCGGGGTATCGAACTCGCATACAAAGCATAATTATAATTCAAACTATAGCATCCATTGTAGTTATGAAACATATAGTATCTCCACCATTGCACTCAAGGATTTGAAATTTGATCTTTGTCTAATTGATAACTAATATTTGCATGTTCTTTGGAAAAACATTGCAGCTGGAAGGAGCATGATGAAATTTTCAAAATTGATGTCAAAGCTAAATTGTTAGTATTTCCACTTTTTATGATCACTAGTTTGAAAAAAGAGTCAAACATTTATTTTTTATAGATTTAAAAAAATATTAATAAATAAAAATTCAAAAGGACTTCTTTTCAACATAATTTATAATAAAAATAAAACAATAGGAAGATGGATAAATACATCATTTCAATTTATTTTTCTATAAATAGTCCCAAAAAGATATGTTTTAAAAGGGAAATTGAGGTTGTTGAACTATCATACATATGTCATCTATAGGTAGTTTGAAATGTTTAACTCTCCAAGTCAAAATTTGTACTCAATTTTCTTCAACTTTTTTCTTGGAATTGACATTTTTTGTTTCTTTATTCAATCTTTGGATTTAGATCAAGGAGACTTAAATAGATATTTTTCCTAGGAAAACAAATAAATTGATATTTAGTTAATCACTACCAACCCTTAAAAATATTCCATTGCAAGGGAGTGCGAAGCTTTATGGTTAAATTCACAGGGGTAGTTACTTAACAAAAATGGTAACCCTTTATGCTTGTTATTTAAACAAAAAATATCCTTAAAAGTAATGCTAGGTAGCCTAGTCTATTAAATTAAATCTCATAAGTCTCCAAACTCTCGAACCCCTTTCCTAAATAAACCATGGTTTTCCTTGGGAAGAAGAGATCCAGGGGTCATCCTTAACATTCAACAATTTTATTCTACCAAATAGATGAAGATCCAAAAATGAAACCATGTTGTAATGAAGAACCTTTTCCAATTTAAACAATTGCAAACATGTTGTCAATCCTTCCACATGGAGTTTAGAAGAAATATAGTTTTAATTTCAAATAAATGGGCTGTCAAAATTTTATATAACCATGTGGTCCAAACAATGGTAAACTAATTTTTCCATGGTTATTCCATTAACAACTTCATAAACCATTTTGTAGACAAACATATCCCTTGACTTCTAGGAACCAATGAGCCCAATCTATTTTTTTCTTTAGGTTGAATACCATATAACCAAGAGATGAACTTAAAACCAACATTACCACTCCAATTAGACCATTAAAATCGGCAAAAAAATTTATTTAAGTCTTCATAACCCTTTTTTGAAGGCATGCAACAAGAAGAAATGATACATGTGATGCAAGGAAAAACCAATTCACAATTTGCATCCTTCCTACTAAGGAATTTTTTTTATTCCTCCATATACAAAGTTGATTTCTCCATATAAATTATTTATTTTGTATCTTATTTAGAAATCAGCCCTACTTATCAAAAGGGGAGCACCCATCCCAAATGGAATGCCCAAATAATAAGAATATAGGCAATGTTTAATTTGCTGCCAATTTTAATTTTAAAGAGTTAAACAGAAACCCATAAATCTTAACCTCCTGTAAACATAACACATCCAGATTGTAAAGTCTGCGACGGGTATCATGAACATAGTACTTTCTAGAGAGGTCAGTTAGACCTTAAACATTCCAGGACAAAAAATTCATAAAAACTCTTGCATGGTTTCCTCATCCCCAAGAGAGGAGAAGATATTCTGCAAGAAGGTTGGTATAGAGCCAAAGCTGGGGAGTAAATCTATAGAAGAGGTAAACCACCTTTTATCTAGGTCATCCATGTGTCCATCAGGACTACGAGACCGACACAAAGACCGGGAGGAAACTGAAGAATCCGCTGGCGGTGCGAGCACCACTTCTGGAGTGGAATGCTTCACGGCAGAGCTTTTCCCCTGAATAACAAGGTTTGAAACAAGTGGAGGTGGCACATCAGTGGAAGGAGGATATTTTCCAACTGAAGGTTCCAGTGGTGACACAATAGTGGTAGTGGCTTGCGTCATCTTGGAGCTTGAGGCATTCTTTAATTTTCGCGAGACTGTAGTCCATTCTTCTTTTTTTCCAGCTTTCGTATTTTTGGTCGGTGCTTCGTTTGGTAGTGGCTTTACCTGAGGGGTAGATAGCGGGCAATCCTTAATCTTTTGTTTTGTCTATTGACACTGATAACAGGTGTTGGGCAGGTTCAAATAGAGCACTTTTTGAGAAATGGTGAGAGAACCAACCTGGATTCCAATAGTGTCCTTGAGGTCCCTAGAAAGCTCAACCTCAACACAGACATGCTTCTGGGGACGGGCATTAAAACATTTTTCATGTTCCATGACAATGACCATACCAAGGGTTTTAGCAATGGACTCAATAAATGGCCAGCATGGAAAAGGGAAACTAGGAAACTCGACCCAAACAAGAACCCTAAGTTTCTTGTCATCTGAGACGGTGAAGTCTCGAGACCATCTCTGAAAGACAAGCAGGGATGACCTAATAGTCCAGGGCCCACGGCTAAAAATTGCATCCACCTGGGAAGGGTTAGCAAAATGGAAAAGGAAAAAACCTCTAGTAAGGTTTTGCACACCGTCAAGGCGGACCCCATGAGGGGTCTAGCTCTTGTTTACCTATTCTTTGAGGATACTTTTAGGAGGAGTACGACCCACAAAATATCCAATCAGAGTATGCTTTTCTAACCTTTCACATGCATAATCAAATTCTTGCAGATTAAGAACAATATCAGGGCTACCTCATGAAAGACCTTTGGGATGAACTTGTGAGGATGTTTGTTCAGAGGAGGCACCATGGCTTTCCAAAGCTTCAACTCGTGCAACAGCAACAACTAATGGGCCCAAGTTAGCCAGAGCCATACTAAAAGCTAACCCTAATGCAAAAATCCTGTAGTAAATACGGTATGACAGATGGAAATGTGGTACAACATATATCAGTATGAAAATGGTAAGAGAGAAAGGACATAAAACTAATGGCCTAAAAGTGGAGCAAATCTCCTCAAAAAATCTACAAAATTTGAGCCCACTTCACTGAATGGCAGCGTGAAGGTTGGTTAGCTATTTTTATCTGGAACTAAATGATGTTGTAGTTAAATTAAAACAATTTTGTATACCTATTTATGAAAAACACAAAATGTACCAGCTGGGAATCGAACTGTGGTCACTCAATGAAAGTTAAAGAGATTTGAAAGAGATTGATTGAGGAATGTGTCGTAAACATATAAATGAAAGAGAAATGAATCTTTCATGCCGCCGCCACCAACTGAATAATAAATAAAATGGATATGCGGGGTATCGAACTCGCATACAAAGCATAATTATAATTCAAACTATAGCATCCATTGTAGTTATGAAACATATAGTATCTCCACCATTGCACTCAAGGATTTGAAATTTGATCTTTGTCTAATTGATAACTAATATTTGCATGTTCTTTGGAAAAACATTGCAGCTGGAAGGAGCATGATGAAATTTTCAAAATTGATGTCAAAGCTAAATTGTTAGTATTTCCACTTTTTATGATCACTAGTTTGAAAAAAGAGTCAAACATTTATTTTTTATAGATTTAAAAAAATATTAATAAATAAAAATTCAAAAGGACTTCTTTTCAACATAATTTATAATAAAAATAAAACAATAGGAAGATGGATAAATACATCATTTCAATTTATTTTTCTATAAATAGTCCCAAAAAGATATGTTTTAAAAGGGAAATTGAGGTTGTTGAACTATCATACATATGTCATCTATAGGTAGTTTGAAATGTTTAACTCTCCAAGTCAAAATTTGTACTCAATTTTCTTCAACTTTTTTCTTGGAATTGACATTTTTTGTTTCTTTATTCAATCTTTGGATTTAGATCAAGGAGACTTAAATAGATATTTTTCCTAGGAAAACAAATAAATTGATATTTAGTTAATCACTACCAACCCTTAAAAATATTCCATTGCAAGGGAGTGCGAAGCTTTATGGTTAAATTCACAGGGGTAGTTACTTAACAAAAATGGTAACCCTTTATGCTTGTTATTTAAACAAAAAATATCCTTAAAAGTAATGCTAGGTAGCCTAGTCTATTAAATTAAATCTCATAAGTCTCCAAACTCTCGAACCCCTTTCCTAAATAAACCATGGTTTTCCTTGGGAAGAAGAGATCCAGGGGTCATCCTTAACATTCAACAATTTTATTCTACCAAATAGATGAAGATCCAAAAATGAAACCATGTTGTAATGAAGAACCTTTTCCAATTTAAACAATTGCAAACATGTTGTCAATCCTTCCACATGGAGTTTAGAAGAAATATAGTTTTAATTTCAAATAAATGGGCTGTCAAAATTTTATATAACCATGTGGTCCAAACAATGGTAAACTAATTTTTCCATGGTTATTCCATTAACAACTTCATAAACCATTTTGTAGACAAACATATCCCTTGACTTCTAGGAACCAATGAGCCCAATCTATTTTTTTCTTTAGGTTGAATACCATATAACCAAGAGATGAACTTAAAACCAACATTACCACTCCAATTAGACCATTAAAATCGGCAAAAAAATTTATTTAAGTCTTCATAACCCTTTTTTGAAGGCATGCAACAAGAAGAAATGATACATGTGATGCAAGGAAAAACCAATTCACAATTTGCATCCTTCCTACTAAGGAATTTTTTTTATTCCTCCATATACAAATTTGATTTCTCCATATAAATTATTTATTTTGTATCTTATTTAGAAATCAGCCCTACTTATCAAAAGGGGAGCACCCGTCCCAAATGGAATGCCCAAATAATAAGAATATAGGCAATGTTTAATTTTCTGCCAATTTTAATGGATCCAATGAAGGACTAGAACATATTGATATTGCACCATTAGAAGATTTAGTTTTTTTGTGACCTAACTTTGAATAAAAAATAGATCAGGAAAGGTCAAAGCTCCAACATATTAATTCCCTTTTCTAAATTATGAATAAAGAGCTTGTTATACACAACAAAATACAAGTTAAGGATATTTGCATTATTGGGAATGGAGATACTCATAATCATGTTCATTTGGTTGTATTTTTGTAGTAAATAACCAAGTGCATCAAAACAAAAATATAGAGAAAGGGTGACAATGGACAACCTTGTCTAATTAAATTCTATAAGGGAGACTTGTCTAAAAAATTCTTTATTTATTAGTAATGTGGCATTAACATCTTTGAAATTCATACAAGTGTGCTTACATATCTTAGGTCCAAACCTCAACCATTGTAACATTTTGAGAATAAAGCCCCAATACATTCTATCATATGCTTTGTTGAATTCCCACCTAACTAGAAGAGCATTCTAACTTAACTGTTAAGCCTACTCTAAATTTTCCCATGCTAAGATAAGGTTGTCAATGATAAATTTCCTTCTAAAGAACCAAATCTATTTATGTCTTACTATCCCTTTTCCCACAAGTTCAATCCTAGCTACAATGAATTTATCTATGGTTTTATAATAAGTGTTAAGCCAAATGATGGGGTGTCACCAAAAGATAGTGTCCTCATTTCTCGAGGCCGGAAGAAGCTTGGAAAAACCTTGTTAATATTGGTCCCTAAAGAAACTTGAACTAAATATCCTATCTAAAATAGATAAAATCATGTTTAATATGGTTTCATATAATTTTATACAATTCCATTGAAATCTCATATATCCCCATACTTTTATTAGATGCAATTGAAAGAAAAACCCTATTACAAGTCTGGTGCAGGAGCACCTAAGGTTAGAAACATTTCTAGGATAGAAATCATTTTCGGTTTGTAAGGTGTTTTGTTCCACCATTCTTATAATTACCGAGGTCAATTAGTGAACAGACACCATAATTGCTAAATAGTTGTTTTCTAGTTTAAGTGTGTGTTGAGGTAGCTTATAAACCTATGGAAATCCAACTAAATCTCTAGCTACAGAGATTTTTTTTCTATTAAGATAGTTCAAACTATATATAATAAACTTGAGTTATCACAGACTGTAATATTCACTCACAGCCCCCATAACATATACAGTTACAAAATTGGGGGAGTAAGCTAGAGTTCACTGATTGTTTTTCTTTAAGTTAATTTACAATATACATGGACCTGCATGATATATCTATACTATAATTATCCATAAGTTTACAAAAAACTGGGAAATACACTTTCATCCTCATCTACCATCTGTTCATTATTCCCATCCATCATTCTGGATGCTATTGTCCCTTGGGACCCATGAGCTTTCATCCTGACTTTCAAACAGAGTGGTCCCCTACTCTCAGCCTACTTCTATTTCTGTCACTCGGGCCTCTTCCTATTCATGATGGATACCCTCATTGTCCATCTGTACTCTCGGCTCAATCTGTTATGTCACCAGAAGGTTGTTTAGGTCCTCAATTTTTGAAGGTTCCAAAAAGCTTTGGTGATCTACAATGTACTTTGCAGCTTGAACCTCATCCTTGTGGATCATTAGGCTTCCTTCTCTCATCAGCATCATAAACTTTCTTTTGGGAATGTCCAGCACCATGGATACCTATGTCATAATATAAAAGTGTGTGAGTTTAATATTAAACTTAGTAGGGCTCCTCCTTTCCATCTAGAAAATCTCTTTGTTCTTGTCCTTCCAAAGCACCCACAAAATCTCACATGTCAAAATGAACCAAAAACAATTAAGTTTGGAATCAAACATTTCAACATAACCTGCCAGAATTTCACACTAGGTAATACTAGATCTACAATTCCATAAACAAGGTGAGCCAAGAAAAATAGACCAGACTTTTTGAGCATACAAACATTCAAAAAACAAGTGTTCAAAGGTCTCAACAGAGTTACACAAGTTGCACATGACAGGGGATAGACCAATAGATGACAATACTGGACCTATAGCAAGTTTTTTGATCAAGACCAACCATCTAAAACAAAATTTTTTGGGTTCAACCTTGCTTTTCCAAAAATATTCAAAGAAACAATGCCAACTAGAAAAGGGGTTCACTTGCCCCCAACACTGAGTCACTCATGTGATGATAGAGGGTTCCTTCTTTAGACTATGATATAATTGCTTAGAAGAAGAGTCAGAGAGCAAGGTACCATCACTCCATTTAAATTCCTTGAGATATGTTGTTGTATCAATTAAGATCCCTTTAATCTCACCATTAACTACTTTTTTTATAAGGGTGTATGTTTTCTTCTGAGAAACTGGTAGAATGAACTTGGAACTAATGCAATCCCAGGTCCCTAATTGCTCATCCACCAATAATTCCTGCAACCTTGATATACCTTTCAGATTCCCCCTTTTGGCAGAGCAGCTTTGAGTGAGGGCCAATGGTTTCCCCTTGTAACACAACCCCCACCAAATTGATCTATCTAACATAGAAAAGTATGGAGGACCCCCTACAGCCCCCCTCTCTGCAAGGCCTTTTCTCACCTGAGTCCAGGTTTTCCAAGAAGACTAGAAAATTTTTTAGCCAAAAAGTTTCATCTTGTACTCCCCCATCATCTTATCACACATTGGGATTTCTTTCCACTACTTCCCTTTCCTGATGTTGGATCTCTCTATATTTTTTCTAATAAGTATTTTCCATGCCTCATCACCCCACAATGCTTTAATAATACACTTGGCTGCTAGGGAAGCCCCATGTACTTTGATATCTTTCAGTCCCAGTCCCCCATGTTTCCTCTCTTGGAAACACCAATCCCATCTCACACAGTGCCTCTTTCTATTTCCTCTCCCATCAGACCATAGGAAGTCCCTCATAATATTTTCTAGCATATTGGTTTGTGAATTTGGAAAAAGCCAAGTAGATGCATAGTATATATGGTGGGCAGACAGTACTTTTTGGACTACTTGTAATCTCCCAGCCAAGGAAAGTGTCTGGGTCTGCAATTTGATGTGTTTCCTATCTTATCATATATCCAGTCCCACATGATCCTGAAGTTTGGTTCCACTGAGAAGGGTATCCCTAAGTACCTCACAATCTTATTCGGGCCAGCCCAGTGTCATCCTTTACCCTCTAGCCAGACAGGAGGGTCATTAGCCCATCCAAGTACTGTGGATTTGTGTGGAGAAATTATGGACCCTGAGGCTTTGAAAAAGAAGTTGATTCTATCCACTACCCTATCAAAATTACATTCTATCAACCCTAGGAAAACAACTGTATCATCTACAAATTGAATATTGATAAGTTCCTCACAGTTCAGGAGAGAGATGCCCTTAATTGGAGGTCCCATGTTTGGTGCTCTTAGGATGTAGTACATGGCATCAACAATAATGACAAATAAAGAGGGGGCTAATGGCCATCCTTGTTTGATGGATCTCTGCAGGTCTATTGATTCAGACAAATCCCCATTTACATCAATGATAGTGGAGGCATCCTTGAATAATATTTTAACCCATTTGAAATATACTTCAGGGAATCCAAAAGCTCTTAGTATACCAAGGACAAAATCCCACTCTATCCTGTCATATGCTTTCTCAAAATCAAGTAACACCATAGCTACCTCTTGTCCTTCCATTTTAGCCCAATGCATTTCCTCCCAGCTAGTAACAAGATTCTCCAAAATGTATCTACTCTGGATGAATCCAGTCTGTGTGGAAGAAATAAAATTGTTCAACAAAGGGGTAACTCTCCTGGCAAGGGTTTTAGCAAGAATCTTGTAGGAGAGATTTCACAGAGTGATGGGCCTACATTTCTTCACTAGATTCTTGTCACCTATCTTAGGGAGGAGATTAACCATACCTTTATTAATGTTCAGACCTAGGGAACCTCCCTTAAAATCTTCCTCGTAGACCCCCAGAAGTTATGATCCCACCCAATCTCTATTTTCCTTATAGAATTCTGTCAGGAGCCCATCCAGTCTTGGATAAGGAGCCAATAGTTGGTAAAATGGCACTAAGTTATACTAGTACTCAGGCAATTCTGTTGCTTAGGAATCTTTCTTGGTTTACTCTAGGTTGCTCGGGTATGCTGTGCAGAATGCTCTGAAATGTTGCTTGGTAATGTCTCCCGAGTTACAATCGGTGCTCGGGGTTGTTACTCAGTGGTGTTTCTTAGGGTTGCTTAGATTTTGGGTTGTTGACTAGCACTCAAGTATTGAAGGCAAAGTTTATTTTGATGCTCAGGACTGGTGCTTAGGAATGGCAGTTTGTTGCTCAGTTATGTCGGTTAATGGCCCATGAAATGTAGGATGTGACGTTTGTGACCAGCTGGGTCAACCAAAATAGCTCTCAACATGTCATTTTTGTCTTTGATGGACAATGACACATGTTCCAGTGATGAGAGGGTCATTTATGGCTTGACCATGCCATCTGTACAAGGTGGTTGAAGTTGTTAAAGAGCATGAGATATTTTGGAGATATTTCTGAGAGATAGCTATATAGTTAAAATCTTTTGTAACAGAGTAGTAGTAGACAGAGAAGAGAGGAAAATATTATATTTTGTAATAGATTAGAGTTTGTGAATATAGAGAGCATTTGGAGAATCATCTTGAGCATTTTGTGATGGATTACATGTGCAGTGTGTGTGATTGTGTTATTCAGGTTGAACCAGTCAGTTTAGCTTGGAGGGTGGAACTATCCTATTAGGTTCCATAGCATGAAATAGTAGCTTTACGGTGAGAAATAGGGCTAGAGCACTTGAGGTGAAGATCTTAGTGACTTTCCCAAGTTAGGGTTTGATAATACCCTATAAGGTCCATTTAGAGACCTTGGAGCAAGGTCAAGCCAACTCTCAGTAACAACTAGACTTGGGACTCTAAGTCAGATTGGTATCAGAGCACTCAAACTTTTTGTTACATTAAAACTGAAGGCCGAAGAGATTTTGAATTCAAGAGTTGCCAAGAAGACTAGAAGGTAGACCTATATGGAACATTTGGTCAAATGGCAAGGACAAGTAGATTTAGAGGCTACATGGGTGCAAGAAATTGATTTCAAGAAGTTAGGCATCAATCCTGACTTACTCCAATCACCTGGAAGTTGATTTCTTTTTTGGGGGGGAGTATGGTGCAGGAGCACCTAAGGTTAGAAACATTTCTAGGACAGAAAGCATTTTCAGTTTGTAAGGTGTTTTGTTCCACCATTCTTGTAATGACCAAGGTCAATCAGTGAATAAACACCATAGTTGCTAAATAGTTGTTTTCTAGTTTAAGTGTGTGTTGAGGTAGCTTATAAACCTATGGAAATCCAACTAAAGCTCTAGCTACTGAGATTTGGTAAACTGGCACTAAGTTATACTAGTGCTCTGGCAATTCTGTTGCTCGGTAATGCTAATCAATAATCTTGCTCGGTTTACTCTAGGTTGCTCAGGTATGCTATGCAGAATGCTCAGGAATGTCTCTTTGTAATGTCTCTCGGGTTACACTTGGTGCTCAAAGTTGTTACTCGGTGGTGTTGCTCAGGGTTTCTTAGATTTTGGGTTGTTGAGTGGCACTCAGGTATTGAAGGCAAAGCTTATTTTGACTCTCAGGACTGGTGCTCAATAATGGCAGTATGTTGCTCGGTTATGTCGGTTAACGGCCTATGAAATACAGGATGTGACGTTTGTGACTAGCAGGGTCAACCGCAATAGCTCTCAACGTGTCATTTTTGTGTTTTATGGACAGTGACACCTATTGCAGTGATGGGAGGGTCATTTATGGATCAACCATGCCATCTGTACAAGGTGGTTGAAGTTGTTAAAGAGCATGAGATGTTTTGGAGATATTTCTGAGAGATATCTATATAGTTAAAAGATTTTGTAAGAGAGTAGTAGTAGACAGAGAAGAGAGGAATGTATTATATTTTGTAATAGATTAGATTTTGTGAATACAGAGAGAATTTGGAGAATCATCTTGAGCATTTTGTGATGGATTCCATGTGATTGTGTTATTCAGGTTGAACCAGTCGGTTTAGCTTGGAGGGTGGAACTAGCCTATTAGGTTCCATAGCATGAAATAGTAGCTTTACGGTGAGAACCAGGGCTAGAAAACTTGAGGTGAAGATCTTAGTGACTTTTGCAGGTTAGGGTTTGATAATAACCTATAAGGTCCATTCAGAGACCTTGGAGCAGGGTCAAGCTGACTTTTGATAACAACTAGAATTGGGATTCTACATCAGAGCACTCAAAATTCTTGTTACACCAAAATTGAAGGCCGAAGAGATTCTAAATTCAAGAGTTTCCAAGCAGACTAGAAGGAAAAACTATATGGAACATCTAGTCAAATGGCAACGAAAAGATGATTCAGATGCTACATGGGTGTAAGAAACTAATTTTATGAAGTTAGGCATCAATCCTGACTTACTCCAATCACCTGGAAGTTGATTTCTTTTTGTTTGGGGAGTATGGTGCAGGAGCACCTAAGGTTAGAAACATTTCTAGGATAGAAATCATTTTTAGTTTGTAAGGTGTTTTGTTTTGACATTCTTGTAGTGACCGAGGTCAATCAATGGACAAACACCATAGTTTCTAAATAGTTGTTTTCTAGTTTAAGTGTGTGTTGACGTAGCTTATAAACCTATGAAATGCAACTAAAGCTCTAGCTACCGAGATTTGGTAAAGTGGCACTAATTTATATTGGTGCTTGGGCAATTCTATTGCTTGGTAATGCTACTCAGGAATCTTGCTCGGTTTACTCTTGGTTTCTTGGGTATGGTGTGTAGAATGCTTGGGAAATCAGCTCGGTAATGTCTCTCGGGTTACACTTGGTGCTCAGGTTTGTTACTCAGTGATGTTTCTCGGGGTTGCTTAGATTTCAGGTTATTCAGTAACACTCGAGTATTGAAGGAAAAGTTTATTTTGACGCTCGGGATTGGTGCTTGGTAATGGTGGTCTGTTACCCGTAGAGAGAGGAGAACAGACTCTTGAAGGAATAGTTAGCGGAAATGGCATGCAAGTTAGAAGAAGTGTGGCTTCAAACTACAGCAGTCAGTGAACTGATGAGAGAATCTGATGAGAAGGGTAAATTAGTGGTCGGGAAGGACAAGATCCCAGAGCCAGACCCTATGCTTCAAAACGAGCCATTCTTGAAAGCATTGAAGGAAATGAGTGGTAATTCCTTAGAAGGTGTGCCTCTATTTAGTGGAAAAATGGATCCATAATTAATCATGTAATGGATAGAAGGTCTTGAAAATCACTTTGATTGTGATAGTGTGACTGAAGCTCAGAAAGTCAGAATAGCCAAGACAAGATTGAGAGGAACTTCTCTCACTTGGTGGAAATTTGTCCAAGATGAAAGGGAAAAAGGAGGAAAGAACCCCATAACTAGTTGGAAAGGTATGGTGGAAAATATGAAGGAAAATTATCTTCCTGATGATTATGAAGTGCAATTGCAGAAGAAAAGGCCGAATCCAAGGCAAAAAGACTTAGAAGTTAGTTCCTATACAAAATAATTTCATAAGCGATGCTTAAGGTCCCATGTGATGGAAGAAGAAAGCCTAAAAGTAGCAAGATATGAGAATGGCCTCAAATAGAGTATTCACAAAGAGATCAATCTCTTAAGCCCCAAGATTGTACACCAATGCTATCAGCTATCCCTTAAAGTGGAAGAGAAGTTCAAGAAGAAGCAAGACTCAAACAATAGAGGCAAAAGAAGAGACAATAGAGGTCATAGAGGAGGATATGGAGTAATAAATACTAAAGCTAAGAATCATGGTGAGAACAAACTCACAGAGAACCAATGATAATCTAGTAACACTAGAGGTGGTTACAACCAAGGAAGAGGTTTAAATAATAGTTCAAGAGGAAGAACTGATAACCAAGGAAGATGATCTTACTTCTCTTCAATGAAGTGCTAAAACTGTCAGAAGTTTGGGCATTCTGCATATTGGTGTCCTGTAAAGAGTTCTACGTCACAAGGAGGAGAGAAAAGAGATAATTATGTGCAAGAAGAGTCTTCTAGTAGCAAGACTACAGAAGTCCCCATAGGATCAGATATGGGAGAGCATTTGATGGTTCAGAGAGCACTCCTCAAATAACCCATCAAATAAGAACCAAGCCAAAGAAGATCTTTGTTTTGAGTCAATTGCAAGGTATTCGGTAAGGTCTGTAAAGTTATCATAGATGTAGGTTCTACTGATAATATAGTTTCTTTAGAAGCTATTGAGAAGTTAAAATTGACAAGGATACCTCACACTAATCATTATAGAGTTACTTGGTTGAATAAAGATCAACATGTAATAGTCAATGAACAAGCTTGGATAGAATTTTCCACAGGGAGGTATAAGGACAAAGTTTTGTGTGATGTCCTACCCATGGATGTGTGTCATCTGCTATTAGGTAGACCTTGGCAGTTTGACTAAGCTGCAATGCATGATGGAGTTAAGAATTCCTATTCCTTCAAGAAGGATGGAATAACTTTTAGGCTGCAGTAAACCTTGAAGGAAGAGAAAGAAAAGAAAAGGGGTCCCAACCTACTGTTGGTCAGTGAGAAAGAATTCTTAAAGACATTGGAAGAAGAAGATGGAGTAGGCTTTGATTTGGTTTTAAAACCAAAAGGTGGAAAGGGAAATAAGAGGGAAGAGTTTCCTTAAGAGATCCAAAGGTTGCTAACTCAATACCAGACCATATTTAGTGATGGTCAACTAGCTATCCTACCACCTAAGAGATCTATTAGTCATCAGATTGACTTTATCCCAGGAGCCTCACTTCCAAATAAAGATGCTTATAAGATGACCCCACAATAGAATGCACAAATTTCTAACCAAATCCAAGAACTAATTGACCAAGGGTTAATTAGAGAAAGAATAAGTCCTTTTGTTGTTCCTACAGTACTAGCCCCAAAGAAAGATGTTACTTGGAGGTTGTATACTGATTTGAGGGCCATAAATAAGATTACTATTCGGTATAGGTTCCCAATACCAAGGATAGAAGATTTGATGGATTGTCTTGGTGGAGCTAGATATTACTCCAAGATAGATCTTAAGAGTGGATATCATCATATCATAATTAAAGGGGGAGATGAGTGGAAGATTTCTTTCAAGACTACCGAAGGACTTTATGAATAGCTTGCTATGCCTTTTGGGTTGTCAAATGCCCCAAGCACATTTATGAGATTGATGAATGAGGTTTTGAAGGACTTCATTGGAAAATGAGTTGTGGTGTACTTAGATGACATCCTAGTGTTCAACAAAACAAAAGAGGATCATCTTAGACATCTGCAAGTAGTAATGCAAAGACTGCATGAAGAAAAGTTGACAATCAACTTGGAAAAGAGTGAGTTCATGAAGCAAGAGCTGGTATATCTAGGTTTTGTTATCTCAGAAGGTAACTTGAAGATGGATATCAGCAAGGTGGAAGCAGTCTTAAATTGCCCTACACCAAAGTCAGCAACTGAAGTCAGGAGCTTCCATGGTTTAGCACAGTTCTACCAGAAGTTCATTAAATAGTTCAGTGAAATTAGTGCCCCTATTTTAGATACCATCAAAGGAGGTATGAAAGCCAAATTCCAATGGAACGAGTAAGCTGATGAGGGATTTGAGCATCTAAAAAAGAGGATGGTGACTCAACTGATATTGACACTTCCTATTTTTGATAAATTTTTTATTGTAGAGTGTCATGCTAGTAACATTACTGTCGGTGCAGTTTTGAGTCAAGAAGGAAAGCAAGTAGCATTTCATAGTGAGAAGCTCAGTGATGCAAAGAGGAATTATTCCTCATATGATTTAAAATTGTATGCATTAGTGCAAGCACTATGGAAATGGAGACATTATCTCCTTCCCAAATAATTTGTAGTCTTTACCGACAACCAAGCTTTGAGTTTTCTAAGTTCACAAGATAAACTAAGCCATAAGCATATGAAATGGGTGGAGTATATACAAGCCTATACTTTCACCATAAAGAACAAGAAGGGAGTACAAAATAAGTTAGAAGATGCATTGAGTAGAAGGTTACTCACAGTGCAAGAAGTTTAGCTAAGGAGCATTGGCATTGAAAGCTTCAAATATCTGTATCCAGCAGATGAAGACTTTGCAGTAGCATACAAGGTATGTCAAGAGTATCAAAATAATTTTCATAGTGAGTATTCAGAGAATAATCTTCAAGAAGGTCTTCTATTTAAGGGAGGACAACTCTGTGTACTAAGAGGTTCCGTGAGGGAGAACCTAGTACAAGAAAAGCATAATGGTTCCTTAAGTGGACATTTTGGGTTGAATAAGACTCTAGAGTTGGTCAAGAGGCGTACTACTATTGGCCAAGAATGAATCAGGATGTCTAGAAGTATGTAGAGACTTGTATGGTTTGTCAGAAGACAAAAGGGACTTCATCCAATGCAGGATTGTATCAGACCCTTCCTATCTCAAAACAACCATGGGAATGCCTTAGTATGGATTTTGTAGTTCCGAAGACCAAACAGGGAATGGACAACAACTTTGTGATTGTTGATAGGTTCAGCAAGATGGCTCACTTTGTGCCATGTAAGACCACACATGATGCATGTTACATCACAAATCTGTTCTCTAGGGAAGCAGTAAGGATAGATGGATTACGTTTGAGTATTGTATCAGATAGAGACTCCAAGTTCATGAGTCATTTTTGGAAAACCTTATGGAAGAAGCTTGGTACAAATATTTCTTTTAGCTCAGCATATCATTCACAGACCAATGGTCCGACTAAAGTGGTGAACCGAAGCTTAGGAAATGTTTTGAGATGCCTCACCAAGGAGTATGATCAATCATGGGAGAACATTTTTAGGCCGACTAGTTAGCATGTGTTAATTCTTTTCTACACATTATGTTTTATGCCAACTTTGGAGGATGTTGTTTTGTGTGTAACTATTTTAAATCAATCGAGTAATACATGTTGTCATGTATTTAAGTTCCCTTTGTCTCTTGAGGTGGACCACATTGAGCACAAGTGCTCATGGTGGATAACTTTGTGTAAATAATGTTTATTTCTATAGTGGCCAACCTTGTTGAGGGTTTCAATGATGAAGTTGATACATACACACACAGACACATATAAATGTGAAAATATTTGATCTGAGTGTCGATTGAGTGTTAATTGATCATAGATGTGAAAGTGAAAGCGCAGAGGTGTGAATATCAATTTGTGATGCACTTTGATGATAATATATTTTGGCATGGTAGAGTTTGAGGTAGTGAATGTGTAAATTTTATTTGGCATGATATTAGCCTCTTGAAAAAGTGGTTGAGGACTATTTCACAATCAGGAGATCTTTCTTCATCTCATTTCATCAATTCCCTAAGACTACTATAAGATAGCGAGTCCTTTTGGAATCTTATGCATATTGTACTTGCCTTGGAGTTGTGTACTTCAATCTACAATTCACCTTGTATTTTTCCATGGGATTATGCATCTTATTATTGCAAGTCCCTTGTATCTTTCCCTAAGTTTGTGCACCTTAGCTTGTAAGTGAAATTTAAGAGCAATGTGCTTCCTTGACCTCTAGCCTAAAATATTGTAATAAGTTATTCATATATAGTAAGTGTAATTATCATCATGGTTTTTCTCACATTGGGTTTTCCATGTAAAATTTTGGCGTTCATGTGTTTTGTGTTCATTATCTTATCTTTCATTGATGGTTTAGTTGGATAAAAATAATTAATAAGTGTTTGTGATAGAAAAATTTTAAGGTTTTCTTTGACTAATTCATCCCCCTCTCAGTCTCATGGTGTGTTCAACATGTTGAATTACTAAAAATAGGAAGTCCCAAAGTAAAATTTTTGCATTTTAAAAATTGCCTTAGACATAGTAGGCAGGCTACAACTAACCCCTTGTGATCCTTTGGCCTAAATTTAAGCCTTTAGTCAGTTGCGTCTAGCACAACCCAAAATACCAGTGATATCCTATGTCAACTATTTTTCATTGTTGGAATAACACTTGTGGTACCCAATGTTGACTATTTGTAACTAGTTAAATAATAATAAAGTTGACTTCATATTCAAATAGTACACATGGATCTCTATATGTTTGTTTTATCAGTTCTCAACTAATTTTTTGATGTACATAAAACATTGATTACCATAAATCCTACGAAAGTCCCAAATCTATCAACAACTAATGTATTTAAAAGTTTCTTAATTAGGAAGAATTATTTTTATGATACTTGAACCCTATCAAGGATAAGGAACTAGTTGATTGGTTCTTGCAAAACTAAGTGGTGGGACTAGAATTGAGGGGATTAATATATCTTTTCACATGTAATTCCTATCATCAATATCACTTGTCTAGCCTAAGTTACTATATATACCTTTGGACTATTACAAAATATAGAAGTAGACTCAATGCAAAAGTGAATAGTAACTTGATTATTTTGAAGTATGTGCTTCATTTTTGTCTAATGGCTCTCATGAAGGTCTTGTGTGCATTGAGGGTCTAGCCCAACATCCAATGAATGATTAGAATGGGGACACGTGAGATATAGTAAACACCCACTAACTATTGGCATAAAGTAGCATCAATTATTGATGTTGAACAGTCGATACTGATTAGCAATAATTAGAACTATCACCCTCTCCTCATTTATGGTTGCTTTTAAAGAATCAAACAATTTATGAGACCACTCGATCACCTCCTAAACAACACAAAATAATGTCCAGGAAGTTTTTTTTATTCAATATTTGGTAATTGTAGGATTTGATGGATAAATCCACAATTGCCAAGAAACCTGCATGCAAAATAACCTGTCACTGGAAGAAGCAATAAGAAGGAGGAGAAAGCGGGAACAACTCAGAATAAACTCTAAAATGGTAGAGCCCAAATATGCAGAAAATGATTGATTGAATTGTTATGAAAAAAAATTACAATGTTCAACCTATAAAGGTGAACATACCCTAAAACCTAAGAAAGCTAGGTTGAGCATTAATAATTAATATGAATATTAATTATAATGCACCTAAAGAGATAGCTTAAGAAAGAAAGAGTAATGACAACTTAATTAATTAAATCAACATGATTTAATTAATAAGCCAAAAGTATAATTACTCTAACACCCCCCCTTAAACGAAGCTCAGGAGGTAAGCTAACCTAGCACAGCTAAGAAAGAAAGAAAGTGGGTCCCGGCAACAAGGCCTCATCAGGTACCCAATACAAAGAAATCTCTGTAAACCAAGTAAAAGGAGAAAACCCCTCTCCAAAAAGAGATGGGCTGCTGCAAAGAATCGCTGGAAGAACACTGAAAGAGCAACACTAGAATCTTGAATCTAGCAAGTAAGGAAAGATACTTATGTTTACTAGAGACCATTATGTGAGTCATCGACTCAGTTGGAAACATGATAAAGCAACAATAGACCTGATATCGAGGAACACTGGAAAACTCATAAACTGGAACAACCCTTGAATCTTTGAAGCAACTGAAGAAGAGATCAAAGTGCAGGCCATGAGACTACACCCTAAGGAGATTATTAAGTAATAAACCCCCATGATGGAACTTTATTGAAGTTCATTTATTACAATACCCAAAGATTGCAATAGAAGAACATGCAGAAATAAAGACAGCAAAGTAAACCTAAAGCATGCAAAAAGAAATTAGGGCATGCACAGAAGAATGTTCACATCTGCCTCCATGAGTGCAAAAAGACAACTTTTGTCTTTGACTGACAAAAAAGTCAGTGAAATAGAAAAACCAGAAGATGAAACCCCTGCCAAGATGTGTAGACACCCTAAATTGTCCTTTTTCATTTCTATATTAATTTAATTAATATTGCCTATAACAATATAGTTAATTCTTATAGATTAACAATATTTGTTATATTCGACTATTTATTTAATTTTATTAAATAAATTCATCACCTTGTATTTAAATTTAATTTAAATACTATCCCTAATATATTAAAATTTATTTTAATATATGTTTTCTCCATATTTCTTTTAAATGAATTTTATTTATTTAATCCCTCCATTTTCTCTAAAATTCTTCTAAACCTCATTTAAATTTAATTTAATTTAATTTAATTTAAATCTTGCTTCTCCTTGCTTTTGGCTAAAATCAGTCTAATCACACTTAAAAGGTAAATAAACTCATTTTAGCCTTAATCACTTGCACACACATGTGACTTTTTAAAATTATTATTTCCTCCCCTTGAAAAGTCAACTCCTCACTTTAACCACTTAATCCTAGCCACTCATTCATTTTGCCTCTTAATCTCCTTCACTCCCACCAAAWCCCTACCTAACCCTCAATCTTAGCCACTTATTTTCCACCTCTTAATCCTAGCCCTCCATTTTCATAAGCAAATCCATAAAAGGAGGCCTCRCTCCTCATTTGCAACTAATGAGAGTTAATGAGAACTAGAAACTAGTGAGTAATTTGAGCATTCTAGCATTCTTGCACACTTGAACACTTGAGCACTTAGTTTAGATCTCATCATTTTGCATAATAGTTTAGATTCATTTTCATAGTTTAGTTTGAAATCTTGCATGTTCATCATTAGTTTAGTTTGCATTATAATCTAGTTTTTAATCTCTTGCATTTGCATTCATCCTTTGAGAGAGATTTGGGGCAAGTTCCACATACTTGTGCTCAAATCTTCATCTTTTTGCATCTTAGTGGGATTTATTACATTGTGTTGGGAGAGCACACCCACAAAATCTCTAAGAGAAAATCAAACAAGTCTTGGGTGCACTTGTTTTAGCTCATCGGAGGTTGTAGTGGAAATGTAGTTGTGTTTCAAGTTCTTTACATGCTTTGATTTATTAGTATATCTTGTGTTTGCATGTTTTGACTTGCTGTGCAGCTGCAGGTATTTTGTAGTTGTGTTTCAAGTTCTTTACATGCTTTGATTTATTAGTATATCTTGTGTTTGCATGTTTTGACTTGCTGTGCAGCTGCAGGTATTTTCATTGCATACAAGATGTCCGCCTTGGAAAGAGCTTTCCAATGATATAAAGAAGTCAAAAAAAGGCTTTCGTTTGCTCCAGACAGAGCAAAAATACTAGCAGTAGGTTTGAAAAATGTTTAAAGCCCATGGGACTTAAGACAACCCAGCACATGGGCACATGGGCGCGTAGGGGCTGGCTAAACCGCTAGCGGTTCCGCAGCGGATGGCGGTGACCCGGGCAGCGCGAAGGTGCTACGGTGGGCGGCCCGCCGGTGGCTGCTGAGCGGCGCAGTGGTGGAGCGCCCAAAAAATACCATTTTTAAAAGATTTTTTAATTTTTTCCTCGGTTTTCATGCCCGTACTGCCCTAGAAGCCAAAATTTTTTGCCTCAAACGTACAGATGGCCAAATAGGTCGTGCCTTATATCAAAACTAGGGTTTTTGGGCCTTCTGGACACGACCATGAGGTCTGTTTGTGCCCAAAGTGCACCAAAAATGAATTCAACCCCAGATTGAAGACAACAAACCCCGAAAGGCTAAAACTTTTCCCCTTCGAACACAACTTCAAGATCACCATGACAGGGAGCAGCAGAAAGGCTCTGATGCCATGTAGGATTTGATGGATAAATCCACAGTTGCCAAGAAACCTGCATGCAAAATAACCTGTCATTGGAAGAAGCAAGAAGAAGGAGGAGAAAGCAGCAACAACTCAGAATAAACTCCGAAATGGTAGAGCCCAAATATGCAGAAAATGATTGATTGAATTGTTATGAAAAAAGATTACAATATTCAACCTATAAAGGTGAACATACCCTAAAACCTAAGAAAGTTAGGTTGAGCATTAATAATTAATATGAATATTAATTATAATGCACCTGAAGAGATAGCTTAAGAAATAAAGAGTAATGACAACTTAATTAATTAAATCAACATGATTTAATTAATAAGCCAAAAGTATACTTACTCTAACAGTAATATCTACATAACAATCATTGTGTGTATCAATTTAATTCAAAATTTGAATCTTATTGAGCATATAATTTGTTTTTAAAAGTGTTTATGTGCATATTTTAGCGCCATGCATATGCAAACATATCTATAATGGTGTAACGAAAAGTAAATTCTATGGATGTTGCTAGCATAAAGGGATAACTAAGAGAATATGGTTTGTGAGGGAGCGATGTCTTAAGAATTTTGAAAATATGCTATAAAGAGCTAAGTTGTCATTGGTTGTTGGTGAAGAATAAACAAAGGGGCACTTAAAAGGAAATGACAATGCAAGGAGGAGAGATTGTATCAATTAATGAACTATGTGGATGATTGAATTTGGTGACAGAGTTTAAAATTGATTTCTAAAGAAATATAATTTTAGATTTTAGTTGCTAAAGGAAAAAATTATAACTTAATTTTTTTAAAATGTTAACATTAATTATCTTATTATTAAAAAACATGTTTTTGAAGTAATGTACCCAAAAAAAAAAAAAAAAATCATAGCTAAACTCAAACAAGGATGGAAAATGATAGTTGTGACAATAGTTGTCACCTCATTGCTGGAAAAGTATAGCATACCTTACTTGAAGTAACGTTCAAAGATATCATAGCTTTTAGAAGATACAACATATATCAGTATGAAAATGGTAAGAGAGAAAGGACGTAAAAAGAATGCCCTAAAAGTAACGCAAATCTCCTCAAAAAAATCTGCAAATTTGAGCCCACTTCACTGAATGGCGGCGTGAAGGTTGGTTAGCTGTTGTTATCTGGAACTAAATGATGGTGTAGTCAAATTAAAACAGTTTTGCATACCTATTTATGATAAACACAAAATGTACCAACCGGGAATCGAACCGTGGTCACTCGTTGAAAGTTAAAGCGATTCGAAAGAGATTGATTGAGGAATGTGTCGTAAACATATAAATGAAAGAGAAACGAATCTTTCATGCCGCCGCCACCAACTGAATAATAAATAAGATGGATATGCGGGGTATCGAACCCCGTACCTGTCGCGTGCAAAGCATAATTATAATTCCGAGTATAGCATCCATTGCAGTTAACAAACATATAGTATCTCCACCATGGCAATGAAGGATTTGAAATTTGATCCTTGTCCAATTGATAACTAATATTTGCGTGTTCTTTGGAAAAACATTGCATGATGAAATTTTGAAAAACGATGTCAAAGCTAAATTGTTAGCATTTCCACTTTTTATGAACATTGGTTTGAAAAAAGAGTCAAACATTTATTTTTTATAGATTTAAAAAAATATTAATAAAGCAAAATTCAAAAGGACTTCTTTTCAACATAAATTATAATAAAAATAAAACAATAGGAAGATGGATAACTACATCATTTCAATTTATTTTTCTATAAATAGTCCTAAAAGATATGTTTTAAAAGGGAAATTTAGGTTGCTGAACTATCATACATATGTCATCTATAGGTAGTTTGAAATGTTTAACTCTCTAAGTCAAAATTTGGACTCAATTTTCTTCAACTTTTTTCTTGGAATTGACATTTTTTGTTTCTTTATTCAATCTTTGGATTTAGTTCAAGGAGACTTGAATAGATATTTTTCCAAGGAAAACAAATAAATTGATATTTAGTTAATCGCTACCAACCCTTGAAAAATATTCCATTGCAAGGGAGTGCAAAGCTTTATGGTTAAATTCACAGGGGTAGTTATTTAACAAAAATGATAACCCTTTATGCTTGTTATTTAAACAAAGAATATCCTTAAAAGTAATGCTAGGTAGCCTAGTCTATTAAATTAAATCCCATAAGCCTCCAAACTCTCGAACCCCTTTCCTAAATAAACCATGGGTTTTCCTTGGAAAGAAGACATCTAGGGGTCATCCTTAAACATTGCACCATTTTATTCTACCAAATAGATGAAGATCCAAAAATGAAACCATGTTGTAATGAAGAACCTTTCCAATTTAAACAATTGCAAACATGTTTTCAAGCCTTCCACATGGAGTTTAGAAGAAACTTAGTTTTAATTTCAAATAAATGGGCCATCAAAATTTTATATAACTATGTGGTCCAAACAATGGTAAACTAATTTTTCCATGGTTATTCCATTAACAACTTCATAAACCATTTTGTAGACAAACATATCCCTTGACTTCTAGGAACCAATGAGCCCAATCCATTTTTTGCTTTAGGTTTAATACCGTATAACCAAGAGATGGACCTAAAACCAACATTACCACTCCAATTAGACCATTAAAATTGACAAACAATTTTATTTAAGTCTTCATAATATTTTTTTGAAGGCATACAACAAGAAGAATATGATACATGTAATGCAAGGAAAATCATTTTCACAACTTGTATCCTTCCTGCTAAGGAGGAATTTTTATTCCTCCATATACAAAGTTTATTTCTCCATATAATTTTTTTATTTTGCATCTTATTTAGAAATCAACCCTACTTATCAAAAGGGGAGCACCCATCCCAAATACAACACCCAAATAATGAGAATATAGGCAATTTGCTGCCAATTTTAATGGATCCAATGAAGGACTATAACATTCTGATATTGCACCATTAGAAATTTAGTTTTTTGTGAGCTAACTTTGAATAAAAAATAGACCAGGAAAGGTCAAAGCTCAAACATATTAATCCCCTTTTCTAAACTATGAATAAAGAGCATGTTATACTCAACAAAATAAAAGTTAAGGAGATTTGCATTATTTGGAATGGAGATACTCCTAATCAAGTTCATTTGGTTATATTTATGTAGTAAATAACCAAGTGCATCAAAACAAAAACATAGAGAAAGGGTGACAATGGACTGTTAGTAATAACTGAGAGGGGGGGCTGTGAATTAGTGGGCTCAAATTTTTATCCTTTAAACTTTAACCACCAATCAATACACCTTAGATTATTAAGTCCCTACAAGATGCATGCCATAAAATACTTATAATAATTAATTGTCTGTCGGTTTGCCTTGTCTGTCCTTATTCTCCTTGATAACCAATAAACAGTAAAACTATTTACCGATACTCAGTAAATATGCAGAGTATACCAATAAATCTAGAAATGCATATGTGAAATGTAAAATAATAAAGTAATAAACCATACACACATAACACATTGATTTTAACGTGGAAACCCTGTTACGGGAAAAACCACTAGGACCGGTACCCCAAATTTTTACTCTTCTGAAGTGAGCAATGTTAGGAGCCAACCCTGTTAAAGGTTACAAACACACTGTTAAGTGCGACCTTGTTAGAGGATTTTATACATAGAGATTGTCACTTAGTATCTGACATCTATTTTGCTACCATCCTTGAATCAACCTCCTTCTTAGACTGTCAATAGGCTTTATGCAAATCTTGCTACCATCCTTGAATCAACCTTCTTCTTAGGTTGTCAATAGGCTTTATGCAATTTCAATGCTACTTTCATGAATCAACCTTTTTGGCAATCTGTTAGGATATACCTCAATTATAGAAGATGGTTAAGTCCTGCTCTATTAAGAGACTTGATGCTTCAATGGTTAAATTGAAACACTATGACCTGTTTCTAATGCAAATTGAATTGCAGATTTTCATATCTATTTAAGTACAATACCTCTCTGATCAATGTATCAATTCAATTCCTTGTGCTCCACACTTTCTTCTTTGTGATGTTGTGCTTCACTGTTCGTCGATGTCTGCAGAATTCTCTAGCTCTCCTTCAGCTTGATTGATTAAGACTGTATGAAGTTATCCTTCACCAATTTCTCTTCAGCATCCTCTTTCTATTCACTCCCCTTCCGTGTATGTGATTGCTTATGGAAATAAATTATGCTTGTCTCTTATATAGACATGATATTCCTTAATTCTTGATTCTTGATTCTTGGCGTGAAAAACAATCTAGCCAATCTGATTTATGGCTTTAGCTCCTGATTTATCTCGTAGTTATCTTATTGCCAATTGTACAAATCTTCTTTAAATCAATTACTTAATTCTGGTCAAATAAAACAAATAAAATAACCAGTTAATTCTATCCTTAAGCTTTGTCAGCTTAGATATTTTGTCATTTTTTGAACTCTCTATTCTATCAGTCAACTCTACAGTTAGTTGTCGGTGGCAACTGCCAGTTCCGTCGGTGTGACTCTAGTTAGCTTTAGGATCTCTATCCATCGAGCATCCTTGGATTTTACTCGTCGGGTATCACTATGATTTTTCTTCATCGGGCAACACTGTCTTCTGCTTGTCGGGCATTACTGTGACTTTTTCTTTGCCTTTACCGATGGTGTGCACTCCGTCGATGTTGTCTGTCACTTAGTGAGTACTTGAAGTTTATGCATTGTTGAAAGCATAATCTATGTTCCATTGATTCTCTGAAGTCTTTGGAAATATGTACATGATCGTACATATGATATCAAGTTGACATCAATGACAATACAAACCATTAACTGATTTAATGCCTTGCATCATCTTCAACTTAACATTATCAAACATTCAATCAGTTACATATCATCATGGACAACCTTGTCTAAAAATTCTTTATTTATTAATAATTGGGCATTACATCTTTGAAAATCATACAAGTATGATTACAATCCTAGGTCAAAACCTCAACCATTGTAACATTCAGTGAATAAAGCCCCAATGCATTCTATCATTTGCTTTGTTGAATTCCCACTTAATTAGAAGAACATTCTAACTTAATTGTTGAGCCTACTCTAAATTTTCCCATGCTAAGATAAGGTTGTCAATGATAAATCTCCTTCTAAAGAACCCAACCTATTCATGTCTTACTATCCCTTTTCCCACAAGTTCAATCCTAGCTATAATGGCTTTAGAATAAGTGTTAAGCAAATGGTGGGGTGTCATCAAAAGATAGTGTCCTCATTTCTCGAGGCTAGAAGAAGCATGAAAAAACCTTATTAATATTGGGCCCTAAAGAAACTTGTTCTAAAGATCCTATATATAATAGATAAAGTCATTTTTAATATGGTTTCATACAATTTGATATAATTCCATTGAAATCTCATATATCGCCATACTTTTATTAGATGATATTTAAAGAAAACCCCTATTACAAACTATCCCCTATGCAAAAATAATTATCTAAAAACCCAATATATTCATTATCGACCTTTCAAGGAATATGGTCTTTAATAATATATTTCATAGTTGATTATGCATCTTACCAATGGGACATTCTGTAAAAAGCCTCTCATAGAAGTTCCAAAAAAAAAATTAACCTCTTTTGGCTTCATATGCACAAAACAATTTCCTTAGTAGGATAAAATAGCATCAAAACATGTGATACTGAAACCAACACTTAGATTCATATCAAAGGCCCAAATGGTGAGCACTTGAGTGAAAATTGAGATAAACGAAACCTCATTTCCAAATTTCTCTCTTGAGCTCAAATGTTAGTTGAAATATATAGTTTCTTAGAGGAGACCGTCCTTTTTGGAAGATCGAGCAATAGTATGAACACTACTATAAATGTTAATAAGATATTGAGTTGAAACAAGGCTACCTAAAGTGCAAGGTTTGATGAACCACTTTGGATAAAGTTGTGAAAAATATTAAGGGACACATTGAAAATCTAGTTATGTCAGAAATCCCCTATCCATTTCTTGGTAATAATAGTTATCTTGTTGAAGAAGAGATGAAAGTGATGCTTGTAAGCAAAAAAGTGACAAATTTTTCTTTCAGAGCTAGAGTTAGTGTTAGTAATAACTGAGAGGGAGGGGGGTGAATTAGTGGCCTCAAAAATTTATCCTTCAAAATTTAACCACTAATCAATAAACCTCAAATTATTATGTCCCTACAAGATGCATGCCATGAAATACTAATAATGATTTAACTGTCTATCAGTTTTCCTTGTCTGTCCTTATTCTCCTTGATTACCGATAAGCAGTATAACTATTTACCGAAACTCAATAAATAAGCAGAGTATACCGATCAACCTAGTGTTAACTATGTCAGATACAAAACAATAAATAAATGAATCATACACACATAACACATGAATTTTAACATAGAAACCATGTTAAGGGAAAAAACCACTGCGATCTGTACCCCAAATTTTCACTCTTCTGAAGTGAGCCCTGCTAGGAGCCAACCCTATTAAAGGTTACAAACACACTATTAAGTGCGACCTTGTTAGAGGATTTTATACATAGAGGTTGTCACTTAGTATCAGGAATCTCATCTTGTCACTTAGTAGAGTATTTTATACATAGAGGTTGTCACTTAGTATCGGGATCAGCTTGGTTTTCTTTATCAGTTGCCTTATTGCTTCTCTTCTTAATATGCCACATTACTAGTGCAGCATGGTATTCATTGAATTTTATGCCTTTTGAAGCTTTTTGAGCTTGTGCTTCTGTGGCATGCACTGTAGTGGTTTCTTTTCTAATTGTATCAAAGACAATTGCATCAACAATGTCCCATTCAGGAAGTATTAATACACCCTCCTTCTTCACTAGTTCCCTCACCTCATCTAGAGTTATTTTGGCAAACTTGGCTATCATTTCCTGCTTGATTTCAGTTTCAAGCTCCTCCTTATCCTTGGTAGGGTGTTCTTCCTGCTTCTTCTGACTTTTTTCTTTGAATTCATTTATATGAATTCTCCATAAGAATTGTAAAAAGGCCCTAGACTTAACATAATTGTCATCAGACAAAAAATTGTCACTGGCTTGCTATGTAAGTGGGTCCAATTCCTTTCCAGCTTATTCTGCCACTGTAAGGTCCAACTCACTAACTTTAGGAGCTGCTGGTGTGCCTTCTTGTAATTCTTCAGAGGTGAAAAAAATCTGACCAACATTCCCCATATGTAGTAGCTTCTCTGCAACACCTTGAACATCTATATGTAGGGGAGATTGGGATGGAGAATATACATTTGATTCTTGTTGGGATTCTTCTCCTACCCTATGCCTCTTGGGGCTTGGCAATGTGCTAGAGCTAGCCTCCAGTGGCCTCTTACCCTTTGGATCAGTAGTCTTTTCTACTTTGGGTACAACTGCACTATATCCTTTCCTTTGATATACAACATATTTACCAGGAGGCACGCCTCTAGTAGGAATGATCCTACTCAAAATTTCTTTAGCCCTTTCTGGCTCTTTCTGCAATATTTGTTCTCTTTTATGATTCAATGCTTGCATTAATTATTCAAACATTGTCATTAATGAATCAATTTTCTTAGCCCATGGTTCAGCCTGAAATTCCCTTAGGGGGTCATATAGTTTATCAAAATGCTGCACAAAGTCCACGCTTTTCTTGTAAGCCAGCCATTTCTCTTTCTTTATTTCTTGCTCAATAATGTCAAGCTCATTCCTGATGATATCCTCTGGGAAGTTAAATTGGTGGTCCAACACCAAGCATCTAGTCTTCTTCCCGAACATATCCTTTATGAAGGCTTTAGGATCGACACATCTTGCCTTGGCAGTACTTAAGTGATAAAGCTCAAAGAAAGTCTGCAAGCTCTTCCACCCTCCCTTTGTGATGATGAATTGGTGGGCATTGGTGATAGTAGGGAAAATTGTCCCTTTTCCTCTCCCTGTAAGTGCTTCCTCCTGCAGGCCACCAATTTTCCTGATTATTTTTGCAAATCCTAATTTCAAAGAGACCCTATATGGTAGGATGTTGGGTACTCCTCTAAAACCATACACTCTAAACAGAGTAGAAACTGGGTATAGAATAACACCCCCCCTAGTTATGCACCATTTTGAGCTCCTGATTGTGCTCCATGGGTCTCAAAAACTTCATTAGTGATATAGGGATTCTAGGCTCATCTCCAATAAGTAACCTTCTGAGCCTAGCTGAGAAACACCTATCAAATGTGATGAAGCTAGCCTCCTTGTTGTCCCACGACATATCAGCATTCCATAACTGTACTGGCATATCCTCATCATCTTTGATTCTCTGCAGGCGGCTCATCTCTTCTTCAAAATAATCTGCCCCTTTAAACAGGAACATGTGCATGAGTAAAGAATACCAAGTGAAAGGCTTGGTGAGCTGTGACTTTTGAATACATTTCAAACCTTCATGAATCAAATCAACCAAATATGGGGCAAAATAAAGAATAATGGCAAGGTGACGATGTAGGATTTGGACCATCATAAACATAAGATGGATTGACATCTCATTCCCCTCATCTTCCCCAAAGATCTGACACAAGGCCCTATAAACTCCTCTGGCCTTGGGAGTGAACAAATCAATGTTAAAACGTTCTTTTGTGTTAGGACCTACTAACACTAGGTCTCCCACTTTTGCAAAAAACTCTATTAGTGGGCCTCCCGGTCCCCTAAGATAGCTCCTCTGAGCTTGGTATATTTCCCTGAATTCATTAAAATCAATTTTATCCGAAGGGGTGTCAAGTTCATTTAAACTGAACACTTCTCTTATCTCTTCAGTAGTTATGCTAATCACGATGTGCCCTTTACTGTCCATCACTACCCTGGCTATTTCATCATAGTTCTCTGCTATCTGCATGAGTAAATCCACATCCATAAACACCCCGGGTACTACAAATTTACCCACATCAAATTTCCAGACATTATTGTTTAGAGAAAAAGATTTCCTCTGGCCAAAAATAATCTTGAAAAGGGCCAATCCGCTTATGCCCATATTGGCATCCCACAACCATCTCCCATAGTCATAAAATCCCTCTGCAATTCTGACCCGTGGGTCTTTAGGGATTTCTTCCTTCAATTTAGTGTAATAATTAGTTAATCTAGTCAACTGTTGGAGTAAATCATCACATACATTTCTCTCTTGATAATCCACCCTTCCCTTGAATTCTCTCCTGGGCGGGATTATGTGATGTAGGGTTTGAAATTTTACCACAGATTATATCTCTAATACCTGTCTATATTTATTGCAATAAGCCCTAATACGTTTGCAAAGGTTTTAATAAATTTAATCACATAAATAGAAGAATACCCGTTCAATAGATGATCTGATAGCTTTGACAAAACTTCGCTTTGAAAATGCTCTACTTCAGAACTCGCCGATGATGCACAATAAATTATAATTTTGATTCTTGAATGATGAATTAAAACCCAACATTTTATGCATTCAAATTTAAATTCGTTGCAGACTTTCTAGGCGACACACGTTCGCCATTACTTGTGTTGAGTTCAAACTTGCTGTTTGATTTTGCTATTTTAAAACATATTCATTGATCTTACTACCTTTCTTTCTCATCCAACAGTTCTGAGAAAGTCTTTCATAATGTTCATCTACATTGACACATTGTAGCCTATCGCTTTCCCTCAAAGGATAACTAGCCAGAAGTTTCATCTTAAGGCTTTGCGCCTACCGTTTGATCTTCCTTAACTTACCCACAGGTTATCTTTCTTTATGCTACAGATGGGCCCCAGCATCTAGGACACGCGTCACCGCGGTGCAATGCCTTGAAGATTAACCATCGGGCAACTTTGCTTTGAGGATTTATGTCAGCCGTTAGATCTTCAATATCTGTTCTACTTTTACTTCTTTCAATAATCCACGACTTTAAATCTGGCAGAGACACGTGTCATCACAGCGCAATGCCTTCAAGCTTAAAAATTGATCAACTTTATTTCAAGGCAAAGAGCCCACCATTGCATCATCCTTAACTTACCTGGTCTTTAACTAAACACCTTTTGATTAAGCACGGTCTGCAGCTTGCATAATGGGACAAGTGGTGGCATGTTGCGTTCCCTCATTAATTAACTACCCTTCATCTTGCAATCAAGGCAATACGCCTGTCATTAGATCAGATCCAAGATGTCATGCTTTAACTAGTGCTTTACTTTTCAACTTTAACCCACTAATTGCTAGGTGTCATTCTCTCGCGTTGCCTTGATGGTTGTTATCCTTGCATCTTATCCTTAAGGCTTTATTCCTGTCGTTGGATTTAATCTAAGATATTGCCTTTTAATTAAATGTTACATTCAGCTTGGCCCCACCTAGACACGTGGCAGCTTTGCGCAATGCCTTGAACCTTAAAGCACGATCAAATTTCTTTTAAGGCTTTGTGTGCACTGTTAGATTCAATCTAATCAACTTAAGATGGCCTTGTTCTGAAGTTATGCAAACAGTTCATCTAACCCTGTATCAACTTTGGTACATCTAAATTAGAGGCCTTTGGAACCCTTCTGAAGTTACAGCTGTGCGTGTGTAATTGGGTACCTGATGAAAACAACACAAACACTCAATAGGTCATTGCATTAGTCCAAATGGTTAGGTAAAATGTTCAAAACCACTAATATCAGCCTATTGCCTTCTAACTAGAAAGAGTGTAATTCATAACATACTAGCCCTCAGAATATGCTATAAATCAATGACCAATACTACTCTAGCATAAAGGATTTAATCCAATTTTAAGCTAAAAATATGAAAAAGCATGTAATCTAGCTTTAAAAGATGAAACTAAAACAATGAACTAGCATGAGATAATAGATGAAATATGAGTCTAACATTAATTCAATAGCATAACAATGTAATTAAAATCTAAAGTGAAGGCTTATTTGCTCTCAAAACAGGCTTCTATTTATAGAAGAATGGGAGAGAGAGAGAGGGGGGACAAGGTTCATTTATGAATTAGGAGGCTCATAAATGAAGGTGTAAGAGCCATTAATACCTAAGGCATTAATAAGGCATGGGAGAGACATAGGCTTAAGGCATCTTCATTAA
>MU223296.1:3294491-3305800 GCA_018584345.1 Thuja plicata | reverse complement strand
AACTTACTAAAAATAGCAAGTTTCCATAAATAGCAGCTCTGCACAAGGTAACCCTTATTGAAAAGAAAACAGAAATATTTTTGGGTGATGCAAGATTGCCCTTACACCCAGGATGCTCCTGCATCATAAATTGTGAATCAATCAGATAAAATTAATAATTACTTAGATGCCCCTAGTTGAAAACATCATCAAGACATAAAAGAATCATAATCAAACCAATATCAAACTGTGTGTTTAAGTAGTACTTGTTCTTTTATCTGTCAAACACAGTAAAGATTCATGAACCAGAAAATTGCAATACAAGTAATATGGTGTTCCATGTCTGTGTCTTGATAGGATGATTCATTCATGTTTTCGATCCAAAACAGCTATGTAGGAATGCTGTGAATGTCATGTCATGTCCCATGTCGTCAAAAGACACCTTTGTTTGAGTAAGTGACATTGTTTTACATGTATTGAGAAACATCATGTTCGTGAGGCAAACCATCCTAGAGCAGCCTAGCAACCACAACTGACTATGCCAACAAAGATGCCCCCAGTGCAGAATGACCTATTCCTAAGACGTAAAGATAGACAAATCCCAAGCGAGGATAAGACAGTCATGTAGGAATATGAAGTCAGTGTACAAGCATAGGCAAAATTATGAAGGCCTAGTATCAGTAGTGCATTGATAGGTGGAGCGCAGAACACAAGTGAGACCTGATTGCTAGGTTTTCACCACTTGGCAAGATCTTTTTCTTTCTTTTTGACACCAAGATGCCTGTTTTACCAGGTGCTCATCAAGTCACTTTTCTCTTTTTCAAATTTTTTTGCTATTTTTTCTTTTTTGAATGTTTTTGTAGTATCAAGGCGCCTGTTTACTAGGTTTTCGCCAAGGATACCCATTTTGAAGGACTTTTTCCACTGTTTTTGGATTTCTTCAGGATCAATTTTCTGAATGTTTTTGGTATTTTGCAGGAAATTTTTGCTGTACAGGCTCTGCTAGCCGAACATTAAGCATAGAATCGCTTCAAATGTAGAGTGTTGATAGGATTTGGAAGAATGTCCCCCTTAGGTGTAGCTAACTGATAAGCTTTAGTCCCAAAAGTAGCAGTGATAACATAAGGTCCTAGCCAGTTAGGTTCAAACTTTCCTTTCTGCTCTCTGTTAGGCTGGTTCTTAGGATTCTCTTTCAGGACAAGGTCTCCCACCTCAAACTTACGTGGCTTAACCTTCTTGTTGTAACCTTTGGAAATTCTTGCTTGGTACACTTTGAGGTGATCAAATGCTTGTTGTCTGCGCTCATCCAGTAGGTCCAGAGAATTTATCTGGTCAATGCAGTACTGTTCATCAGTAACTAGTCCTTGTAGAGAGATCCGCAAAGATGGGATTTCAACCTCAATAGGTAGTACTGCCTCAGCGCTATAGACTAGAGAAAATGGCATGGCTCCAGTCGGTGTTCGGATGCTTGTTCTGTAGGCCCATAGTGCCAGATTTAGTTGTAAATGTCAGTCTCTACCAGACTTGCTCATAGTTCTATGTAGGATTTTGAGAATGTTTTTGTTTGATGCCTCAGCCTGTCCATTACCTTGAGGATAATAGATTGAGGAGCAATGTTGAGTAATGTGAAACTATTCACAAAGGTCATCAATGTCTTGGTTTTTAAATTGGCCCCCATTGTCTATCACAATTGAAGAGGGTATCCCATATCTACAAATAATGTAGTTTAGAATGCACATAGCCACCTGTTTGCCAGTGGCTTTGATTATCGGCACAGCCTCGACCCACTTTGTGAAATACTCAGTGGCTGTAATGATGAACTTGTGTCCATTTGAAGAGTTAGGATATATCTGTCCAACCAAGTCAAAGGCCCATTGCTGGAATGACCAATGTGTTATAAAAGGTATCAGTTCTCTGGCAGGAGCATGGATGAGATTTCCATGTGTTTGGCATTTAAGACATGCTTTGGAAAATTGAATAGCATCTTTCTCCATGTTAGGCCAATAATAGCCTACTCTGAGTAGTTTTTTAGCTAATGAAAATCCGTTCGAGTGTGATCCACATACACCTTCGTGGACATCTTTTAAAGCTAGATCAGACTCTTCTAGTTCTAAACACCGAAGAAGTGTTCTGTCGAGACTGTGTCAATATAGGTTTTTAGTTATGAGGACATAATGCGATGCTGTCCTAATTAGGGATCTTTTCTCATTTCTAGATAGATTGGCGGGAATGGTCTGGTCAGAAAGATAGGCAATAATACTGGCATATCAGGATTGATCGAGAGTATTTAAGGCACAGATTACCTGGTATTTTGGATTGGCAAAAGCGGGATAGAATATCTCTTCCACCAAGAAGTCATAGCGAAATTGATGTTCCTCTAGTTGCAACATGGATGCCAAGGTAGCCATAGCATCTACAGCTTTATTCTCTGATCTTGGTATCTGCTGAAAGGTGAGGAAGACAAAGTATTTCTTCAAATCATCAACTAATTGCTTGTAGGGCATCAATTTTTCATCTCTTGTTTGATATTCCCCATTGATTTGATTGATAACTAGTTGGGAGTCACCATATATGTGTAACTCAATGATCTTCCATTCTATGGTGAGTTTGAGGCCATTGACCAACGCTTCATATTCTGAGATGTTGTTGGTGCATGGAAACATTAATTTATAAGATTTGAGAATCTTATATCCTTGTGGAGTAATGAAGAGAACCCCTGCTCCAGAGCCTTGTTGAGTAAATGACCCATCAAAGTACATCTTCCATGAATGTTCAGTAAGATGTGTGATTGTTTCACCAGGAAATTCAATTATTAATGGTGCATCATCCTGGAGCGGTGAATCAGCCAGTTGATCTGCCAGTACTTGTCCTTTGATAGCCCTCCGTTCAACATACTCAATGTCAAACTCACTTAGAATGAGAACCCACTTTGCCAAGTGGCCCGTTAATGCTGTTCTACTTAAAAGATACTTCAGAGGATCAATCTTACCTATGAGCTTGACTGTGTGTGAGAGCATGTAGTGTCTCAATTTCTGTGATGCGAAGACAACTACTAAGCATGCTTTCTCAATAATGCTATAATTGAGCTCATAAGCGACTAGAATTCTACTAATATAGTAGATAGCTCGCTCTTTCTTTGTTTCATCCTCTTGTGCCAGTAATACTCCTAGTGATGTAGCTATAGCTGAAATATATAGGAGAAAAGGATTTCCATGAATAGGTGCCATAATAATTGGTGGTGAAGCTAGGTACGCCTTTAATTCCCTGAAGTTGGTTTCACAGTGTTCATCCCAGTTGAATCTAATCCCTTTATGTAGTAGCTTAGTAAAGGGTTGTGCCTTATCTGCAAGTTGGGACATAAATATCCTAATAGACTGGAGTCTCCCTTGTAGTGTCCTCATTTGACTGATATTACGTGGAGGAGTCATCTCTAGAATAGCTTTTACCTTTGCCGGATCGACTTCAATTCCCTTTTCTGATACTATGAATCCTAGGAGTTTACCTGATTGAACCCCAAAGGCACATTTCTTTGGATTGAGTCAGAGTTGGAACTGCTCCATGCGATCCAATATTTTTCCTAGATCTACAATATGAGTACCTCTTTCTTTTGATTTAGCCAGTGTGTCATCGACATAGTCTTCCATGTTCTTGTGCATCATGTCATGGAATATGGTTGTCATAGCTCTTTGATATGTTGCTCTGGCATTCTTTAGCCCAAATGGCATGACATTCTAGCAAAATGTGCCCCATGTACATGTGAATGTGGTTTTCTCTTGGTCCTCAGGGGCGATCTTGATTTGATTATAACCTGAGAATCCATCCATTAATGAATACATCTGGTAGCCAGCTGTAAGGTCGATGATCATGTCAATATTTGGCAGAGGAAAGTCATCCTTCAGACATGCTTTGTTGAGGTCTCTGAAGTCCATACAGATCCTAATAGATTTATCATTTTTAGAGACCGGGACCACATTGGAGATCCAAGCTGCATAGGCAATGACCCAAATGAATCCAGATTTTAACAACTTTTCTAATTCTGCTTTCACCAGTAATGCAACATGAGGATGCATTTTTCTAAGTTTTTGTTTCACGGGCTTGATCTTGGGAGCTATAGATAAGTGATGCATAATGAGATTGGGATCTAGCCCTGGCATATCAGTGTAGGACCAGGCAAAGTTGTTCTTTTTCTCCTTCAAGAATTTTGTGAATTGTACCTTCTCTTCTTCTAATAGGGATTGTGCTAGATGAACTATCTGAGGATCTTCAATAGTGCCCAAGTTCACTGGCTGTGTTGGTTCAATTAATACTGAAGATCTTTCCTGAAAGTGCTCAGGGAGGATATCAAGAGTCTCATCTTTTGGTGCCTCTAAGAGGTTTTCACCATCGGATACATCTTTTTTCTTTACTATTTTAGGATCTGATACTGCCACCGAGTGGTTTTCACCATCAGTCTACTTTTTCTTTTTATTTTCCAGCTTGTGACTAAGAAACTTGATATCCTCCTGTGACATGTTCTCGCTCCTTGCATTGGTGGAAGAAGGGTAAAGTTCACAAGCATTAAGGTAACAAGCCAGGGAGTGGTCATTGGGAAAGTTGAGGATAGGGGTAGGATCTATTTTAGTCCAATCAATGAGGTCTAGAAGTACCAATTTTAGGGAGTTAGATTCTGAGAAGGACAACATCGTGTTAGCATCAAAACTGTTAACCGACATGACATGGTCTGTTAAGTTAATATCTTTGATGTTTAAATCAATAAGAGTGAGATCATTGTTAAAAGGGTTGTTGTCAGCCATATATGGATCAAACTCTAGTGACTCATCAGTAGATAACTCATCCTCATCTCTTTTTAAAAGGAGGCTTCTTTCTTGTAACCTATGAAATTATCTCAGAGTTATGTATTCACCAGTGTCTCCGTCAATGATCGGGGGAAGGAACTCTTCTTTTTCTTAAGGAGGATCAGTGTCATTGATAGGGATTTTAGGTCATCTACTAGGAGCTGCAGAAGCTGCAAGCATGTGAATTATGTCTATCCCAATTTCTTCAGAAGCAATAGATAACCGATCATACTCATAGTCATGACAGTCTGTGACATCATCATCAAATATATTCAAATATTCAGCAATGTTTATTTTATGGACTCGATTAGCTACTTGTAGATCAAAGTGAGGTAGATCTAGGACATGTGTAATGGTGACCAATTGCCCCCAGTTAGGATGTAAATTTTGTGGTCAGGGTTCCTCTTGAGTGATCATAGCTATGGTGTCTCCTACCTCTTGAATGGGAGGTTGTGCTATCAAAGGAGTGTAAAGAACCTGTGGTACCTCAAAGCTAGGTACATAACGTTCTCCTTGATATTCAGGATTCTCTGTACCAATACGTAGTAATCTCTCATAAGGCCATGGTTCCAATATTTTCTCATCTGTTTTATCACTCCCTGTTTCAGAAGGTGGGCTCTTCTTTGAAGTAGGTTTGTTGGTTTTAGTATTAAAGCCCAATCCTGTTTTATCTCTATTGAGGTGGAACTCCATGGGTATAGGTTCAGTAATCCCTCTTCTTGTGTCATTTAGAGGTCCTTTTCCTTTGTATCCCATTTGTTTGAGGAAATCATATCCCTTTCCATACTATTATGGGGATATCTTTACATGTTTAACCTCAGAGTCCACCGGTTCTCCCTTGTAAATCCAATTCAAGACTGCCTGTTCTTCTGTGTTATCTGAAGAAGATGTGGATGCCTTTATCATACTGGTAGCCTTGTGTACCTCTGGTTCCTGGACTGTGAGAGGTGTGAATGTTGATGACAGTTTTCCATAGGATCTTGGTGATACTGGAAGCTCTGTCAGGGAGGGAGTCAGGTCCAACTTGTATTCTCCCATACCTGTTTCTTGAAGTTTCAAAGTTTTGCTAAAGCCTTTCATGACCATGTCTTTGGTAGTTTCAGGAGTAACTGCGTCCATAGCCTCCTTGTTGTGTGGGATCATGCTACCTGCTTTGATATTATTGCAAGTGTAGTTGGCATCCGTAGGAATTGTTACCTCTATCCCATTATGTGGGAATTTGTTGCATTGATGATAAGTGGATGGTATAGCTTGCATCTCATGGATCCATGGTCTACCTATTAGAATGTTGTAGGCTAGTGGTAGATCCAGAACTTGACATATAACATCTCTTTCAATCGATCCAACTCTGATGGGTAGACAAATAATACCTTGGGAGGATCTTTCTTCCTCATCATATGCTTTGATGGTTATTTTATTTTTGGATTCAATTGTTTGCTCTGAGAGGCCTAACCTCCTGACAAGATCCAGTGTACAGATATTTAATCCGGCACCTCCATCTATCAACACGCGTCTAACACGGGATTTATGAATAAGAACTTCGATATGGAGAGGTTGATTGTGTGGATGGGTTAATGAATTATCATCCTCCTCAGAAAAGGAGAGGTAATGTGGCACTGAGATGTGATTGACCATCGCTTGGAATTTGTCTATCTATATCGTTTGGAACATTAGCAGTGTGTAGAGCTTGTTCTAGGATTTCTCTATGCACAGTGGATATTTTGAGAAATTCAAAGATGGAAATTTTGGCAGTGGTTCTTTGCAATTGATCCACCAAGTCATATTTTGCTCCAGGGATAGTGATCACATGTTTTTCTCCTGGTTTAGGAATAGTGATAATAGGAACCTTGGGTGTGGATGTCAGTTTTGGAGGTCCCTTGATCGTAACCTGTGCTTGGCTCTAGGTTACAGCGTTTGTGGAGGAGGAGGCTCCTTTGATGGTGACCATGTTAATAGATTCATTTTTAATGTTGATCATATTGGTCACATTTTCATTCTTGGAATAGGTGTAGTTGACCTCATTACCTTTCTCTTTGGATGTTTCTCCTTGATTGTAATTGGGGAATGGTTTATTAAATGCTGTGTGATCTTCATTTGTAGTGTGTCCATCCACCTTGATCTTACCCCCTTCGATGAGGTCTTGGATAACATGTTTGAGCTTAAGACAATTTTTTTTTTTGTGTCCCTTGTTTCTGTGGAAGACACAATAGGAGTTATCATCCCACCATCTAGGTTTGACCATTGGTTCCCAAGGTTTAGAATTGGGAATCGTGAGGACTTTGTTATCCACAAATATTTTTAAGACGGTCTCAAGAGGTTCTCCCAAAGGTGTGAATGTTCTTTGGGGTTTTGAATTCCATGTTCATCACTTTTCATTATCATTGTTGGCTTTGGGAATGGGAGGTGTTATTTTAGCCTCCTTACTTGCTTGCATACCATTGGTAAGATTGAATGCTTCGGTTTTAGAATTAATGTTGGAAGCATCAACCACTCCGTCATTAACAACAATCTTGTTTTACTTCCACCATTTAGGCTTGGGGTTGGAGCTACTGCCTTTGCTTTCATTTTGTAGGGTAATCTCCCCCTTTTTTACCATGACTTCTTCGATACGGAGAGCATTCTTAATCATCCTATCGAAACTAGGAGAATCTTGCATTTGTAGAGCATAGCTTAATTTAGGTATGAGATTATTAACAAAGATCTCCATCTTTTTTGTTTCAGGGATGACTTTTGAATATCGTGCAAAGATCTTCCTCCATCTTTTTAGGAAGTGCATAAAGGATTCTCCCATTTTCTGCTTGGTGTTACATAGATCCATCATGGTGATGTCATGTTGAATGTTGTAGGAGTAGTGTTGATTGAACCGTTGCATTAACTCCTCAAATGTTTTGACTTTAGGATTCATTTTTGAAAACCATTCCATGGCATTTCCTCCTAGACTTCCTAGAAACAGTCACATGAGGTAAGTGGGTTCGTGCATATACTCAATGCTAAGAGCAAAAAATTCCCTCACATGGTCGTGTGGATCGGTTTCCCCCATGTATTTGTCATATTTTGATCTTGCCACATTAGGAGGAAACAGAACCATTGTGATACTCTTATCAAAAGGAAATGGACAAATGGCGTCCAAAGAGTATTTTGTTTTTGGTTTATCCTTCTCTTGTCTGAGGTTCATGAGCTCAGTTTGCATTTGAATGAGCTGTTTGGTAAGGATAGATATGGGGTTTGGTACCTCCTTTTCTTTGAGATCATTTACATCGTAATCCTGGGGTAATTTGACACCCGTGGATGCTAAATGAAGGAAGTATTTTTCCTTGTCATCACTGATTATTCATTCCAACAGCTTGTGGACTCTTTTGTTTTTTTTAAGTTTTTCGTATTCATCTTCAGGGATTTCTTCATCACTATCTGACCCAAATGGATTACGTTCAAACCTGGGTCTTTCTTCCTCTTTCGTGCCTATGGATTGTGCTTGTTTGCCATCATCATATCCCTCAAAGGCCTTACTTCAATCGTTAGTGTTGCTACCCATTTGAGGTGAATCAAGATCAAATAGGGAATTGTGAGAAGTTTCTCCTTGGAAGTGTGATGTTTTAGGAGGTACTTTTGATTCTTTGGTTGTGTACTTGTTGCATCTCATGTTGACCATGAAGTTTGTTTCTCAACTTCGTCAACATTTTCCAATAGTGCTAGCAAGGATTCTAGATCATTCAAGTGGGCATGTCTAGGTAGAAGTCACTATTTTTTTGTTGGTGGATGTAAATGATTCCAGCGTTAGAGGGTTAGAATGCCCTGATAGTGAGCTGGGAACCAAGTTGTTGATAGAGAATGGGTAGACCACACGTATTGAACTGATCATGAAAGACTGACTAAGAATGCAAGGTAGACATTTCAAAAGTGTTTGAAAATAATAGCAGGGAGACCAGAAGAGACAACAGGGACTAGCCAAAGAGAAAAAAGGGTACCTAAAACAACTGAGACTTCCTAGGAAAAGCTGCTAAAAATGCCCACTGTCCTGAATGCGAGCTCCCAGATATGATCCTTTGACAAAACCAGATGCGATCCTAAAAATTGGATACGACTATATGCTTGACCAAATACGATCCCATGCACCAGATATGATCTGAAATACCGGATACGACTCAGGAAAAATAGGATGCAATTTTATGATGGTTTTGTCAGTTTTGGTCCATTTTGAAAAAACTTCTTTTGAGGAACGTGAAGTTGTTTGTTTCCAGATTGCATCAAGAGGTACTCGTAGGCATGAAAATCACTTGTACTCCAAGGTATGAAATTTATTGATTATTTGCGAGGAGCTTATCTTTTTAGTGATATTTTTGACATGTCAAAAAATTTTGCATTGTTAAAGGGGTGGATCAAACACACATTTTTTCCTATTCTCTAGGTGGAGGATGAAAATCGTTTGCTCATTGACTTAGGTACACACTCAAATGCTAATCAGAATACAGCCATCACCAAGCACACAATGGCTCCAGTTATGATGTTGTATTAGCCGACTCCAAATGAAAGTGAGGGCATGATATGACGAGTGTCTTGGGGCAATTACTTTTTGCCTTGCACAAAGATTATCACCCTTTCGGGGATGAATCAAGAACTCTTTTAGTTGAATGTGTTGTAGATTATTGGGAAATCCATTTAAAACTGTCCCCCATAGAATTTCACAAGGAAAAATTGAGGCATATAGCCCTATGAGTACCTGAATATATATAGTCTCACAAGAAATATTTAAGCGACTTCGCTCTATATATACCCTGATATGTTCAAGGAATGATGTCAAAATTCCAAGAACAAAACCAGTTTCGTCTTTCGAGGCTTTGGCCTACAAGGAAGAAAATATTTATAGTGAGTTGGAAGGGTTGGCGTAAGACCTGTCCTCACTTGGGTCATTCCCGGGAGATTTTTTCCTCAACCGGCAGGCCCTCTACTGTTAAAAGAATGGTAACCAGGATTGGTGAGCTTAGGATTTCTAAATTTCTATTTCTTCAAAAGAAGAAGAGCATACTCTCCTAGTCCATTCCATTTTCTCCTCAAACACTTTAAAATAAAGTTCTTTTCCTCCAAGCTATGTTGAGCTTGTTTTAATGATTCTTTTTTTAAAGAAAACAGAAAGGGAAAGTTTGTTTTGTCCAATTACCACAATGATTTAATGCTTTGTTTTGTTCAATTACTGATTTCCAAAAGTAATTATACCATGTGTTTGTTCATTTAGTCCACATATTTAGTGCTTTGTGTTGTTCAATTACTTTTCCAAATTAAATTAAATGATGTGTTTGTTTGTTCATGTACTCCCAATTTCCTCACAAATGATAAGACAATGTCCAATTTTCTGATTTTCCTAAAGATTAAAAGAGCATATTATCTGATTGTCTTAGCAAATTTGAGAAATGGTTTTTAAGTTTTGGAAAAGCAAATAAACAGAAGTCAAGAAAGAAGGGGTTTGGCAACCTGTAAAAACCACGTTAGCATTTATCTAGTTTAACTTGATGAAAACCTCCCAACACGCCCTGAAAACACCTATCAAGCTGCAAAATACCACAACCACCACTTTGTCAAAATGTTAGGATTAGCCAAATGAAATGCACAAACTTTTAAACTAGATACGATCCTAAAATTTCACTAGATGTGATGTAGTATCCAGGATGTGAGCCTATTTACCAAATGTGAGCCTTTGTTGATTGAATGCGAGGCAAAACCAGATACGATCTGGGAAATCCCAGATGCAATCCAGAAATTACGCGGTGCGATGACGTATCTGGGATGCGATCTTGCAAGATTAAATGTGATTCTGTGTTTGATTCCTGAGCCTGAAAATTGCCAAAAAAGTGTTAGAAGATGAGGCTAAATTGAAATTCAGGCCCCATGATGGGCGCCAGAAATGTGTGTGTGTATTTGGGTGCCTGATCAAAATAACACAAACACTCAATAGGTCATTGCATTAATCCAAATGGTTAGGTAAAATGTTCAAAACCACTAATATCGGCCTATTGCCTTCTAACTAGAAAGTGTGTAATTCATAACATACTAGCCCTCAGAATATGCTATAAATCAGTGACCAATACTACTCTAGCATAAAGGATTTAATCCAATTTTAAGCTAAAAATATGAAAAAGCATGTAATCTAGCTTTAAAAGATGAAACTAAAATAATGAACTAGCATGAGATAATAGATGAAATATGAGTCTAATATCAATTCAACAGCATAACAATGTAATTGAAATCTAAAGTGAAGGCTTATTTGCTCTCAAAACAGGCTTCTATTTATAGAAGAATGGGAGAGAGAGAGAGGGGGGACAAGGTTTATTTATGAATTAGGAGGCTCATAAATGAAGGTGTAAGAGCCATTAATTCCTAAGGCATTAATAAGGCATGGGAGAGACATAGGCTTAAGGCATCTTCATTAATAAGGCATTAATGAAAGCCTTAAAGAGGTAAGGGAGGAAGGCTTGAGAAAATGGACTTTAAGAAAGTCCAGCT
>MU223296.1:3257995-3269598 GCA_018584345.1 Thuja plicata | reverse complement strand
ATATAAATTTCAAATTGATTTCATATATTATTAAAAAAATCAATACAAAACCCCATTTTAACCAAAAAAACTACATTTAACATGAAAATGAAAAAAATTAATCCAGATATAGCAAGAATTTACTTATTGGATAAATTGTGGAGTCGAATTTATTGTTGGAGCAATCAGATACTCAAAAAAATCACGTATAGGATATTTCTAGCCGTTTTCCAAACCCAAGACGATGAGAGAAATGAGGAAAGCAGCTCGTGGGTTCTGATTTATGCCATAGGTTTCGAGTACCTAGTTTTTTTGGGTACCCGATATTTTCAGGTACCCAAAAATATCATGTACCCGATTAGGCTTGTGCTTTGGTGTCAAGTTTTCCCAGGTGTACTGACACCCAAGCCTACTAAAAATTCAACAAACATTCTCATGCGCTTTTGGACGAGTGAAAAGTGGATTTTTTCACATCGCCACTTTTTGGCCCCCATGATCTTGCACATACCCATTTTTTATACTTTAAATGTTGTTTTTTATTTGCCAATATATATTTTTTATAATATAAATATTGTTTTTTATTCGCCAATATATATTTTTGCATACTATAAATATTGTTTTTTATCCTCCCATATTTATTTTTTATACTATAAATACTATTTTTTATTCACCAATATATATTTTTTATACTATAAATACTATTTTTTATTTGCCAATATATACATTTTATACTATGCATACTATTTTTTATTCACCCATATATATTTTTATACTATAAATACTTTTTTTTTATTCGCCAACTGAGATTATTTTTATTCTTGGCCAAAAAAATTAATAATTTTCTCTGTAGTTTTCTAAATTTCGCTAGTTTTTTAAACCTTTTTTGAAAGGGGGGTTTCTTAAAGATTACCTTGTAAATGACTATGCAAATGACTATGCAAATGACTATGAATATCCTGATATAGAGCTTAATGATCCAAACTAGTATTTGACAACAACAAGTAGTAATGCAATAACAATTCTCATCCTTCTTCCTTTGTCAGTCCTTATGAACTTCAGGAGGGATAACCTATTTTGATTCTCTCTTAAAGGAATCAGTAATCTAAATTGTATTCCTTAAACACAATTAATTGAATAGAATATATATTTGAAATGTGAATGATTGGATAAATTAAAATTTTGGTTGGATAATGAACAATTACTTAGCCAACTAAAAACCAGTGCCTAATCCTTGGGCTATGAGTCAATATTTGGTATAACTCCATAGTAAGGTGATAAATAAAATACTTGCAACAAAGATAAAATGCCTTACAAATTATCCTCTTTCTACTACTATGTCATCAGATCCTTAAACTAATGCTAAGCTCTCTAGGGTCACTTGAAATAATTAATCCTTCCTTGAAGGAACTCACAAATGACTGCACAACCACCTTGTGATCAATATGTCTAAGTGCCTTACAAATAAACATACAAGAATTTTAACATAAATGAAAACAGACAACCAAGATGAAGAAAAGAGATTGAAAAATATTTTTTTAATGTCTTAAAGCTTCAAATATATTCAGATAGACAAATAGTACAAAGGCTCAGACAAATTTTAGTAGTCTGCCTTGTAATTCTATTTCATAAATTTCCAACTCTCTCCTTTAAAAAATGATACAAGAGATTTATATATTAAACCATCTTGGAATCCTTAAGATAAGGATGCAACAAGCTTCAAATGGTTTAAAAGACCTAACCCTAAAATCTAAAAAAGACAAAAGATAGGAAAACACCAAGCGGTGGATGGACAAAATTGAAGAATAAGATTTAATTTGCCTCTGTCTTCTTATGATCTTTGGTTCCTTTTTCTCTATATGTCTAGGATAGCATCTGATATTTGTTATAAGATCTAGTGACCGCCGATACAGGCTAACATACACTAGTCTTTAAGATTGCTAACCTTCATGTGCTCAAAGAATAGGTGCCATGTGTCCTCCTATTATTCATCCATGATGTCCAGGTCAATTGTAACAAGATTTTTCTTCTTGGGCTTTGTCAAGATGTCCCATGTTGTTACATCCTTCTCCTTTGGCCACTCAAAGCTCTATATACTTTCCAACTGGGCCTTTTGTCTTTTCCATCTGGCATCAGTTATGTTCTTGACATCTGTGATGAATTTATTTACAGTTTGTCTCTACTTTAATTGCTTCATCCAAAATATTATTAAACCTCTCCATGTCTATCACTCCTTGATCAGATATATAAATCTCTTTATTTGGTAGCACATTGTCAAACTCTGAGCCCCATATCCCTAATGGCTTGATCTGATTGTCCTTTGTTCTGATGGGAGGCACAAATCTGTTGTAGCTTAGCCCAAACATGTTCAACTTTGCCTCTATCTGATTTGCTTTTCCTTTAAAGAATGATAAGGTGGCTCCAATTTTATCTATCTCTATCCTAACTAGGGTAACTATCTCTTGTATGTCTGACCTCAATGGTTGCACAGATGCCAACCTTTCAAAAAGTCATTTTCTTCCAGACCAAGTTGCATATTAAGGATTCAAAATTGATATAAAATCATTCACTTCTATTTGTAGGCTTGGAAAATTTCCATAGGCTCCATATACCACATCAATCTTATCCTTAATTGTGTCTATCCTATGCTGCAAAATTGATGTTAATGCACCCAAAATTACATGGTTGTGCTCCCTGATCTCTTGCTTTGTTTTTGCTGCTATCTCCCATGTTTCCTTTGTTTGCACTTCAACATCCTACAACTCTTTGGGCTCAGTAGGGGAAGCCTTTGGCATATCTATAAGTTGTTGAGTAAGTTTTTCTATGAGCTTCTTTTGATTTTTATCATCCCTAGTTCTCTATCCTTAACAATATCACTAGTGTCACTAGTGAGCTTCTTTAGTTTTTCAGACATTTGAACTGTCTTGGCCTCATTTAGTTGGGTGAAGTGTGTGTGTAATTGGGAAATATCCAAGTCTCCTATGTTCTGGACTCACCATATTATCTTATTTCCCTCCATCTTCTCTTGAATGTTCAACAGGGCTAGCTTTTGATCTTTTGGAGCCAAGCTCCACATTGCTAGTGCCTGGGACTTGGGGTTGTATCCAAACCCTCTAATCATGTCCCCAACCTATGTTTCTGATGACAGTTTCACATCAGGTTGTTTTCTTATTTGATAAATAATAAATTTAGAGGCAAAATCCCAACCTTCCACTAGTAACATGTCACTGGCCTTGACCAATTATCTTGCCTACTCTGATTCAGGATCATAGTCTTGTAGTGTTTGTAGAGCCTCTTGGGTCACTGGGTCACCACCTGCCAATTGCAATTGTGCACCCACTTTTTGTTTCTTGTTCCAAATGAGGAATTCCTTGAATTCCTTAGTCTTGATGAAATTTTCATCCTTATGAAATTGATCCTAGTATATCAGTCTCTCATCTGTACAAGTTCTAAGAGGTAGCTCTACTTCCTCTTCCACATCTTTTTGCAGTTTCTTTCCTTCCCTTATCTATTTTCTCATTTGGTGGTCATATGGCCTATTTCTAGTTATGAGGGCACCAATTCTATCTTTCTTCTTTTCCTTTTTCTGAGAAGGTTCCCCTATTTCAACCTTTTGTCTCTTAGGTGGGGGTTCATTTGTAACTTCCTTCTCAGGGACCTCTGTTAGGTCAATAATATTTTCACCCTCAGCTACTTGTTCTTCTGCAAATGCTTGATTGACTGTAGGGGAGCTAGGTGTTGAATATCCTTCATCACTATCATCATCATATCCTGATGATGAGTGCCCCTTGTGATCCTTCTCTGGCACTACTAGTGCATCTTCTGATTGGTTACACAGGAGAGTGTGGGACTCAATCATGGCATCTAGCCTCTTCAAATATGGCATGTATGGGAAGAAACCCCCAAAAGTAATGCCCTTTCTCTTCACATTTCTCTCTAGATCCATTAGTTCATTGAACTTATCATCTCTCTTATCAACCTCCTCATCCTCCAAAATGTTTCTTATCAAGTCTTCTTCCATGCATTCCTCATGGTCTTTGGTGTAGGGGATGGTTGGTGTCAGCAACTTATTTGCACTAAGGAAGAAGCCCTCTATGTCAATGTATCTATAAAGAGCCACATTCATCCTATAATGGCTCATCCAGTTGTTTACTGGGTCCAATGCTTTCTTCCCAATAGTAAAATTGTAAATTTTGAACTGCCTTGGGGTAAATGTACCATTCCTGTGAGGAGCAAGGTGTTCTTTATCAGTTAAAATCAATTTCCTAATGAATTCCATTGCTGCAATTCTTGGTGGCAAATGGAATTGAAAAATATGGGGAGGGTGGGTACAACCATACACCCTAATCAATGTAAAGTTCTTTTCATAATAAAAATCACCCTAGTTGTGATCTCCTGGCCATTTCTCCAGATATTGGCAAGGTATGAGTAGTTGTATTACTTTGGCTGGCAGCCTAGTCTTGTTGACACCTAGGCATTGAAGAATTGGATACACTACCCAATTTTCAAAGGCACAAAATTATTGTTCCCTAGAGGTGTAGTTCCACACTCTCAACCAGAATTGAATGGGGTTAGGTTGGCCCTGATCAAACCTTTGTGGCCTTAAACATTGGCAGTTCCTTATGGGGAAGTTGTAATATAAGATCAAATGCATTAAAACAAAGTAATGCATGAATCTAGGGTTGTCCCTTTTGTTTTGTATATCAACAAACCCTTGGTGCATTTGATCTATGTTATACTAGATATAATCATAGTTGGTACTGGTTTGAGGGCTTTACATTTCTAGGACCATCATTAGGATGTCTGAAGTGATTCTCTCTGGCCCTCCATCCTTTCCTAGCACTCTGCATAGTGCATATGATATATACTTCATGTAGAAGTTCAAGTCTTTATAATAGTATGGGGCAGTCCCTGGAATGGGTGCTATATAGTTCTTCATTCTCCTCAGAACATGGTGTTCCTGAATCAATTTGGAGGCAATGCCACTCTCCCTCATATATTTGTTCTCCAAACTCTTAAGGTTGATCTCAGTAGCCATGGGGTGGTAGACATTAAAGGCTTTCATGAAAAGTTCCTATCTAGGGTAACTAGGGCTTTGTCATCATCCCTTTTGATTGTTTTTTTTAGGGTGTCATATCTACTAGCCATTTCTAGGATGAAATTGACATCTACAAATATGTTTGGAATAATCAACTTGGCCAATCCACAGGTCCATTGGTTTGATATGGGTACAGATTCATCACTATTGTTGTAAAACCAATTGAAAGGAATACCCAGAGGATCTTGGGGATTTAGCATCCCTAATAAAGTTCAAATTATCAGTGAGGGTATCAAATCTTACCTTTTTATTCTGAGTTGATCCTGGCAGTAAGGAAATGAATTCTTCTAAGTAGTTGCATTTCCCTTTCATATCATTGTCTACATCATTACTCCTCCCACTAGTAGACGCAACACTTACTGCCCTACTCATCTTGTTCAGTTCCAATATACCTTATCGATATTGAAACAAATCTCCTCAAAACCCTCACCAAAGGCTATCAATTACTCTGTAATCTATAATTCTGAGCACTGAAAACATTTCCAATCACAATTCCTTCTAAATTCTGAACCAGGAAATTAATTCTATCAATACACACTATTGGAGAATTTTACTCTTCTCAAAAAATGCTGAACTCTTTAAAAAAATCTTAGCTCTGAAAACTTGGAAGCTAGTAAGAAAGAAATAACAACGCATATGCTTACTTATAACTGAGAAATCAATGCAACCATCTCTTCACGACTAGTAAAATTATAATTCAATCACTTTCGCCATTAGTTTACACATTGTGACATCAATTTTGGTTCTAGCTATGGCATTTCAAACTGACATGCAATCAATTATCAATGAGTTCTTTTGCTAATTAAAACCTTATAAAATTCAAAAAGAGATTGAACTAAAATATAATTGGTTGTCATTAATCATAATTTGGCTACTTTTCCATCTGTCAAAATTCTTTGAAATCTAATTGGTCAGCAATTGTCCACCATGGCGTCAAAGAAAAGTCATCCTTTTAGCTCTGGTTTTACTTCTAGTGACCTAGCGACTGTGTAATATCCTTGTCGCCTCATATTCTTTCTAACTGTGGTTGTCACTGAGACTTAGCCACTGATGTTGGATCAATATTTAGATCAATGATTGTCTCCTTGTCGCTTGATGTTTTCACTTAACTCATCTTCTTACAGAGATATTGTGACTAAGCCTTTCTTCTAATTGTTATTCAACCTCAGGTTACATCTGGAGACTAGGCGACTGTTATATCTCTATGTCACTGAACCAAATCTCTAACTCATGGTTAATCTGGAGACCTCGTGAAAAACACCTTTAGTCTCTTAATCACTTGATAATTTTAATCTTATTATTTCCATCTAGAGATAATGTGACTACTATTGATCTTCTTTTCCTCTGCATCTGACAGTTATCACCAAGTCTCCTTATTCTCACAGCAAACCCTAATCTTTCATGAGACTTCGCGACTGATGAACACGTGTCCTATTTTTCCTTTTGTCTCCTGATCGCCAGATCTTGTTTGACTTTTCAACTTTTTATCATGACCATGTGACTACCATCGAATCTGGCTTCCATCATGCGGTTGTTGCTAAGTCTCCGATTCTCAACTTAACTCATGGTTCCTTTCACGACTAGGTGAAAACATTGTTTATTCAAACCGACTTTTAACCAAGGCTTATTCAGAGACTTAGCAACTATTAAAACTCCATGTCTCTTGATAATTTCTAAACTGTAGGGTTTACTACAAGATAACTTGACCACCGTTAGATCAAATCTGAGATGAACGGTCTGCGCCAAGTCTCCAGATCTAATAAAGCATATTCTTTTTATTAAGAGACAACACAACCAAAGCTTTTCACCAAGTCTCCAGATTGAATGGAATATTCATTTTTCTTCACGAGACTAAGCAAAAAACAATAAGCACATGCTAATATCTCAAACTTAAGTTATGAAAAAGGTAACATTAAAATAGAAACTTGACTGAGAATTTTGGGCTTTTTGTAATTTGTAATAGAAATAACCTTAGGGCTTAGGGTTTTTAGCATTTTTGGCTAGGTTTAGGGCTAAAATTTTTTATTTACAGAGATATATAAGCAGTTTCATACATGCCTTCAACCTTTTGAGCATAGGAATGACTTGGAATTTCAAAATTTTACAGGGCAGACTCAAAAAAAGGAAAAACAACCAACAATGGCTCTATCTGAGGATGGCTAAACACAAGTTTATGAAAAGAACCACAAAATGTCTGGTTGCAGACCTCTTAAAAAAAATAAGGCGATGCTGACTAACCTACTATAGAAAAGAAACACACAACTAAAAGGAACCACACTTATATACATATGATGCATACTTACTTGTGCATGAAAATTTGATTTTCAATTGAAAAAAGGTTTCATAAATTGACCATGCACAGGAAACTCAAAATATTCTCCATCCATATTCTTTAAAAGATAATAATCTTTACCAAAGCTCTGAGAAATAATAAAGGGTCCAATCCATAATGATTCAAACTTCTTGTGCTTCCCTTTATCTTCTGCTCTCACATTCCACTGAAAAACAAGGTCATTTGGTTGGAATTTTCTATTGCTAGCCCTTTTGTCAAAAATATACCTCATTTTTTGTTGTAATTTGATGTTCTCTTTTTGGCTATCCTTTCTAGTTTCATCCAACTCTGCCAATTTCATTATTCTGTCTTGCATATTGTTAGAAAGTTCTAATTGTTCTTCTTGTATAAACTGGTATACTGGTAACAAATTATTAATAGGCATTCTTAATTTCATACCATATACAAGTTCAAATGGTTGTTTTCCTATTTCTTTCTTAATTGTTACCCTTTCAGTCCATAGTGCCAATTTTAGTTTTGTATGCCATGCTCTCTTGTTCTTTTCAAGAGTCTTCTTCAAGATCTTCAATATACTTTTGTTACTAGACTCAGCTTGTCCATTTTCTTGAGGATGATATGGGGATGAATATGACATGATTATCCCATACTTCTCACAGAAATATTTTATCTCATCTGATCTAAAATACATGGAATTATCCATTACTAACTTTGTAGTCTGCTTAAAATATTTTCCATTAAAAATTCAATAACCACCTTACTTGTTTCCTTTTTTGTGGGTATAGCTTCAATCCATTTTGTAAAATAATTTGTGGCTACAAGTATCCAACTGTGTCCACCACTAGATTTTTCTAAAAATTTACCTATAAAATCAATTCCCCACATAGAAAAAGGAGCTTCAGCATTCACAGGGCTCCTAAAATTTTTAGTTTATTTGTGAACCTTTGACAAGGCTCACATCTCCTGACAAATGCATGGGTATCTTTGAATAAGTTGGGCCAAAAATATCCATCCCTTGAAATTTTATGGGTAGTAGTCTTGGCAGAAAAATGACCTCCACATACCCTGGCATGCATTTAATTTAACATTTTCTCAGATTGGCTTTGATTTAGACATGAAAATAATACACCATTTCTATCTTTCCAATATAAATATCCTTGTACTAAGGTGTATCTCTGAGCCTATAATCTGAGACTTCTCTTTTGGTTATTTTTCATAGCATTAGGACACTTTGCATTCTTTAAGAAATATATAATATCAGCATAAAATTGTTGTTTTTGCGTACTTGTGATGATCTATTCATGTATTTTTGTATTATTTACTTGTACTAGATCCAAGTTCTCCTCTGTCATAAGTTTTTCCAAACCATAAACTCTCACCAATTTTGTAATGTGGATTTCTAAATTGAATTCCTGAATTTGGTTAATCCACTTACATCTCTTACCAGTCACCTCTGATTGGGTAAGAATGTCTTTCAATGCTGAATGAGGCACATATGCAAGCACCTTAGCACAAACTAAGTAAGGTCTAAAATATTTTACAAATTTTACCAAGGCATATGCTTACTTCTCCATCATCTCATAATTTATCTCTGCAGCTTGGAGAGATTTACTAAAAAAGGCTATTGGATGTTCAAACCCTTCTTCATCCTTTTGTAATATAACAACAACTATATTGTGAAAAGATGCAAATGAAAATAAAGAAAAGGGCTTACTATAATCTGGAGATTTCAAATCAAGTTCCTCTTGTACTGCTTTCTTTATTCTCTAAAATGCTACTTGAGCTTTCTCATTCCATTGAAATTTTGCATCTTTCTTTAGCAACTTGATAATTGGTTTGACAATTTCTACAAAATTAGCTATGAATCTTCTGACAAAAATTATCTTTCCTAAGAAAGATTTTACTTCTTTTAAATTTTTTGGAGCAGTGACCTTTTGGATAGCCTCTATTCTCTCAGGGTCTATCCTAACTCCATCCTTGGACACTATATATCTCAATAACTTCCCTTATGTGACTGCTAAACAAAATTTTCTAGGATTCAATGAAACACCATATTCTAAAGCCTTATTAAAAAATTTCTCTAGATGCTCACAGTGATCCCCTTCTTTTTTAGAATATGCAATCAAATCATCTTGATAAATAGCCATGAACAGATCAATAAATTCTTTAAATGCCACATACATGGCTCTCTAGAAAGTTTCTCCTACATTTATTAATCCAAAGGGAATTTTGACATAGACATAGGTTCCCCATAGACTAGTAAAAGCAGTCTTGAATTGCTCTGAATATTTCACATGTACCTGGTTGTAGCTTGAGAATCCATCCATCATTGATACAAACTCACAACTAGTTACCTTACGCAACATTGCTTCCATGTTTGGTAGAGAATAGTTATCCTTTAGGGAAGAAATATTCAAGTTTCTAAAATCTACACACAGTCTTATATCACCATTCTTCTTTCTTACTGGTACTAGGTTTGAGATCTAAGTTGATTTTCTGATAGGCTGAATAATTCCAGCATCCTTCAATTTCATCAACTCCTGTTGCATTTTAGGAGCCAATAGAGGATTAATAGGTCTCTGCTTTTGTCTGAATGGTTTCATATCTGTTTTGAGTGGGATTTCATGTTGGAAAAGATCCTCTCTATAATCTTTAAGATCTTCATATGACCAAGCAAAAACATGCTTATGTTTTCTTAGTAGTTTTATCAAGTTGGTTCTAACATGAGAGTCCAATCCTTTTCCAATATAAACTATTTGAGGAGTGGTCTGTGAACCCAATTTTATCTCCTCTAGATCCCCAATTTTGGCATTGCTTACCCTTACTCTATGTTCATTCTGATTGGTAAACAATGCCTCAAGTTCTACCAATCCCTTAGGAATCTGGTTAGAACTAAGTTAGACAACCTCATTCCCCAGTACACAATCCTTACCATCAATGACCTTGAGTAGAGTATTGCAATCTATACACTGGTCCTCATACTGATCAAGGCACTGAAGAAATCTAAGGATATCTTGGTCATCCTCAAACACTTTCCAGTTGTAAATGTTGTCTGGGACAACTGGTCTTCTTTTAACTTCCACAATTGATACCCCATTTAAGGTCATATCATCAATTTTCAAAGCCACATTGGCCAAGAAATCTTCCATAATGTTTCTAGACCTTTCTATCTAATTTATATTAAAGGCATCAAAGAATTCTATTTGGTCCCAAATAGCATGTCTATACATTTTTAATTTTTCATTCTTTACAACATATTTGAACCTTACTTGGGCTACTAATAATTCTGATTCACCATAGACTTTTAAACATTTTATACCATGTTTAATAGAAATTTATAGCCCTATAAACAAAGCTTCATATTCTACTATATTATTTGTACACTGAAAAGATAGCATAAAATAATATTTTAATGTGGTACCTTATGGGGATATAAGTATAATTCCAGATCCTAATCCTTCTTTTGAACATGCTCTATCAAAGTACATTTTCCAAAAACCATCACTTTGTATAAATAAATCCTTCACCAAAGGATCAACATTTTCACACTGGTGAGTACTCATTTTGATTCTTAAATTTTCCATGTCAATGTCAACAAAATAATTAATGTTTGTATCCTCATGCAATTCTATCATGTGAGGTGTTCTTCCCTCTCTAGATACCTTTACATTATTTCTAACTATATTTAAAGTGGCATAGGATAGGTCACATTGAATACTGCCACCCATTGAAGCACTCCATTTTCTAGATAACAAAATGCCATAATGTGGTGGTATGTCACTAGTAGATTTGAACCCAAATTTCGACCAAAATTTCCGACCAAAGTGCAAAATGGTTTTAAAATTTTCTTTTTTTTTCCTTCTATGCCCGTGTTGGTCAAAAATTTGAACCAACACATCCCGTGTTGGTAAAAAATTTCGACCAACACGGGGCATAAAAGTGAAAAAAAAAAAATACATTTCATCTTAACACGACTTCCACCATTCTTTACATAATGCTCTGTGGAAATCCTCCATTTCACAGAGAAACCCCATAGAAAATATTTGAGGCAGTTTACACAGAAGGCGTGGCTCACAATCTCGCATAGCGTAGAGGATTTGCTTCACCAAATTATAGAGCAAAGATATTCATAGGAGATTCAGTGCAAAGCAGGTTTTAGGTAAACTTCTATGCGGTACCTAATAGGAAATTGCATTTGGGGCAACAAAGTCCTTGATGTAGAATATTTCTTCCAAATCC
>MU223296.1:3209398-3234821 GCA_018584345.1 Thuja plicata | reverse complement strand
AAATTTGATGCCTTATGGAGTGGCCCTTATATTATCAGCAGCTGCAAGTCATCCAATGCATTCCAATTGTCAAAACCTGATGGTGAGGTCTTGCCTATCCCTGTGAATGGCTTTCATCTTAAGCCTTATTTCTAGGTTTTTCTGGAAGGTTTCATTTCTGTAAATAGTTGTAAATATCTGTATTTTGGTGTTTCTCTTCCTGCTTTCTGTTTGAATAAGTGCTCGTGCACAGGCAGCTCTGGTTGCAAAAATTTTGACCTATTTTTGCAGAGAGGGTTTCAGAGTTTAAAATTTTGGCCGCAGGCCTCCCTCTGTTTTCTCCACGCCCAATGGATATGTCAAGACAACTGGTCTTATGTCTAGCAGGCTGACATCTCCCAGAAGTCGCCAAAATGTTAACCAAAGTTTCCATCCTATGCATTTTTGGCCCTCCTCTGTGTTTTCCCGCCAAAAGATAGCTAACCTTTTTCAAAAAGTCATGCTTTTACACTATCGCGCAGTCGCAATCTATTGTTAATCGAAGTCTTTAAGTTGCACAACTGCGCGACGAGCCAAAACAGGGGTCATCACGCAATCGCGATGAAGTTGTGTTAAAATCTTTAGGTTGCCCCACTGAGCGACGAGTCAAAATTAATGCATCACACAATCGCGGTCTATTTTCGCTATGATCTGTTCCATCTGCGAGTGCACAATGAGTTGTATTTGATGTCTTCACGCAGTCATGGTCAGTCTATGTTAGGTCGCTCGAGCTATGCGACTGAGCGGGTGCAGCGCTTACGATGGTAATCGCGCAGTCGCGATATTTATTTCACATCAGGTTCCCAGCTTGCGGGTCTGCGACGAGCTGAGAGATGGACTCCTCGCGCAGTCGCGCAGATAGTTTTCAAGGGGCAAAAGGGTCAGTGACCAAGTGACCGAGGAAGGAAGTGGCTTGTCGCTCAGTCGCTGAGTAATAAGGACCGAAAAGGAACAGCTCGCGAGTACGCGATGAGCTGAAGCTGATGATGTCACGCACTCGCCGAGCAACAAAGGTAAACTGAAGGCGACCTGCGAGTTTGCGACTGAAGGAAAATGGTATGTTGTCACGCAGTCACTGATCTATAAAGACCAAGGGAGGACAGAGTACGACTAGGCGACCACAGTGATTGTTGAGCTCGTCGCACGATTGCTAGTGTTTTGAGAAGATATAGTGCCGGCTCGCGACCATGCGACGAGTAGAAACAGGGATTTGTCATGCAGTCGCCAAGAAAAAAGGTAAAAGGGAAAGTTGAGCATGAGTATGCGATTCAGAAAAGATGGCTACTTGTCGCTTAGTCACGGCGCAATGAAACAAAGAAAAAAATTTCTCACGAGTGCGCGATCACAGAAAAGGTGATGAATAAAGAGCTCGTCGTGCACTCGCACATAAAATGAAAGACAGAGTAAAGTCTGGGCGACTGTGCGATGCAGGAATAAATGAAAAGGAAAGAGCATTGGCGCTCAGTCGCTGAAAGGGAAGCGTTATAAGGATATAGCTCGTGACTGAGCAATTAGCAAGAGAAAAGAGCTCGTTGCGCACTCGCGCATGAAACAGAAATAGAGTATGGGAGGTTGCGAGTTTGCGACTGAGGAGGAAAGTGTTGTTTGCCATTTTTTGCTGTTTCCTAAAAAAAATACGTATAAGCCTGTAATTTTCCCAGAATTCAAAATGTAAAACAAAGGGAAAGATCAGATTGTTTGGACAGAAAGCTTAGATATTTTCTCATCTCTAGAATCAGATATTTCATGGGTAAAGGATCAAATGTTTGAAAAGGTCAGAGGTTGTAGTCACTCGAATGTGCAGAGCAGTTATTGTATTTCAAAGACTTTTGCGACTCTTCTAGAGTGACATGGCCGCTTCTGCAGAGGAGCATTTATGTTGATATTTTGAGGTGATGACTTTTAGGGGTGAAGTGGTGGCTAAACAGGAAAGGATCTGATCTGGAAGTTATGGCTAAAATGCAGTTGGCTTCGAAATAGTATAAGTATGAGTCGAGACTTATCTTGTAAGGGGTTGGAAGGTAGTTTGATATTTGTAGTATTTTTGCTCCTGTATCTATTTCTTCCATCCATCTACTTCTCTTCTGGTTCTATGACAGCTTGCTGTTATTGTAATTACCTTGTGCCTCATTTTGTGTAATTCATGTTTATCCTCTTTCGCAATTAATAACTATGTAAATGTTTTACCCCTTATTGACCAAGCTGATTCTGGTTCATTGTGTGTTGTGTCTATTTTGCTTGGATTACTGTATTGTGAAGTTTTCTCTTCCCTTGTAGTAATTTTAGTCTCTGACCTTCACATGTTTGCTAAGAATCATGTGGTAGAAGTTGTATTAGTTGAGTTATATGGATGTGTAGTGCAGTTCCAAGGCAGAAGAAAGTAGGCCCTATCTTGGTGTATCACCCTTCCCTTTCAAGTAATTTGGTTTTCTGCATCTGCTTCTCCCTTTTCCTTGCAAGAGATAGTTTTAGGTGCATCCTGATAGTATAGGAAGCCAGCCTTCTCCGGAGATTCAACCTCGTAGTTCAAGTCCCACAGCTTGGAGGTTGATTCCATGTTTCACTAGGTTGCTGTTAGAGAAGCTTTTAGCAAGGGTGCAAACCTTAGTGACAACAGTTAGATTATCTTGATCTTATTATCTCAGTTTCATCACTCTTTTATAATGACTATGTCTCATCTCAGAAAAGAGTCAAATCATATCTTATCATCATCAATATCTGAGATCAAGGGAAGTCAAAGTTTGTTCTTAGAATTACCCTTGAAAAACATGAGCTTGAACTCTCTTTGAGAGGTTGTCCCTTTTTTTTACGTCACTCATTTTGGTTAAATCCTTGATAACACAATGTCTTTTACACCTTATAGATGACCAACTAATAGATCACAAGCTAGAAATCAACTAGAGGAATCTTATGTCAACCATTTCCCTCCATGGGAAGAGGAACTAGAAATTGACTCTTTTACACATATGCATCCTTCTTTGTACACTGAAAATGTCCCTGAAACTTCACATGTCTCACGTAGATCAACTATTTTTCAAGATGTTACAGAAGAAGAATTAGAGGACATAGAACATGATGACTACTCTTCACGATTTGTAGATGCTATAGTGGAAAGAAATCCTAAATGATTCTTAGCAATGCTATTAGACAAAGGATTCAAACTTCCATCTGTGTTTGATGTCAGATCCCTATGGCACATACATCCTTGGAAAATTATCAAATGCAAGGGTCAAACAATCAAATCGTGAATGTCACACAATCCCAACCCAATGTTCAATGTCAACAAAGGATCCATTTTCCAAAACAAAAACATACACCCTTAGGGGAACTAATTGAAGAAGCACTTAAGAAGTTAGTCCAAAGTAATCTTATCACCTTACCTGAGATAAGAGAAGTTGAGCATGGTGCTTTTAAACATAAGTAGTGGAATGATAATGATTTATATGAATATCATCGCATTAAGGGTCACAAAACATCAAACTGTTATCATCTAAAGAATTCTATTGAAGACTTAATTGAACAACACATAATTGATGTTACTAATGTTCAACCCAAAGGAAACACGGACCGCACAATTTTCAATGATCCTTTGCAAAACCATAATAAAGACAAGACCCCTCCATCTAGTGTACGATCAAAATAGGTCAATTATACCTACACTAACTCTGATAACATGATAAATTGTCTCAATCATGTTGAATACCAAATTGAAACCATTAATATCAAAAATAATAGCTCTAAATGCACAATCACTACCTGCCATACCAAGGTTGTATTACAGGGGGCACCTTCTACTTTTGCTACACCTACAACTGTTGCACAACTTCCTAATCCACAATACAGTTTGGTGGATATCATCTCAAGTGCACTCCCCTCAGATTTCTATCTTTGAGTTATTACGAATATCCCCTAAACATAAGAAAGCATTAGATTTGGCCCTTCAAAATATAGATATCCCTATGGACATATGGTGCAGGAGCACCTAGGCTAACCTCCATGTTTGTTCATTTTGGCTTGTACTTGACATTAGCCAAGTCAAGATAGGTTATTTGATTTTGGGCCTTAGTAGGTCTTTGCAATGTAGGCTAAGTGAGTTATTCATTAGGACTAAGGTCACATAAATAGCCATTGTTAGTAGTATTTTTCAAATTCTTAGGCTTAGTTGTTAAGTGTGAAGTTGGAGTCATGAATGTGTCCTAATCTCATAATTAAGGACATAGAGATGCCATAGGGCCTTAAATGATCTTGGATCCTTGAAATGGATAGGTTAGAGGTCCTAAAATGTAGGGAGAAGGCATAATTGAAAAGATGCCAAAAGTTGCTAAATTGTTGTCATGACAACATTTGCAATAATTGCAAATGTTGCATGCAACATGGTTACATCGGATTCTCCTTGAAACTAGGAGTGCGGAATCAACCAAAAAGGCCCTAGAATGGTGGAAGAAGGAATCTAATGGAGAGAAGGACTCGAATCAAGGAGTTAGTGATTACATTGTAACAAGTTTGAAGTTGAATAGAAGTCTGGAATTTTGAGTTTTTCAGTAATCCCGAGCATTTCCTTGAAATAGTCACATTAAATGGATTGAGTGCTTGAATATAAAATTTTTTTTTATGTTCCTAGGATAGTTAGAAGCACTTTTCATTCATTGGGGTAGTCAATTAGAGGTAGTATACAGTCATATTTAAATTGGTTTGTAACTAGGAGGTTCACTGGTCCTGTCCTGACTAGTCAGTCAAGTCATGGCTCCCCCATGAAATCTAACCATGGGAAACACCTAAGGGTAGATGGAAATGTTAGGGGAGTCAGTATTGTACATAGTTGTAGAGTTAGGAGTCAGGGAAAGACAAGTTGCCATTTTTAGATACAAGCCCTAGGTGAGCATGCACTGTCCAGCTAGTGGTTTGGAGGAGTAACAGTGAGCATTCATGATCAGAGGAAGAAGGTACTATACAATCTAAGTAAAATTTTGGTTAGGTTTTAGTGTAACCTTGACATACTAAGTTGGTCAAGTTCATACCAATCAGTGAAGACAAGATTTGAATGAGTTTTTCCTAATGTTGCAGACTGTCCTAGTTTTTAGGCCTATTAGCCATATAAGACCTAGTTTATAGGAACCCCATGTACGGATGAATTAAGGGTTTGAGACTTAAAAAATCCTTTGTAAAATGGAAAAGGGTATCTGAATATGGTATTATAATTTGGAGGTCTTTGGGAAAGTTTTGCAAGAAGTGAGAAAAACACACTATTTAGGGCTACAAGGAAATAAGCCTAATTAGGTCTTTTGAAGACACAAACTTGGACTCGAATAAAAATGGGAAGGAGATCCCTCAAGATGGATTCAAAATTGATCAAATGAAATTCCTACATGGTGTTTGGAACCCTTGCAAGTGATTCATGAATGTTAGTGTGGAAATTGAGACTTAGACTCTTCTAAGTGTAAGTAGGAGAAGTGGAGATTTGAACTAACTAAGGGTGTTAGTCTTTCAGGGTGAAGCACACAAGTGGAGAAATCTTAGAGAAGAGTTTAAATTGGACTTAGTTAATCACCTAAGAAATTTTAGGACCTAGAGGAGATTAGGTTCCTAGAAGAGACAAGGTAGGTCTCTTAGTTGCAGTGCTAGAAAGCCTTGGAACTATTACATCATAGTGGTATCAGAGCTTGATTAAAGATCAGGCTTGTGGTGGATGTTTAAGCCTACTAAATCAATGGGAGAGAATACACCTGGAGGATCAGAAAAAGAAAAGTCATGGTGACTAATGCTGAGTTAGCCATAAAGGTGGAAGAACAAGAGGAAGACAACAAGTCATTAACTGAAAGGTTGTCTCAAATGGAGCAACTCTTGGGAGAGTCCAAGAAAAAGTTGAGAAGATGAAAGATAAGATAGATCAGAAAGAAGAAGAAGAAGCAAGGGAGAAAGGAGTGGAACTAGAAGAAGAAGAAGCTCCAACCCCTGACCCTATCAGTGACCAAGAACCCTTCTTAAAGGCATTGAAAGCTTTAAGTGGTAAAGCTTTGGAGGGTGTTCCACTATTTAGTGGACAAATGGATCCAGATTCAGTTGTGGATTGGATAAAAATCATAGAGAACCATTTTGAATGTGATGGTATCACAGAGGCCCAGAAGGTGAATGTGGCCAAGTAAAGATTGAGAGGTTCATCTCTCACATGGTGGAAGTTTGTTCAAACTAAAAGAGAGAAAGAAGGAAAGAATCCTATAGCCACATGGAAGGGCATGGTGACTAAGATGAAGCAGACCTATTTTCCTGATGATTATGAAGTGTAGCTACATAGGAGAAGATGTCCAAGACTACACTGAAGAGTTCCAAAATTTGTGCCTACCGTCACAAGTGGTTGAAGATGAAAGCATCAAGCTAGCTAGGTATTTGAATGGACTCAAATGGTCTATTCAAGAAGACATGAGTCTTGTGAACTTCAAAACCATCTGTCAATGCTATCAAATGGCCTTAAAGATAGAGGAGAAAGGCAAGAGGAAGCAAGAAAAAAGTTCTAAAGGAAGAGATAGTAGAGGACAAAGAGGTGGCTATGGTGGAAGGAGTTCAGAATTAAGGACACAAGGAGAAGTTAAATACAATGAACAGAAAGAGGAAATTTCCAGTAGAGGTGGTAGAGGAAGGAACTCCAATTTCAAAGGTAGATGTGGTGGACAAGGAAGAGGAAATTACTTTTCCAACATGAAGTGTTACCTTTGCAATCAAATGGGTCACCCTACTTATAGGTGTCCAGAGAAAGGTACTACTTCTCAAGGAGGTAACAAGAGGACTAATCGAGTCCAAGAAGACACAAATGTAGTTGATAAACACCTTGAGGTGCCATTGAATTTAGAGGAAGGTGAGAACCTCATGATGAGGAGAACATTGATCAAGGAGCCAATCAAGGAGGAGCCAAGCCAAAGGAGATCTTTGTTCAGAATCAAGTGTAAGGTGATGGGTAAAGTATGTAGGGTTATCATAGACTCAAGTTCTACTGATAATATTGTATCAGAGGAGGTATTTAGAAAATTAAACATGACAAGGATACCTCATACTCATCCTTACAAGGTCACATGGCTCAATAAGGGACAACAAGTCTTAGTGAATGAGCAAGCATGGGTGGATTTCTCTATAGGGAGATATAAGGAAAAGGTGCTATGTGATGTGCTACCCATGGATCCATGTCACTTTCTCCTAGGTAGGCCATGGAAATTTGACCACCAAGCTGTCCATGATGGAGTGAAGAACTCCTATACTTTCAAGAAGGATAACATGACTTTCAAAGTTTAGCCATTGTTAGAAGATGTAGAGATGAAGACAGCTGGTCCCAATGTACTAATGGTGAGTGAGAAAGAGATCTTGGAAGCCATGGAGGAAGAAGAAGGATTTGGATTTGCACTAATGTTGAAGCCCAAGCAATTTGAAGACAAACAGTGAAGAGAACAAAGCTGCCCCAAGAGATACAAGAAATGTTGCAGAAGTATTGAAGGTATTGTAAGTGATGGACAGCCATCAACCTTACCCCCTATAAGACCCATAAGCCATAAGATTGACCTTATTCTTGGAGCTTCCCTACCCAATAAGGAATCCTACAAGATGACCCCTCAACAGAATGAGGAAATAGCTAGGCAAATTCAAGAGTTGTTAGAACAAGGTCTTATAAGGAAGAGTATTAGTCCTTGTGATGTACCCACAGTCCTAGCCCCTAAGAAAGGAGGTACTTGGAGATTATGTACTAACTCTAGAGCCATTAATAGGATCACTATCACATATAGGTTCCCTATCCCTAGGATTGAAGACTTGATGGATTTTCTAGGAGATGCAAGGTACTTCACAAAGATAGATTTGAAAATTAGATATCACCAGATAAGGGTGAATGAAGGAGATGAGTGGAAGACAACCTTCAAGACCATTGAAGGGCTATATGAATGGCTAGTCATGCCATTTGGCCTATAAAATGCTCCATCAACTTTTATGAGGTTGATGAATGAAGTACTTAAAGACCACATTGGTAAGTTTGTAGTGGTATACTTGGATGATATACTCATCTTTAGTAAGACATGGGAGGAACACCTCAAGCATGTGGAATTATTACTCAAGAAGCTACATGAAGAGAATCTTATGATTAACTTGGAGAAGTGTGAGTTCATTAAAATAGAGCTAGTGTACCTAGGATTTGTTCTATCTCATGGTAATCTGAAAATGGACAAAAGTAAAGTGGAAGCCATCATGAACTGGCCTACTCCAAGGACAACAACAGAGGCAAGAATTTTTCATGGCCTTGCTCAGTATTATAGGAAGTTCATAAGGCAATTTAGTGCTATTTGCGCTCCTATGTTGGACACAATCAAAGGAGGGATGAAGACCAAGTTCACATGGAATCAACAAGCTGACAAGAGCTTTGAGTTGCTAAAGGAAAAGATTGCTACCCAACCAGTTTTAGTCTTGCCAAGCTTTGAGAAGCATTTTACAATTGAATGTGATGCAAGCAACATAGCTATTGGAGCTGTCCTAAGCCAATAGGGAAGACCAGTAGCATTCCATTCTGATAAGTTGAGTGAAGAAAAGAAGAAGTATTATTCTTATGACCTTGAGTTGTATGCATTGGTTCAAGCCTTGAGAAAGTGGAGGCACTATTTTCTGCCCAAGGAGTTCATTGTTTACTCAGATTATCAAGCCTTAATTTTTTTGAATTATCAAGAGAAGTTGAGCCACAAGCACATGAAGTGGGTTGAGTACCTACAAGTTTATACATTTAATATCAAACACAAGAAAGGTGTCCTCAATAAAGTTGCATATGCATTGTCAAGAAGAGCTCTTACCATCCAAGAGATTCAGTTGAAGAGCATGGGAATTGATCACTTCAATGACCTATATGCTAAAGATGAGGACTTTGCAAACATTTACAAGGTATGTGCTGAATACAAGAACCATTTCCACAGTGAGTATGATGAATACACTTTGCAAAGTAATCTTTTTTTTAAGGGAAATCAGTTATGTGTCCCTAGAGGCTCTATTTGGGAGAATATGATTCAAGAGAATAAAAATGGTGCATTGAGTGGTCACATTGGGATTAGACACAAGAACTAGTTCAAAGATTCTACTATTGGCCAAGGATGAACCTTGATGTCAAGAGATATGTGGAGAGTTGTATAGTATTTCAAAGAGCCAAGGGTACTTCTTCAAATGCTAGCTTTTATCAGCCACTACCTATTCCCACTAGACCTTGGGATTGCTTGAGCATGGATTTTGTAGTTGGGTTACCCAAAACAAGACAAGGCATGGATAGTGTTTATGTAGTTGTGGATAGGTTTAGTAAAATGGCTTACTTTGTGCCATGTAAGACCACTAATGATGCTAGCCAAAAGCATCTCTATTCTTCAAATAGATAGTAAGAATCCATGGGTTACCTAAGAGCATTGTGTCTGATAGAGACACCAAATTTATGAGTCATTTTTGGAAGACTCTTTGGCAAAGATTAGGCACTAATTTATCCTTTGGATCTGCCTACCATCCCCAAATTGATGGTCAGACCAAAGTGGTGAATAGAAGCCTTGGAAATCTACTAAGATGCTTGACAAAGGAGTACATACAACAATGGGATCAATTGATTGGACAGGCTGAGTATGCCTACAATGACACCATCAATAGGTCAACAGGGAAGAGCCCCTTTGAGATAGTGTATGGATTACACCCTAGAGGAGTCTATGAATTGAGAGACTTGAAGGATGGAGTGAAAGCAAGTGGATATGTAGGTAATTTTACTAATGCCATGCAAGAGATACATGATACAGTCCGGTAAACCTTGACAGAGAAAACCTTGAAACATAAGGCAAAGGTTGATGAAAGTAGGAGGACAATTGAGTTTAATGTGGATGACATGGTGATGGTACATCTCAATAAATCAAGATTGTAGAAGGGAGTCCCTCACAAGTTGTACATGAGAAAGATAGGCCCTTGTCCTATCATGGCTAAGTATGGTGATAATGCATTCAAAATTGAGCTCCTGGAAGTTAGTGGACTGTCACCTATCTTCAACATTGCAGACTTAGTCCATTACAAAGGACCAAATCAAGACTTGGATCAAAGTCTTCAAGAAGTAATTAGAGATGTGGAGGAACTACAATTACCCTGTGCTACAGTCACAGGAGCTGACAACATACTGGCTACAAGAGTATACAAGAAGTCCAAAACCAAAGAGTATAAGGAGCACTTGATCAAAAGACATGATCAAACAAATGCAGATGCAATATGGGTCAAAGAATCAGAGTTCAAGAAGATGAGGATTGATCTTTTTGTTTTGGGGAGGATGGTACAAGAGCACCTAGGCTAACCTCCATGTTTGTTCATTTTGGCTTGTACTTGAAATTAGCCAAGTCAAGATAGGTTAGTTGATTTTGGATCTTAGTAGGTATTTGCAATGTAGGCTAAGTGAGTTATTCATTAGGACTAAGGTCACATAAATAGCCATTGTTAGTAGTATTTTTCAAATTCTTAAGCTTAGTTGTTAAGTGTGAGGTTGGAGTCATGAATGTGTCCTAAACTCATAATTGAGGACATAGAGATACCAGAGGGCCTTAAATGATCTTGGATCCTTGAAATGGAGAAGTTAGAGGTCCTAAAATGTAGGGAGAAGGCATAATTGAAAAGATGCAAAAGTTGCTAAATTGATGTCATGACAACATTTGCAATAATTGCAAATGTTGCATGCAACATGGTTACATCAGATTCTCCTTGAAAATAGGTGTGGGGAATCGAAAAAAAATGCCCTAGAATGGTGGAAGAAGGCATCTAATGGAGAGGACTTGAATCAAGGAGTCAGTGATTACATTGTAACAAGTTTGAAGTTGAATAAAAGTCTGTAATTCTGAGTTTTTCAGTAATCCTGAGCATTTCCTTGAAACAATCACATTAAATGGATTGAGTGCTTGAATCTAATGATTTTTTTGTGTTCCTAGGATAGTTAGAAGAACTTCTCATTCATTGGGGTAGTCGATTAGAGGTAGTATACAGTCGTAGTTAAATTTTTTTGTAACTAGGTGGTTAACTGGTCCTGTCCTGACCAGTCAGTCAAGTCATGGCTCCCCCATTAAATCTAAACATGGAAAACACCTAAGGGTAGATGAAAATGTTTGGGGAGTCAGTAGTGTACATAGTTCTAGAGTTAGGAGTCAGGGAAAGGCAAGTTACCATTTTTAGATACAAGCCCTAGGCGAGCATGCACTATCCAGCTATTGGTTTGGAGGAGTAATAGTGAGAATTCATGATCAAAGGAAGAAGGTGTTGTATAGTCTAAGTACATTTTTGGTTAGGGTTTAGTGTAACCTTGACATAATGAGTTGGTTGAGTTCATACCAATCAGTCAAGACAAGATTTTAATGAGTTTTGCCTAATGTTGTAGACTGTCCTAGTTTTTAGGCCTATTAGCCCTATAAGACCTAGTTTATAGGAACCCCATGTATGAATGACTTAAGGGTTTGAGACTTAGAAAATAATTTGCAAAATGGAAAAGGGTATCTGAATATTGTCTTATAATTTGGAGGTATTTGGGAAATTTTTGCAAGAAGTGAGAAAAACACACTGTTTAGGGCTACAAGGAAATAATCCTAATTAGGCCTTTTGAAGACACAAACTTGGACTCGACTGAAAATGGGAAGGAGATCCCTCAAGATGGATTCCAAATTTATCAAATGAAATCCCTACATGGTGTTGGACACCCTTGCAAGTGATTCATGAATTTTAGTGTGGAAATTGACACTTAGACTCTTCTAAGTGTAAGTAGGAGAAGTGGAGATTTGAACTAACTAAGGGTGTTAGTCTTTCAGGGTGAAGAACATGAGTGGAGAAATACTAGAGAAGAGTTGAAATTGGACTTATTTAATCACCTAAGACAATTCAAGACCTAGAGGAGATTAGGTTCCTAGAAGATACAAGCTAGGTCTCTTAGTTGCAGTGCTAGCAAGCCTTGGAACTCTTACATCAACATATATCCTGAGAACTTCCAAACTATGGTCAATTACATTGTTGTTAATAAATATGATACATTTATTAACCATGATGTTCCCATACACAAGCCTCTACACAATTATCCCTTACACCTACTTTTCCAAGTGCATAAACACACAATTAGACAAGTCCTCATTGATAATAAGACAAGTCCTCATTGATGGCAGGGCTGGATTAGACATTTGTACTCTAAAACTAATAAAGACCTTGGGATACTCAAATTCAAGCATTGATATCACTAGATACATCATCAGGGCATATGATGAAGAGGAAATATAATCCATAAGTGTCCTTATTTCACTAGTTAAAATAGGACCAGTAATGAATAACACTCCATTCATATCCTAGATCTCGAACTTGGATATAACATGTTATTAGGCAGACCATGGATTCATAAAAAGAAAGCTGTACCATCTACCTATCATCAATATATTAAATTTAATTATCAAGGTACATAAACCATTATAGAAGGAGATCCAAACACCTTCCAATATTTCCACAGTCTAAGGGGTAGTACAAAGAACCATGTACCATTAAGTCAAGAAGCAATTGTGCCTTCTACTTTTGGTTTGATTCCCAAAGACATATTAATGATGGGAATTAAAATATCAATCCATGACAAAGGATGTGGTGATAATTTGTATGAGGAATCCTTTTCCATTACTAAAATGACTTTGTCACCAAGATCCTATGGTCCTCCAAGAATAGTGAAAAAAAATAGAACCAGTTGTTTTGAAATGCCTACCTACAACATTTGTTAAATGGGGTGCTTTGAGTAAGGAAGATCCATTTGATTTAGAAACCAATAGATGGTTATACCAGGATCCTCAAGAAATACCATCAATGTAGTTACCTTTGAATCAGTATGGACCAGTATACTCTATGTTACAAAAATGTGGATATGATGGAACTACTGGCTTGGGGGAAACCCAAAAAAGAATAATGGAGATATCATTGCCACCTACCCATAGGAATAAAATAGGACTTGGTTATGGAAAGAATAGAACAAGGGTAGTTCTTCAAGGTGTTCAAGAAACCATTAATCCAAACTAGGGGAAAGATCATGAACAAACCTAGATCAATAACATACTTCCACAAATGTTGACACAAGAATTACAAACCCCAATCTCTAAATTGTCACTTAAACAGGAAATCCCAGATTTTGTAGGAAATGAGATACCTAAGGAGAATTTTAGTGTGACTAATTCTCCTGAGAATGACTGGGCATACCTCCATAATATTGATTTTGATGCTCTTGGCTATTCCCCCAGATCCACTAGTACCATGAACATATATGACATGTTCGACCAACTAAACCTCAAACACCAACCCTGTATTGATAAACCTTTCAATGTTTGTTCCTTATATGGTGTGTGTACCTCCCAATATAACATTGTCAGAACTATCACTATAGTTCCATTTGTCCAAACTAATTCATCAGTTAACACTGATCTTTGTTTAATCCACCCTGAGTTAATTGAGTGGGATCAACAAGGACATCAAAATCTAGATATTTTTGAAAATGATGAAGCCATTGTAGAATACATGGGACTTCATGAAGGAATACCATCTAGAGATTACAAGGCAAGTTTCTCCTTTGACCTGGATAGATCTGCATAATTTGGGGAGGTGGCTCCTCTTTCTAGTCGCAAAAGTAAAATTAAAAGTGAAAAAGAAAGGTCATTAAGTGAAAACCCAAAGGCACTTTTTGACCATAAAAAAAGTAAAAATAAAGGACACATCTTCTGGTGAAAAACTCTCTGAGGTGCCAGAGGATGGAAAGTTGGACCTCCTCCCCTTAGAGGAAGAAAAATCAGCCTTGCTAGCAGAGGAAATAGAAATAGTAAATCTAGGAGATGAAAAGACTCCTAAGAATATATATCTGGCCAAGTCTCTTTCAGCTGAGGAAAGAGAACAATTTATTGAATTTTTCAAAGAATGACAGATTAACTTTTCTTGGTCTTATGTTGACATGCTAGGTTTGCATCCAGAGCTAGTATTGCATCACTTGTCACTATTTCCAAACACAAAGCTAGTAAAATAGAAATTAAGAAAGATGCATCCTCACACTGCTTTACTAGTCAAAGCTGAGTTAAATAAACTTCCAGATATTGGTTTCATAAGACATATCCCTTATGTAGACTGTGTATCAAATTTGGTTTTGGTTACAAAAAGTTGTGGTCAAATCCGTATATGCATAGATTTCAAGGAATTGAACAAGGCTTATCCCAAAGATGATTTTCCTCTACCAAATATTGATATGATTATAGATCTGATAGTAGGACATCAAATGTTGTCATTAATGGATGGTTTCTTAGTTTATAAATAAATAAAGATAGCACCAGAAGATCAACATAAGAAAACACTCACTTGTGCATGGGGTACTTATTGTTGGAATGTGTGGTAGTTTGGCCTTAAGAATGCAGGTGCCACATATCAAAGGGAAATGATGATAATATTTCATGATATGATCCATAAAACAATGGAGAATTATGTTGATGATATTATGACTAAATCAAAACTCAAGGAAAGCCTTCTCCAAATTTTGGGTCCGGTATTTGATAGAATGAAAAAATACAAAGTAAGGCTCAATCCAAAGAAATGTGCTTTTGGGGTCACATCTGGAAAGCTCCTTGGCTTCATCACCTCACATAGAGGAATTGAAGTAGATCTAGAAAAGGTTAAAGCCATCCTTGACATGCTACCTCCTACAAATTTGAAACAATTGTGAGGTCTACAAGGAATATTACAATCTATCAGGAAATTCATTGCCCAACTAGCACATAAGTGCCACCCGTTCCAACATTTACTACATAAAGGGGTAACAATTGTATGGACTGAACCAAGCATTTTAAGATTTCAAAGATTATTTATTGAAATTCCCATTATTGGTGCCACCAATTCCAGGCAATCCATTAATATTGTATATGTCAGCAATAAAATTAGCACTAGGTGTTCTTCTGGCTCAACATGATGATCAAGGAAAGGAAAGGGATATTTACAACATCACTAGGACATTAGTGGGATGTGAACTCAATTATTTAACTGAGTTTGATATTGAGTATGTGGATCACAAATCTATAAAAGGACAAGTCATTGTTGGCCAACTAGTAGAAGCCCATGTTCCAGATCATCAACCTATTGTCTCCAAGTTTCCCGATGAAGCATTTTTTACCATGGAAGCATCAAAAATAGAAGTTTGGAAAGTATTCTTTGATGGATCATACACAAACCATGGTGTAGGATTAGGAATAGTACTTATCACTCCACAAAAGGATGCAATTCCTAAATCTTTTTGACTCAATTTTGCATGTACCAATAACATAGCTGAGTATGAAGATATCATCATCAAATTAAAAACAACTATACAATGGAGGATAAGGAACCTGGGAGTACATGGTGATTCCCAGTCGGTTATTAGTCAGGTTAATAATGATTATATGAAAAATTATGAAAAAATTGTCCCATACAGACAACTGATGGACAAATTGCACGCTTCCTTTCACTACATTGTATTTGAATAAGTTATGAGGGTTCAAAAAAAAGATACAGATATGATGGCTACTATAGCATCTTTGATTGATATACCTAGAAATGAAACCAGATTCTACTTTCTGGTAGAATAATTGATAGTTCCAGCCTATGAGGCTCCAATAACATAATAAACATGTGTCCTTATTGGTCTTGAGTCCTCCTCGTACTAGGATGTGTATACTTACCATCAATACAATACCCTTCCAACTGACCTATCTAGAAACCAAAGGAAGTATTTTATCTGAAAATCCTCTAGGTATACCTTTCTCACCAATACTTTGTATAGTAAAAGTTTAGATGGAACACTTTTAAGATGTCTTACTTCCACAGAATCCAAGTGAACCTTGTATGAGGCTCATGAAGGAGTTTGCAGGGCCCATTCTGGTGGTAATAGTTTAGCAAAGAAAATATTGAGGATGAGATACTATTGGCCGACACTGGAAGTAGCTTCTCATAAATATGTACAAAGATGTATAAAATGTCAAATGCATGGAGATCTTATCCATGCACTAACTCAAGAGATCCAACCTATTATTTTTCCATGGCCTTCCTCAAGGTGGGGATTTGACCTAGTGGGTAAAATCACACCTATTTCCTCTAACGGTCATAAATACATAATCACAGCAACTGAGTACTTTACCAAATGGGTGGAAGTTATCCCTCTAACATATATTACTGGTAATAATATCTCCATGTTCATGTTGAACTACATCATCTACCGATATGGGGTCCGTGAAACAATAATTACTAATTATGGGTCACCTTTTCAAAACAAAGATGTTGAGGACCTATGTGAGAAGTTTCAAATAAAACAAAAATTCTCTTCATTTTACTACCCTTAGGGAAATGACCAAGCTGAGGCAACCAACAAATTGATCTTGAAAATATTGAAGAAAGTTGTCAATGAATCTTGTTGAGAATGACATTTGTAGCTCAGTCCAACATTATGGGCATATAGAACAAGTATGAGAACACATACATAAGAAACTCCATTTTCCCTGGTATATGGATCAGAGGTCGTTCTACCCCTCGAATTTGAACTACCATACCTCAAAATATCATTGAAGAATTTCATATCAGATGAAGACTACAAAGATGCTAGGCTAAGTGAACTAGAGTTACTAGATGAGAAATATCAAAGTGCAATGAATCACTTACAAGGCTATCAGAATTTCCTTAGAAGAAATTATCACAAGATAGTCATGCCAGACACATTTGAGGTAGGAGACCTCATCCCTATGGAGAATCAAAAGAATCAAGCACAAAGATTTAAACTAGGAAAGTTTCAGCCTAACTGGCTAGAACCATACATCATTATCAAATCATGTGAAAATGGTGCACATCAGATGGCTAATCCAGAAGGAGATCGATTATTGAGCTAAACCAATAGCATGCACCTAAAAAATTTCTATACCTAATATCCCAAGTTGAATCAATTTTCCATGTACCAATAAAATAACTTAGTATGAAGATATCATCATTAGATTAAAAATAAGTATACAATGGAGGATAAAGAACCTGAGAATATATGGTGAATCCAAGTTGGTTATCAGCTAGGTTAATAATGATTATATGAAAAAGGATGAAAACCTTGTCTCATACAAACAACTGATGGAAAAATTGCATGCTTATTTTCACTACATTATATTTGAATAAGTTCCAAGGGTTCAAAACAAAGCTACAAATGTGATGGCTACTATAGCATCTTTGATTGATATACTTGACATTGAAACTAGATTCCACTTTCTGGTAGAATAATTGACAGTCCTAGCCTATGAGGCTCCAATAATAGAACCAACACGTGTCCTTGTTGGTCCTAAGTCCTCCTGGTACTAGGATGTGTATAATTACTTTCAAGAAAATACCCTTCCACCTGACCTATCTAGAAACCAAAGGAAGTCTCTTATTCGACAAGCCTCTAGGTATACCTTGCTCACCAATGCTTTGTATAGGAAAATTTTAGATGGAACACTTTTAAGATGTCTTACTTCCATAGAATTTGAGGGAGCCTTGAATGAGGCTCATGAAGGAGTTTGCAGGGCCCGTTCTAGTGGTAATAGTTTAGCAAAGAAAATATTGAGGATGGGATACTATTGGATGACACTAGAAGAAACTTCTCATAAATATGTAAAATGATGCAGAAAATTTTAGATACATGGAGATCTTATCCATGCATCATCTCAAGTGGTCCAACCTATTATTTCACCATGGCCTTTCTAAAGGTGGGGTTTTGACCTAGTGGGTAAAATCACACCTATTTCCTCTAGCAGTCAAAAATACATAATCACAGCAACTGAGTACTTTACCAAATGGGTGGAAGCTATCCCCCTAACATATATTACTAGTAAGAAGATCTTCATGTTCATGTTGAACTACATCATCTACCAATATGGGATCCCTCAAACAATAATTACTAATCACGGGTCACCTTTTTAAAACAAAGATGTTGAAGACCTCTATGAGAAGTTTCAAATAAAACAAACTTCTCTTCATTTTACTACCCTTAGGGAAATGGCCAAGCTGAGGCAACCAACAAAACAACCTTGAAAATCTTGAAGAAAGTTGTCAATGAATCTCGTTGAGACTAGCATTTGTAGCTCAGTCAAAAATTATGGGTATATAGAACAAGTATGAGAACACATACATGAGAAACTCCATTTTCCCTGGTATATGGATCAGAGGTTGTTATACCCCTCAAAGTTGATCTACCATACCTCAGAATATCATTAAAGAATTTCATATCAGATGAAGACTACAGAGTTGCTAGGCTAAGTGAACTAGAGTTACTAGATGAGAAACATCAAAGTGTAATGAATCACTTACAAGGATATCAGAATCACCTTAGAATAAATTATCACAAGACATTTAGGCCATGCACATTTGAGATAGGAGACCTCGCCCTTATGGAGAATCAAAATAATCAAGCACAAAGAGTTAAACTAGGAAATTTTGAGCCTAACTGGCTAGGACCATAAATAATTATAAAATCATGTGACAATGGTTCATATCAACTAGCTAATCAAGAAGGAGATCAATTCCCGGGCTATATCAACAACATGCACCTAAAAAATTTCTATACCTGATATCCCAAGTTCAAGTGTACATATCTTAAAGATCCTGAAAAAAATAAAATAAAGAATAAAAAAATATATAAAAGTTACCTTGGTGAAAACCTAGCAAATAGGCGCCTTTGTGAAAACAAAAAAATATAAAAAATATAAAAAATTAAAGAGAAACACAATCGCCCTTTGGTAAAAACCTGGTAAACATGCACTATTGGGTAGGTACCTTCGTGAAAACCTGGGAAAAAGGTGTCGGGTGTTGAAATCTTTCTTTGCCATCAATGAAATCCAATGATTAGCTCACACTTACTAAATTCCTATCACTAAGTATGCCAAGCACAAATCTCAATAAGAACAATCTTCCTGAGCATTTACGCCTATCCTTAGTCTATGCCAGTTCACCAAATTGGGGGCAGTCTTAAAGTCCTAAAAAAAATCATTAAAAAATGCATAATTTCCTGAAAAAAATCCACTAAAAAGAGCAAAAGGTCCTAAAAAAATCCAAAACCTTAGAAAACATCTTGAAGAAACCAACCAACCAAAAAAATCAAAAGACATCAAAATCTGACAATAAAATCATCTATGTTTCGACAAGAAGAAAGCGACGATCAAGCATCAATCCAAATCAAAACACTTACCTTCATAAATCAGAAATGGACTCGCACAACCTATCTTTATCAACAATTTGATCTGTCATCAATTGATAAAAAAACTAATCAAATCAAATTAGCCAATCAATTATGTTAGACTGTGACAGATACACTCAAAACTAGACAGATTGGTCTTATATGGGTAGTCCATTTCTGAAACCAGACACATCCATAATCAAACATCAAAACCAAGCCAATCAAGGAACAATGAGGTTGTTGACTAGGTCATTCATGTCAATTTTTTTTCAATTTATCTTTCATGAATGTGTTCTTATGCTCCTCAAGGATACCACCGAGTGGTAAGAGTGGCTATGATGTCTCATAATCTTGTTTTTTTTTTTTTTTCTGTTTGTGGAGTGTTTCAATTCAATTTTGGGGCAAGGATGATTCAAGATAAATGTGATAGGTGCTATCACGTATCTGGAAGCCACACAGTTCCACGATCTGAGCTAATCGCTATAAGAGAATTAAACATTCCTTGTATTTTATCTTCTTGTTGGTATCAGAGATAGTAGCGGTATCTAGATGGTCAATATCTGGATGCATATGTATCTCTTTCTTTTCAAATAAGGTGCAATGATGAATAAAGGTTGAAAAAAAAGCTGGAAAAGACTTGGTTACATCAATCATGTTGATCACAATGAACTTTTTCTTACTAATCTCTCACTAACTTTCTTCGAACAAACACATGCATGTACTCAGATACATTGTGCATTTTAGGTTTGCAATAATTTATTGCATAAGAAAAGAAAAAAAAACATGTGCATAAATCATAGATGGTAGATCATATAATCAATGCATCCATCATCAATAAGATCATGACTAACATAGGAATGCATACATCATCATCATATAGCAGTACAATGTTATCAACAAATTTGTCACTCATGTCGCACCTTTTCGCTCAATTTGTTGAGGGGGCATAAAATCCACTTGCTATCGCTAGGGCAGGATCAAACTCTAAAAATTCTTTGACACAACGTGACAAGCCACATTGTATCAAAGAGGGGCAAATGTAGACACCCAAAAATGGGCAGACTTGCGAGTTCACATTTAACTACTAATTATTCCTCTTGTTAAGTAAATGGTTCTTTAATTGTTTAATTAATCGTCTTGATTCTGATATGTCCTAATATTTTCATGTCACTTATTCATTTCTTAATATTAATTAATTAAATAATCTTATTTAATTAATTTTAACTTAATTAATTGGTCTTTATCAGTTAATTAAATTCAATTTCTAAACTCTCATAGTTTAAATAATTATTTAAATTAGCTAATTATTTCTTCTCAATTAAATTAATAACCCAAAATTAATTTCATTTCATTTCAAACTAATTTCTATCTAATTCTACTCAATTTAGAATTAATTCCACTTTCTTCTAAATTGATTTTTTAATTCAGTTTTAATTCTAAAAACTTCCAAAAATCAGAGAAAAGCAATTTCATGAGGAATTAAGAATTCTGAAAATCAAAAGAGCTTTAAATCAATTAAATCATTTAATTATCCTCAAAATTGGAAATTGAAAATCATTCTTTTAATCAAAAAATCAATTTCTTTTTGGAAATTGACTTTCTCCAAAATTGATTTATATTATCTTCTTTCTTTTTATCCTCAAAATAGGAGTTTCTTCATCTTCACTCCATCTCTAATTATCTCATCTGTTCAATCTACTTTCACAAGATCAATCTCAATCGTCGATTAGTCTGAAATCTCTATACAAGCCCTCTTCAAACCCATTTGAAGCATCACGATTTTTGAGAGCACAATCTTTATGCAGGTTTTGAAGCAAATTATGATCAACACGTCAATCTTTTTTATTAATATTCTCAAATATTCTAAGTCAAAGCATTGTCAATATCAACTCTGAGCACCATTCAAAGCAACATTTTAAGAGAAGAAGAGAGAAGGAATATAAGCTTCAGATATTGAGTTTGCATTTGTTTGTCAATCTCTTTGAATATCTGTTATTTTATTGTTAATAAGCTCATTCTTAGTAGTTGTTCAATTTATTGCATATCAATCGGTACTACTAACCCCCTTGTTTGGAGTGCGCAGAATTAGATCTATTTAGAATAAGCACAAGAACTTGGAAAAAAAAAAACAAGGATTTGAAGTCAATCGTTGCTTAGCTAATGGCTCACATTGACCCAAATATCCCAACAAAAAGCATTCGAGCAACAATAAATGTTTGAAAATAGGCTGCCCATGTAAATCCATTTTTCAAAGCCCACACAAGTTGGAGAGAGGATATTGAGAAAGTACGGGAAGCATTAATAAGGAATTTTTTGTTATTTTATCAGTTAATGGCTAAAGAGTTAACAATTTTGGATGGTATTCTCACAAATTGCAAAGATACAAGGATTGATCAGGTTACATTCCTATGGGATGACTTCCTCCCAATTTTGAGAATAATAAAGAAGGCTTGTGCAGATAGGTTTCTTCTAACAATAATTTGGAACTAGAAACTATCAACCTACCTGTAGTTTGGTCACAAACAATAAAGATGGTAGTGAAGCATTATAAGAAGAAATAGAACATAATTTTAGCCAAAGGTGATTCTATCAGTACTTTAATGTAGAGATTGGAAGATTTTTTAAAATACCTCTCCTGCATATTTTGGCAAACTGAATAGCATGTTACCATGAAGAGAATTGATGAAACAATGCGAGAATTAAAGGAACTTATGCATGTGGCCAATACTAAAAATTCCATTGAATTGTTGATTGGTATAAAGTAGGCCCTAGAAAATATGAAAAAAAGCTACCCAAATATGACCAAGTAACTAAGAAGCTAAAGAACTTCTCGAAAACCACCAGGCTCAGTTGAAGTATACAAGGATGCCAAATATAAATGATGTAGTTGAGGTGGTAAAGGAATTTACTACTACTTTCCCAGACCTTGTAGAAAATATTTGAAGTGAAGGGCATAATTTTGAAGTTCGTGTTGCAAATTTTGGCTACTCAGTGAAGAAAAATGTAGCTGACATGAACTCACATTTTATGCAATTATAGACAGTTTCTAGACAAGGAATCTACTTTAAAAATTATGGTTTTGTGTCTCTATTCATCTCCAAGGTCTAGCTAAAAGATCAATTTAATCATGTTAGAACTCGAGAAAATCACACAAAAAGGTGATCTGGGCGAGCTGAGTTGTTGCAGTTCAAATTGGAGCTTTATCCCAAAATTTAGGAGTTGTTTTTGCTTGATTAAGAGTCTTTGTGTAATAAACTCATGGAACTGATTGTTAAATGATAATGTAATAGTTTAGGAGTAATTTTAGGTAGTTTGATTATTGTTTAAATTTTTTTATGCCTAGAAATAATGCACACAAACCCTAGTTACAAGTTTGTAAATTTGTAAACTTGAAATTCTATTTAAATTCAAATTCTTGATGTAATAAGGGTTGAGATATTCTCATTTGGACAAAGAATACATTAGGTGTTGCAAACTTAGTGTGTATAGTTGCTGACATTGTGAAAATTTCAAGTTTAAGAGTCATATATGCATTTTTGAAATTTTACTCTATCATTCCATAAATTTGTGTTATCTCTTATAATTATTGTTTTTGTGATGGATAATCTAATTTCATCAACTTACTTCATGCTTTGAAGGATACGTTTTCTTTCTATACATGGATGGTATGGCTCTGCAGTATGATGAACTTTGAGAAATTTCAAATTGTTACTTCCTTTGATGATTGCAACGTGATTTTATGGATTATGGATTCCTGATTTGTATTCTCATGGTTACTTAATCAAGTCTAACCTTCTACATACAAGTTTATAGCTACAAATGGTTAATATGTTGATCTCTAAGTTTTGTTGATCATTAGTGTCCCACACTTAGTCATTTATCTAGGCAGGTTAGCCGGTCATCACTGTGGTCGAGCTATCCAGTATAGGCCAAGAAGTAGTCATTGCTGAGAAGTCAATAGTTGTCGAGTTACACAAAAGCTGAGTGAAGTTGATCAATCCATGTCGAGCGCCAGAGTCTTCATATGCCGAGCAAGACAGTTTTGTCATACATGTCAGAGATGACACAAAATTGAAGGTAAACTATTTTGGGCCGGCTTGTTTGAGCATTTAATTTTTTCAACAAAGTTAATTATGCATTAAACCATTGATCCCAATGTGTGGCATGGAACCAATCAGAAAATTGGAATGCCCAAGTGGCATAAGTATTTGATCTTGATCGTTGATCTAGATCTAGATGCCAGATCCATAAGGTATATAATATTGCTTCTTACCTTAATTTTATAAGAAGAGTGTATGCGTACATGAGAGATGTGCGAAGGGTTATTTATGAGTGAAGAAGAATAGATCTAGCATAGTAAAAAAGCAATGAGCAGCAGAGCAAAGATATATCAGATTATTAAATTAGAGAAGGTATTAGAAAGAGGAGATCCATCATCAGCATCTTCTAATAGGTGTATCAGGTGAAATCTCTTATCAGAGTGGCTCTAACAAACCTTTCTAAATCTCTTACCTGAGTGCTTACTTTGTTGTAAGTCTAAATCCTTTTACAGGGTAGATTGTAATGATCTATAGCTCTTAACCAGGCAGACCATTAATCAGGTAGATCATCTAGTGTGATCAATTTTTTTAGCATTAATAGGCACACTTTATTGCTGCATTAGTGAAGATTTTGTGGGTGTCATCCCCACCCCAGTTTTACCTTCTTGGGTTTTTGGGTTACCAAAATTCTGTGTCTTGAGTTATTTATTTTATGTTATGGATGCTACTAGTTGATAGATAAATTATATTTATGCATGGTTGTGGATCAGTTTGTTTTAAGTGGTAAAATTTTTAAGATCTGATTCACCCCCCCTCTTAGTATCTTGCTTTCCCATCTTGTATTTCCAACAATTGGTATCACAGCGTAGTTCTCCTATAAAAAGGTTTTAATCATCTTGAGAGTACAGATCTTGAGATGGAGTTTTAAAAATTGGGTAAAGTCATTGAGAATCAAAATATTGACATTTAGCTAGCATTACACCAGCTTGAAACAACAAGACATGAACTGAAGAAGTCCTTGCAAGCAAGGAAAGATTTGGCCAAACAAATGAATGACACTCATTATCAGGAAGAAGACACTGCAAATCTATTTTAGAATGGAAGCTCTACTGAGATCGATGCAACAATTTCAGATCTACTAGAAAGGAACAATACATTATGTGAAGAAGTTAGAAACCTAAAAAGAGAACAAGAAATGCAAACAGTAAGACTATGTGAAGTAGTGGAACAGAAGAAAAAAGTTGAAGATGACAAGGCTATGGCTAATGAACACAAAAGAGTGATGACTATCATACTTTATGAAAGGAAACATGATGTATAAATGATGACAAACAATTAGGTTGACATGGTGAATCAACTGCTACTTGTGAATCGAGCGATCAACAGGAAAGACATAGGAATTGTGAATCTGAGATATGAGAATAGTCAATTGAAAGATGAATTGAGATCTGAGAAAGAACTTAATGAAAGATTGAATAGACCTAATGAAGATTTGAATCATTTTGAAAACCTGATGGAAGCATCAAGAAGATATAGGGATTCTTCTATATTAGGTCATACCGAACAACATACATCTTCTGAGAAAGGAGAATCATCTAAGACTAGTGAAAGGAGGAATGCAAAGAAAAAGAACAACAAGCTTGTATGCTACCACTGTGGAAAGCTAGGACACACAACAAAAATATGTCGAAGCATGAAAGGTAAGTCCAATCCTAAACCTAAATTTAATGGTTATTTCTTTAACTATAATAAGTTTGGACATCAGGCACATGAATGTTGGGAAAAGGAAAACAATGCATCTCCCACACCTAGATTCAATGGGTATTGTTACAACTGTCAACAATTTGGACATAGAGCACAAGATTGCAGATCTAATGCTAAACAACAATGGACATCAAAGACACAAGTGAAAGCACCAAGGAAAGGTAACACTTTGTAACATATAAAATAGATGAATTGAATGTTACTAAAATGTAAAGGAGAAAAATGGATGGTTTAAGGAGAGGGTTTGTATTGTTAATTGTTATTTGTGTTGATTTCCTTAACCCTATTTTCCACTTACTTGAATTTGATTGATTGTATATTGCAATTGTGATTGTGATTAAGGGAAGATAAGATGCTCCTTTCTTTCACCCCCAAATACATA
>MU223296.1:3158843-3196477 GCA_018584345.1 Thuja plicata | reverse complement strand
CCAGAGTAAAAGACATAAAGAACATTAAAACACGAAATACCATTAACTCAGAAGCAAGAATGCCAACAACATCATTGCCAAGAATCCTTCCTTCTTCATTAATATTCAATCCAGCAAGCACTGGTGCATGATACAATGGCGGCTCCAGGGGAGCATCTAACTACCAAGAACATAACAATGGAGCATTGAGCTCTGCAACTTAAAGGGAAATAACTTTGCTATTACTATGGACAACAAAATCATCAATTTCGTCGACCCTTGGAAATGGGCCGATTTGCCTATTTATACAACTCTCTTCTAACCCTAACCCTATTCTACATTATGTTTCAATAAAATACAATATTCGGGGGCTGGTACTACCTGCGCCACCCTACAAAAGACCTGGAGACAGAATAGGTATGCCATGTTAGAAGAATAAGATAATAATATACATCGGAAGAATCAGTCTCGAGAAGAGAACCAGAAAGGGAAAAGGAAGAAAGTAGGTCCCTCGAGGACCGAGGCTACATGCCTCATAAATGGGAAATACGGCGCCCTGTTTCCAATGTTCCAGATGTACCTTGGAGCGGCGCCTTGAGAAGACCACCCTTTCAGAAGACCAACTGCCAAGATGACGCCCCATGATGTGGCCAACTACTTCTCTGACAGTCTTTATTAACCATTTCTGAAAGTGACCGGTCGGCCTCGGGGACCGGGACACGGATCACTTTAAAGAATACAAAATTGTTGGATCCGGGACTCCAGGATCTGGGAACTTACGTCCCTAAAAGAATAAAGAATACTCAACACTCAAGTTTCCCCAGCTCCCGGAGAAAGCTCAAGGTTTCTTATTATCGTTGAAGGCCTTAAGGAGGCGGGAAATGTCGTCTTCATCTACATTCTTTAGGCTGGCCCTTCTGTGCCTGGCTACTTAAACTTGTTCCCCCAGGTCCGGAACATTTCCTCTAAATTCATCTGCCATTCTTGTAGCGTCATGAACCTTAAGTATCATCTTGGTTAGTTTCATCATCTGGGCCCCATCTACTCCCTCCGGAGATTGATACCGAGATTTCATTATCTCGTCAAAACTCCCCAAAACTGAATCTTTGGGGGTATAAGTATCTGTATTAAGGGGATCTGCCCTGGAAGCCTTTATCACAAAAGACTTATATAAATTAGAAGAATATTTTACAACATTTACCTTTTCCTGCAAGGACTCTACCAGTTGCTTGGTCACCTCCAATGTGAGGTCAAGTCTGGAGTGCTGAGTCCTCACGAAATCAAATGATTCCTCACCCAGAATTCTAGATTCTGAAATTATGTCTTCTCCCAAGGTGAGGAGCTCTTTGAGCTCCACCTTCCACGCTTGGTAATTTTCAGCGTCACTCTCCCACTGCTCAATAAGCGCTTCCGCCTGATGGATAACTTGTCGAGCCATGTATAAGTCTGGGAGAGTGGACGCCAGGAAACACCGGGTGTTTCCTATCTGTAGGGTGACCCATTCATCACCTTCTTGGGCATTCTTTTTCATTACTCGCAGGGAGTCTATGTCACTCTGCGGTAATTCTTCTGATGTGGAGGTCTCTGGAGGGGTGGCATTGATGGGTCTGGCCAGCTCGGTAAGCAATCCCATAAAATTTGCATTCTTCTCTTTCTTAGCTTTGAGCCTCTGGGCCTGCTTTTCGTATCGGGCTTCAACTGCCCTTGCTGCCTCCTTAAGCAAGTCTACCTCACCTTGCTTTCCTCTTTTGCCTAGGGACACCTCTGCAATATTATAATCTGCGGGATCTGCAGTTGCTTCATCAGAGTCTAGGGGAGGTGTCACCACAATGGCAACAATTTCTCCACCCGGCCCAGTTTGCAGAGTATGAACTTTCCAGGCTTTCTTCACCTTTGTCGGGGCCTGAACTTGGGCCATCATTTCGGCCAGGGAGAGAGGAACCACCGGAGCGGATTGAGCTTTTCTCTTTTTGCTCTCTACCAGCCACTAAGGTGGGAGAGGTGTCCATCCTGCCAGAACTTGTTCTTCTGATTCTCTCCCAGTGTCCGGTGGCTGTTGCTCTTCTTCAATGTGAACTTCATCCGTTCCCCTCCCTGCCTCAACTTCTTCTGCAACAGTATTTTCTTTATCAACCTCCATCTCCTCAGCCTTGTCCTGTATGTTCATTGCTGGGTCTGGACCTTGGTAGGATTCTTCAGGGATTTCCTCTTCAAGCTACTCTTCTTCTGCCGGGGCTTCTTCTTCTGTTGGCAGTAGGGGAGGTATCAGGCTAAGATGCAGAGTTTGGGCCGCTGTGATAACCTGCCTGAAGGTTGCCCCCGGGAGTGGCCTTGGGAACGCGGCAGCTAGGTTTATGGTTGCTCCCAAAGGTCTGGTTCCCCCAGCGGATGCCATTTGTTCACTTAGATTTAGTTGGTCCACTCCTAGACCTTGCATCTCTTGAGCCCTGGAGATAATCTCCAGCTCTGGCTCCTCTTCTACCTGTTGCTCCTGTTCTTGTGCAAGTTCTTGTTCCAAGTCCTCTTGGTCTGCAGCCTCTTGTTCTTCCTCCGGGTGACCAAAGGTGGCCCCGCATCGGCTATTGCCGCCGCCTCCATGGGATCCACCCCTGTTGCCTTGACCATTAGGGCTGTCAGCAACAGGGAGGAAGGAGGACGAATTGGTCCGGCCATTAATGGTGGGGTGGCCAGCTTTGTAATTAACTGTTCCCTCATTTGCTGGGAAGCTGCCACCGATTATTTTATTTGCTCTGCTATGGGGACTTCTTGCGCGGAAGGGGTTGTAGCTATTTTCTTCCCTTTGTCTACACCTTGCAAAGAAGTCCCGGCCCCCAGGGTCAATCTTGGTACCGGCGGTGGTGCTAATTTTGGTGCCGGTCGGGGAGCTTGACGCATACTCCCAGGGCATACCTTCTTAAAATAGGCTTGACTTCACTCGACCACATCTCGAGTGAAGTCCTCAATTGTGGACCCCTCCTGCACGGCCCAATCCATTGTCGGCAGTGCCATTTTATTGATCCCCTTTTCTTTGTACTAGGGATCTATGGTGGGGGCGGTGTCAGAGAAGCCTGGAGGGAATCTCCAGAGCTTTAGTTCCTGCATCATTCTAGCAGTCATTCTAATATAGTGCCGGCTTCGCACATCCACCTCATCTTGGCATTCTGCCCAGAAATCTTACATGTGTATTTGGTGGGGCTCTGAAGCCCGGGGCATTGTCATTGCTATTTTCCCATGCGGATCAAAGCTTTTTCGTGCCAGATAGAATTCTTACAGGTTATAACTTTTCAGCTCATTGTCTGCCTCTTTTGCGGCAGCCAGACTACATGTGTAATTCCCACAGGTGATTGGGAATGAGACGTTGGGGTCCTTCTTGAGGGAAAAGAAGGTGTGCAACTCCATCATTTGCCGCCAATATTCGAGCAGCACGATCTTGTCCCCACAATGCCTGGGCAACAAGTAGGGTTTTCCAGAGAAGCCGGCGACCCTAATGTATGTATGCTGCTGGAACTAGATATAGTAGTGCCCATAGCTAATAACTAACTTCATCGCCTTAGTGGACAGGCGGTACCCGGCATCCCGGGTGGGCGTGAGCAAATGGTAGTAAATGAACGCATCGTTTACCCGGCAGAAACTGGGGAAGCTAGCCTCCCATTGAATTTGTGGGAAATGGTCCCACGGTGCTCTTTGTTCCGGGACCATCCCGAGCACACCATCTGTAAGTAGGCCATTGGAGTGGGGCCTCTGTTGGGCTAGGGCCCAGAAAATGTAAGAAGACATATAAAACTTCTTTTTCCTGTCCACCTGGAGGAACTGGGAGTCGGCATGATTTGAGATTATTGCGGCCCAGTCAAAGAATTCTCCCTTGGTGGAGATGCCAAGGAGGAAATAATACATCCATTTTGCAAACTCCTGGGTAGAGGGTTGCCCAAATACCCGGGCTAATGCTATTATCCCCATCTGGATGCTCTCCTTGAATTCAGAGTAGGGGATTTCTATCTTCATTCTCTTTGGATCCCTCTTCGAGGCCTTGAGCCAATGGGTATTCATGTACACCCGGGCAACATCCTCCAGTTGAGTAAACTGGTCCAAGGCATCAGCCCTTGTAACCACTGTGGCTCTGTAGAATTGTGGGATTCCCAATCCCGCCCAGAATGTGTCTGGGTCGAGGGACACTAGTGGAGTGGGGTATCCCGTAGGTTCTATGGCTACAAGCATAACAGCCCAGATAGAGGAATTATAGTTGGCCGCCAGCGTGATGATAAGCTCTGAGGACTGCATGGAGCATGGGAAGCAAGCTTCCCGGAGGATCCCGAAACCTCCGACGTTGATCGCTAATTGATCCCCAGCTTGTCGCTGGATGTGCATTACTTTTACCAAGGCTTGCATCTCTTCCCATGTTCTAACGCTGGTGTCGGTTATGAGTTTAACCTTGGACTCAATCTTTGATCCCATAATGACGTTGTTCTGCACAAAATTCATGGTGAGGGGCAGTTTCTCCAGGGCCCTCTCCATCTTAGATTTCATAGCTGCCCTGGTTTCCGTCGCTCTTGGTAGTTCCGGACTTCCGGGAGGAGATGATGCAGATGCTTCAGACATGTTTGGAAGATGAAGTCCGAGAACCTGCAAGGCAAAGTGACCGTCAGAATATTTTTATCAAAATAAAATAGTTAGTCCGGGGTCCGGAGATCTTACCACCGCGACGTTTGCTTTTCCTGAAAAGTTAGTACCATGCAAAGATAACCAAAAAACAAAACATAGCATAAACCTAAAGTATCAACATATCTGGGTCTGGGGAATTTTATCACACTTGGTAAAGACATAGGATGGACGGTGGTAAGAGGCCCGAAGCCCAGAGAAATGACCATTAGTAAAGATGTATGAAAGGCAAATTGTTGAGCCCACGTGGACGCCACGTGCGTTGGCATTAAATAGATGTGATGGCGATGATGGCGGAGCCAACTGTCTGAACGCGCAAAAATAGAAAGCCACTTGGCTAAAATTGATTGCGTGCATGGGACGTAAATGAGGTTCTGACAGACTTCATGGAGGAGAGAGAAAACTGCCTGTTTGAAACCAGCGGGGAGCTGAGTTTCAAATAGGTGGTTTTCTACCTTGAAGCAAACTTGGAGGCGGAGAACCAGAAGCAAAGGTGACTCGACCAGCTTGTTGAGTCACCTAGAAGGATATACATGGAGCTGAGGGATATATATACAAAGAACAAAAGGATATACAGGGGTTACCTTACAACTGTAAATATATACACATGAATATACAATGCGGGGACGATGTCTGCGGGAAAACCAGACAAAGCGGAAACAAATATATGCAACTTATCTACATATCCACAGACAGACCATTATTTACACTATTTACATTATTTACAGAAACAACTTCTGCACAGAGGGCGGACAACCCTCTGGTAGAACCGACCCACCAACAGGCGGTGAAACCAGAAGACAAAAAGACCAAACGAACCAGGAAAGCAAAACAAAATGAAACAAACGAAAACCAAACAAAAAAAGAGAAAGCCAGAGAGGAGGGAAAGCAGAAATACCAACCTGAAAACGCAGAAGGCAGAAGAAAGGGAAGATTACCACGGGAGCTCGAGTTGTCGAATTGTCAGAATCACCACCACGAAGCACTCGCAATTGCCTGAGAACACAAAAGGTGTTAAGATTTGATTATCACAAATTCTCTGCAAATGCTCTGCTAATCACTTCAAAATCACTCTAATTCACTCTAAGTGCTCGAAGGTTTTAATCACGGTAAGTGTGAAAGTGACAAATAATTTCTATTTATACCCGCAGTAAAAAGGCAATCCTCCGCCTTCCGGCGATCTCCGGACAGGAAAAACCTCCAGACTCCGGGCCCGGGGATTCCTTGTGATGATATCCCTAAGAACATCACGACAAAGAATCCCAGTGTCCAGAATTCAGTTCCCAACAAAAGGCAACCTCTGGGACCGGAGTCCCAGAGACAGAAAACAAACAACAACATGACACGCCGGGGAAGAAAACCCCGGAGAAATAAAACGAAAGGGAAACAAAGACAAGGCAAAACCCGCAAGCAAAAAGAAAAAAGGGGGACCCAACATTTTGCACACAAAATTTAGGGATGGGGATACAGGGCATAACAAATGGCAACTATCTGGGACAAATTCCTTAGTGCATTTGAGAACTAGAGAATCTCTGGTTAGCAAAATTGGAACAAGCCGCTTCCCGAAATGTCTGACAGGCAAAGAGCAAGATATCTGAGAGAATCCAACCACGCAGGAGCCAGTCCATAGTCTTTTATCAGTGGTGTCGTGTGTGCTTTGGAAGGAAATCAAGCCGATGACCTTTGGGAGGAATAGAGAAGAGGCACTAATTACATCGAACCAGTCATCAATTTTCTCGTTTCCCCCAGAGACCGGAGTTTTATTACACTTTTTCTCTTGTTATTTTATTTGTTTCTGGGTGGGGAAGGCGGTACTTCTTTCACCATTAAGCTTAAGCTTAGCTAATTTTAATGGTGGTACTTCTTTCACCCGCCCACCTATATTTAGATGTTCGAAGAGAAGATAAAATTCTAGACCTGGGGAGAATTTCTTTAGATTTTCAGACATGGGTCAACCAATCAGTACAGCCGATCTACCCTCGGTGTGTCTGATTACTTGTTCCTTATATTATTATTTATGTTCACTGATTGCCAGATTCCAAGAAAGAACGCCCAATGGAGATTCCTCAAAATGTGCCATATCCTGCGAAACGAACCCCAGAGACCGGGTCGATTCCACCGTGCTAAAGATAGATTCTGAAGTTCACCATGCCGTAGACATTGTACCGGAGGCCAAAGTTATGCGAAGCATTCCAATTCCTGCAAGGCAGAACAAAACACCAGGACCAAAAGAAAACCGAAAATGAAAACAAAAGCAACAAAAGGGGATAGCCCCGGAGGACAGTCGACAAGACTATTTACAAGGCAGGGTACCTCGCAACGAGACACCCAGAGAAAATATTTACAAGCGGAAAGCTTTACATATAGTACAACTTAGGATGAACTTACCTTATTCAAAATAGTGCTTGAGAAACTGTCCATTAACAGGTAATGCGACAGGTTCCCCAGCCAAAGTGTTGAGGCGGTAAGTATTTGCCCCGCAGATTTCTGAAATCAAGTATGGTCTGAGCCAGAGCCGTTGGAACTTGGTATGCTTTCCTTTCTTCTCCCGGGCCTTGTCCCACAGCAGGACAAGATCCGAGATCTGAAAAGCCTTGTATTGGGCTCTTCTGTCAAACCATCTTTTTACCACTGCTTGGTGATGCACGAAATGTTCAAGGGCTGCGTCTCGCTATTCTTCCATTCGCACCAGATTCAAGAGCCGAACCTCCACGATGTTGTCCCTGTTGTTGAATTCCTGCATGAATTGTAAGACTAGGATCTGTAAATTGATTGGGAATACGGGGTTATGGCCATAAACCAGGTGGAATGGTGATGTTTCCAGGGTGGCCTTAATACGAATGCGATCCGCCCAGAGGGCGAATTTCAACTTTTGGTGCCAATCCCGGGGATTCTGTTCTAAAAAATGTTTGATCACTTCAAGCAGATTCTTGTTTGTTGATTCGGCAACCCCATTTCCCTGGGGATAATAGTTGCTAGAGAACTTCAGTGTGATCTTCCGATTATAGGTCCATTCAAGTAATTGTGCTGAGGAAAACGCAGCACCATTGTCACATATCAAGGTAAAGGGCATTCCGAACCGTGTGATGATGTTTTCCTCCAAGAACTTAATGACTACGTCTGCTGTGTTGTTTTTACAAGGTATAGCTTCAGACCACCAAGTGTAGTAATCAGTAGTAGTAAGGATGTATCGGTGGTTAGCAGACAAGTTGGGGTTGATCTCCCCGATGAAATCGAATGCCCATTGGGCAAATGATCTAGCCTCGTAGACTGATTGCAAAGGCATGGCTGGGTTATGCTCACGATGCGCTGCGGTTTGGCAATTATGGCATTTCCTTACATGGGCGTAAACATCTCTGAATATACAGGGCCAATAGTATCCAGCCTGGAGGATCTGATGGGCAGTGGCGTCAGCTGAGCCATGCCCGGTTCCAAACTGTCCGTGGAATTCATCGATTATTCTTTCAGTTTGGTCTCCGTCGATGCATCAGAGGTACACCCCCTCATAATTTCTATGATAAAGCGCAGAGTTTTTGATCATGAAGTGTGCGCTTTTCATCCGCAGGGCCCGGTGTTTATGGGGAGGTAACCCCTCCGAACATTTGTTGTTTAGTAGCAAGTATACCAAATCGGTATATCATGGGTCTTGGGTGATGGACTCCACTGTGTAAGTCTGACATTCTATGTGGGGAGTCTCTTCTGCCATCGCCCGACTTAGTCCTTGGCCCCGGACAATTCTCATGGGCTGCATTTCTAAGTCATATTCTTGGAGGATGGCCATCTATTTCCCCTATCTCTCACCCAATTCACTCTGCATCAGCGGAGATTTGACGGCCTGGTCCAGGATAACAGCATGTACTTTGCTCCGGAGAATGTAATGCTGGAATTTCTTCACGGCGCGAACTAGAGCAAAGGCCTGCTTTTCTAGTGATGAATACCGGACTTTGGCATTCTTGAAGGGGGAGCTCATGAAAGCTATTGGTCGTTCCTCCCCTTCAACCTTTTGGGTCAACACTACCGCAGTGGAATGCGGCGAAGCAAACGAGTAAATGTAGAATAAAAGGGAATAGTCCAGACTGGCCAGGACAGGTGCCTCCATTATTGTCTGTTTGATCTGGGCGAATGCCTGCTTTGCTTCAGGACTCCACTCAATTTTGGTATCCTTTTTCATCATCTGATTGAGTGGTTTAACTATTTCTACGAATCCCGTGATGAATCGTCGTACGAAGATGATTTTTCTGAAAAAGGATCTCATTTCTTTCTTGCTGCCAGGCATCTGTAGATTCAGCAATGCCTAAACTCTATCAAGGTCGATGGATATACCCTTCTTAGAGACGATATACCCGAGCAACTTCCCCTCGGTGACCCCGAATATGCACTTCTTGGGGTTAAGGGATATTCCATACCAGTGACATCTTTCGCAAACCTGCGCGAGGTGGGCGGGGTGATCATGCCTGTCCCGGGAAAAGGTGGTCAAATCATCCATGTAGATGATTATGTATCGGTTCACCAGGCCCTTGAACGCAATGTCCATGGCCTTTTGAAATGTAGCCCCTGCATTGATCAGACCAAAGGGCATTCTCCTGTATGCAAACATTCCCCACTTGGTGGTAAATGTTGTTTTCTCTCTATCCTCATACTTGACCATGACCTAGTTGTATCCTGAGTATCCATCCAAGAAAAACATCATCTGGGATCCATTCACTATTTGCAACACCTCATCCAATGAGGGGAGAGGGTGATTATCTTTCTTGGAGGCCTTTTTCAAATTTTGGAAATCCACGCAAAGGCGGATCTCACCGTTCTTCTTCCTGACAGGAACCAAGTTGGCAACCCATGTAGTATGCCAGATTGGGAAGATTATCCGAGCTGACAGCAGTTTTTCTACCTCTTGACGAATCAGAGGCTCTATCAAGGGGTTAACTGGTCTTTGCTTTTTCCGAAAGGGCTTAGCATCAGGTTTCAGAGGAATAGTGTGGGTCATGATGGATGTATCATACATCTTTAAGTCTTCATAACCCCAGGCAATTACGTCGATGTATTCTCGGAGAACCGCGAGAATCTTCTCCTTTTCCTCAGGGGAATAGGAGGTACCAATATGAATAATCTTTTCTTCACCGGGCTGACCGATGTTAACCTTTTAAAAATTTCCTCCCTCAGGGGAGGATGACACCTTCTCACGGGCCTGAGGGTCCGAGTCGAAGATTCATTCTAGCGCAACCATCCCCTTAGGGATGGTGTTAGTGGGCAAATCCATGATCCCATCGTCTTCATCACCCTGCCCAGTATCGTCATGGTCACGTTCCTCTACTATCTGATCCTCAAAGACACCAACATTTTCCATGAAGGCCAAGATATGCTGATCGTCCTCAAAAACCTGAAAATGGGTGACATTGTCTGGAATGGACGGGGTGGGGACCATCTCAACTGAAAATCTCTGGAGTCGTGAGCCGGCCATTGGCTCAAGTGTGCTGGCAGAAATGGAAAGGGCGTCCGGGACATAGTTCCGGTGTCGGGGAATGAGGTCAATGCCAAAGGCATCAAAATCTTCGATAAGGCTCCAAGCCCGGTTGCGGTAAGCAGCCAGCCTTTTGTCATGACAAGTGTATTGACTCCAAACTTGTTTAACAATCAACTCTGAATCACCCAAAGCCCGGAGGCGGGTGACACCTTTCCTTAGTGCAAATAAGAGTCCAAGGACCAAAGCATCGTACTCTGTGATGTTGTTTGTATAGTTAAACTGCAGCCTATAGGACGTGAGGAAGGATTTCCCTCGCTGATCAATTAATTCTACCCCGGCTCCACAACCCTGTTTGGATCGGGACCCATCAAACTTCAGGGTCCATAAGTCATTGGTTGCAATCTGGGGCTGGGGCGGAGGAATTCTCTTTGGATTATTGCTGGGGGATTTAGGGGGTTTCTCTCGGACTACCGACGTGAGTGCAGAATTTTCCCCCAGAATTTTTTGAATTTGGGATTCCCAGGGAGATGACACCAAAGGAGCATCTCCCATAGGGGCACTGGGTCCCGGGGAATCCATTACATGTTGTTTGTTCTGGAGGGTATCAAGGTGCCGGTTAGCGATCGAAAGACATAGCCCACACTCAAGTTCTGAATGTTTTTGGTAGTGTACTCGGCACTAAGTGTCGGATAGGAGTGTGGCAGGGGTTATTGAGGCACCTTGAGAGTTAACTTCAACTCTCACCTTTTCCTCTAAGTCCTGTGCTCTTTGCAGCACGGCGGGATCCTCTCCAGGGATGAAATCGAATGTTAAGATTTCCAAAGGGTGGTACACCCCCAGAGAAGTCTCTGCAAAAAGGACTTCATTGACCCTCCCAACTTTGGTAAGGGCTTGTTTCATCCGGGGTTCACTTTCAACCCAGATCTGATTAGATTCTCCTTCCCATGGAAGCCACAAGTGGGTGAAGTCGGTCGAAAAGTATCCATTCAAGGACTTAGACCAATTTTGACTTAGTAACATCCCATAGGTCTCTGGGATGTCCACCACTTGGATGTCAATGATACTGGCTATCCTGGGGTCCTGGATAAGGTGTATCCAGATGTTCTTCAATTCCCCCACCATTTTCACAGCAGTCTTATCCAGCTGGATTACTGCGCCGTTAGATGGGGTGGGGTGGAGTCCGAGCTTCTGGCCAATGGACAAGGGCATGATGTTACCCGAAGCTCCAAAATCTACTAAGCAGTTGTGTATATTTTTGCCATAAATATTCAGGCCTAGTAGGAAGGGAGGGTCCTCGTTGTTTCCCCGGAAGACAACCACGTTAGCATCTTCGAATGAGACAGTCTTGGGTGGGCGAGTGATGGCTTCCGGGTTCCCTAACAGCTTCAGAAGAGACTTCTTCTGCTCGGGACAATTTAACAAAACCTCCATCAAGGTCATGGAGGTAGTGGTCTGTTCTAACACCTTCGTGATATCGAATCTCCCTCCCGGGAACGGGTGATTTTCCTCGGCGAGGTCTTTCGCTTGGTTAGGGCTAGGACCTTTTGGAGGAGTGGGTCGATCAGTCGTGTTGTTCCGGGGAGGAGGAGTATCTTTGGTAGGGGGAACAGGCATGTAAACTGGTCCTTTACCAGCCTGGCTCTGGGTATTGTATGGAGCCTGTGGGTTAGTAAAGGCGTTGGCCTCAAAGGGCAGGATGGATTCGTCAAAGAATCCCTACAATTCAGATTCTTCTTCATCTTCTTTGGAAGTTCCGAAGAAGATAGTGTCGCAAGTGAAGGCGCTGTGGGTTGTTGTCTGGATAGGAGGCTCTAGAGGTGTGGTATCATGCGACTGCTGCCTATCCAGCTGGGAGATCATGATAACCTTCTCCAAAGTGGCATAATTCACCTCATTGTGTGAACCAGTATTGTGTAATCTACACCAGTTAGTCATGGGCTAGAAGTCTGCGACTGGTATAAAATGTGATGGTCCAGTGCCATTTTGGTTGGTGTTTTGGTTCAGAGGCGGGCCTCTGGTGTTAGCGTTATTATTCCATTGTTGCTGATTTGGCCTAGGCTTGTTGTTGAAGTTTCTTCCTCTGGCATTATTGTTTCGTTGGCCGGAGAAGATGTTTCCCCTCTGGGAATTCAAATTCTGGGGTGCGTAGGATCCTGCCTTCAGTTGGCCCATGTCCATAGTCAGGGTGGACAACATTCGCTGGAGGGATTCGACCTCGGTGGTCAACTGAGTGTTAGCGTCACAATTTGACGGTTGTTGCTGTTGTTGGTTTCCTGGGAAGGCAGCAGTATTAGCCGGAGTCGAGGGTGACAATCCTCCAGCCGCGGACGACTGAAAGTAGGGCACTCCGGATGGTTGTGTCTGAGTCTGTTGTGTCTGCTGCAGCTGATTCCAAGGGAAGACTTCCAGACCCAGTGTCATCTGGGTCTGGGAGGGGTAAACATATTGTGCCTATTGGTCTACCAAGGGTGGCAGAGGATTCATTTCCATCGAGGGAGCACCCATTGCTAGATTGGGGTTGTAACCCCCAGCATACGTAGTTCTGCTGGGGATCATATTGAAGGGCGTGTTCTGTCCAATCCCGCCCAGGGACTTGTTGAGACCGCGGGACAGCTCCAGGGCTAGGTTGTAGACTTTTGCCAAGGTATCTCGGTCGCCCGGGGTGGTTGTTCTCCAAAGGAGAGTGGAAATGAAAGGGTCCATCACGTTGAGATAGGTCTGTATGGTTACGTCTATAGATGGAATGAAAGGTCCCGTGCATCGCTTCAGTGCGCGTTGGAACCTATGGTTGAAGGCTGCAAGAGGTTCATTAGGTTCCTTTCTGATGGAGATGAACTGGCTGTGGGACCAGGCTGGGTCCACATGCACGTGAAAGGCAGCCAAGAAGGCGTCCTCCATGTCTTACTAGGTGTTTATGGAGTTGGCAGCCAAGTTAAGGTACCAGTTCAACTCGCTTTGTCCTAAGGACAGAGGGAACATGCGGGTCACAACATCTTCATGCTGGATTCGGTGTCAATTCATGGCGTCTTTGTCTGCCTGTAAGTGTTCTTCTGCGGTCCGTGAGCCTAATTGCTCATATCGCAGGCAAATCTTCTCCGCGTGAGAGGGTAAATCATTAGTTGCGCCCGGAAAAGTGCCCATTGGGGACCCAGTGTTTTTGAAATATGAAGCCATTGGGGGAACTATATGTTGGGTAGCTTGGGTACTGGTTCCCGAGATTGTCTGAGAAGCTTGGTTTTTCAGGGGTATGGTAGATCCCCAGACAATAGTGGCTGGTAGGACTTTAAAGGTCCATTTCTTTCGAGCAGGGGGCTCGAGTTCGACAAACTTTCTGGGATTCGGGGTGGACCTAAGGATTCTTTCAAATTTCGCTGGGGAGAAAGATCCAATCCCAGTGAAGGCTTGTCTCCAAAAACTACAACTCGGGGAACCCTCAGAAGGTGTAAAATCAGAATCTTTGGAAGGGGATGAGTTCATGCCCTCCTTCTAGCGCCAGTTTCTGTTGACGAGGTTTTGCTGACCGGGTCCGCCAACAGTCATAAGTTGTCACCGGGTTCTGGGGAAATCGGCCAACTCTGCCTGAAAAGGTTGTCCGAGGGAAATGAATCCTTCGGGCCTTCAAGCACCTGGGTGTCGGGTCACGACGGTGCGGAGCTCAGTTGGGAGAGGTGACTATTTTTCGAGGGGGATAGTTGGTTTCTTCAACTCATCATCTCCGGAGATTCGATCAAGGTAAGGTTTTCTCGGGCATTCTATACTTAGCAAATAAAGCAAAAAAAAGATCCTGCAGGGTTAGAAGTATTTCATCTAACTACAATCATGTCGAAATGTCTGGAACATCAATAATACTCTGGTAAACTACACTAAATACCGAAGAAACATATAACCATCAGCTAGCATTCTATCAGTAGCGGAAACAAAGAGGTCGTTAATCTACTTTAACATACCAGAGTAAAAGACATAAAGAACATTAAAACACGAAATACCATTAACTCAGAAGCAAGAATGCCAACAACATCATTGCCAAGAATCCTTCCTTCTTCATTAATATTCAATCCAGCAAGCACTGGTGCGTGATACAATGGCGGCTCCAGGGGAGCATCTAACTACCAAGAACATAACAATGGAGCATTGAGCTCTGCAACTTAAAGGGAAATAACTTTGCTATTACTATGGACAACAAAATCATCAATTTTGCCGACCCTTGAAAATGGGCCGATTTGCCTATTTATACAACTCTCTTCTAACCCTAACCCTATTCTACATTATGTTTCAATAAAATACAATATCTGGGGGCCGGTACTACTTGTGTCACCCTACAAAAGACCTGGAGACGGAATAGGTCTGCCATGTCAGAAGAATAAGATAAGAATATACATCAGAAGAATCGGTCTCGAGAAGAGATCCAGAAAGGGAAAAGGAAGAAAGTAGGTCCCTCGAGGACCGAGGCTACATGCCTCATAAATGGGAAATGCGGTGCCCTATCTCCAATGTGCCAGATGTACCTTCGAGCGGCGCCTTGAGAAGACCACCCTGTCAGAAGACCAACTGCCAAGCCGACGCCCCATGATGTGGCCAACTACTTCTCTGACAGTCTTTATTAACCGTTTCTGAAAGTGACCGGTCGGCCTCGGGGACCGAGATACGGATCACTTTAAAGAATACAAAATTGTTGGATCTGGGACTCTGGGATCTGAGAACATACGTCTCCAAAAGAATAAAGAATGCTCAACACTCAAGTTTCCCTGGCTCCCGGAGAAAGCTCAAGGTTGCTTATTATCGTTGAAGGCCTGAAGGAGGCGAGAAATGTCGTCTTCATCTACATTCTTCAGGCTGGCCCTTCTGTGCCTAGCTACTTCAACTTGTTCCCCCAGGTTTGGAACATTTCCTCTAAATTCATCTGCCATTCTTGCAGCGTCATGACCCTTAAGTATCATCTTGGTTAGTTTCATCATCTAGGCCCAATCTATTCCCTTCAGAGATTGATACCGGGAATTTATTATCTCGTCAAAACTCCCCAAAACTGAATCTTCAGGGGTATAAGTATCTGTATTAAGGGGATCTACCCCGGAAGCCTTTATCACAAAAGACTTATATAAATTAGAAGAATATTTTACAGCATTTACCTTTTCCTGCAAGGACTCTACCAGTTGCTTGGTCACCTCCAATGTGAGGTCAAGTCTAGAGTGCTGAGTCCTCATGAAATCAAATGATTCATCACCCAGAATTTCAGATTCAGAAATTATGTCTTCTCCCAAGGTGAGGAGCTCTTCGAGCTCCACCTTCCACGCTTGGTAATTTTTAGCGTCACTCTCCCACTGCTCAATAAGCGCTTCCGCCTGATGGATAACTTGTCGGGCCATGTATAAGTCTGGGAGAGTGGACGCCAGGAAATGTCGGGTGTTTCCTATCTGTAGGGTGACCCATTCATCCACTGCTTGGGCCTTCTTTTTCATTACTCGCGGGGAGTCTATGTCGCTCTACAGTAATTCTTTTGATGTGGAGGTCTCTAGAGGGCGGCATTGATGGGTCTGGCCAGCTCGGTAAGCAATCCCATAAGATTTGCATTCTTCTCTTTCTCAGCTTTGAGCCTCTGCGCCTCCTTTTCATATCGGGATTCAACTGCCCTTGCTGCCTCCTTAAGCAAGTCTACCTCACCTTGCTTTCCTCTTTTGCCCAGGGACACCTCTGCAATATTGTAATCTGCGGGATCTGCAGTTGCTTCATCGGCATCTGGGGGAGGTGTCGCCACAACGGCAAGAGTTTCTTCGCCCAGCCCAGTTCACAGAGTATGAACTGTCCGGGCTTTCTTCGCCTTTGGTGGGGCCTGATCTTGGGCCATCATTTCGGCCAGGGAGAGAGGAATCAGCGGAGCGGATTGAGCTTTTCTCTTTTTTCTCTCTACCAGCCACTAAGGTGGGAGAGGTGGCCTTCCTGCCAGAACTTGTTCTTCCAATTTTCTCCCAGTGTCTGGTGGCTGTTGCTCTTCTTCAATGTGAACTTCATCCATTCCCCTCCCTACCTCAACTTCTTCTGTAGCAGTATTTTATTTGTCAACCTCCATCTCCTCAGCCTTGTCCTGTATGTCCATTGCTGGGTCTAGACCTTGGTAGGCTTCTTCGGGGATTTTCTCTTCAAGCTTATCTTCTTCTGCCAGGGCTTCTTCTTCTGTTGGCAGTAGGTGAGGTATCGGGCTGAGATTCAGAGTTTGGGCCGCTGTGATAACCTGCCCAAAGGTTGCCCGAAGGTCCGGTTCCCCCGGCGGATGCCATTTGTTCAGTTAGCTTTAGTTGGTCCACTCCTGGACCTTGCATCTCTTGAGCCCCAGAGATAATCTCCGGCTCTGGCTCCTCTTCTACCTGCTGCTCCTGTTCTTATGCAGGTTCTTGTTCCAAGTCCTCTTGGTCTGCAGCCTCTTGTTCTTCCTCCGGGTGACCAAAGGTGGCCCCGCATCAACTATTGCCGCCGCCTCCATGGGATCCACCCCCATTGTCTTGACCATTAGGGCTACCAGCGACAGGGAGGAAGGAGGACGAATTGGTCTGGCCATTAATGGTGGGGTGGCCAACTTCGTAATTAACTGTTCCCTCATTTGATGGGAAGCTTCCACCGATTGTTTTATTTTCTCCGCTATGGGGACTTCTTGCGCGGAAGGGGTTGTAGCTATTTTCTTCCCTTTGTCTGCACCTTGCGAAGAAGTCCCGGCCCCTGGGGTCAATCTTGGTACCAGCGGTGGTGCTAATTTTGGTGCCGGTCGGGGAGCTTGACGCATACTCCCGAGGCATACCTTCTTAAAATAGGCATGACTTCGCTCGACCACATCTTGAGTGAAGTCCTCAATTGTGGGCCCCTCCTGGGCGGCCCAATCCATTGCCTGCAGTGCCATTTTATCGATCCTCTTTTCTTTGTACTGGGGATCTATGGTGGGGGTGGCGTCAGAGAAGCCCAGAGGGAATCTCCGGAGCTTTAGTTCCTGCATCATTCCGGCAGTCATTATGATATAGTGCCGGCTTCGCACATCCACGTCATCTTGGCAATCTGCCCAGAAATCTTCCATGTGTATTTGATGGGGCTCTAAAGCCCGGGGCATTGCCGTTGCTATTTTCCCATGCGGATCAAAGCTTTTCCATGCCAGATAGAATTCTTGCAGGTTATAACTTTTTAGCTCATTGTCTGCCTCTTTTGCAGTGGCCAGACTGCATGTGTAGTTCCCACAGGTGATTGGGAACGAGACGTTGGTGACCTTCTTGAGGGCAAAGAAGGTGTGCAACTCCATCATTTGCCGACAATATTCCAGCAGCACGATCTTGTACCCACAATGCCTGGGCAACAAGTAGGGTTTCCCAGAGAAGCTGGCGACCCTAATGTATGTATGCTGCTAGAATTAGATATAGTAGTGCCCATAGCTACTAACTAACTTTATTGCCTTAGTGGACAGGCGGTACCCGACATCCCAGGTGGGTGTGAGCAAATGGTAGTAAACGAACGCATCGTTTACCCGATAGAAACTGGGGAAGCTAGCATCGCATTGAATTTGTGGGAAATGGTCCAACGGTGCTCTTTTTTTGGGCCCATCCCGAGCACGCCATCTGTAAGTAGGCCGTTGGAGTGGGAACTCTGCTGGGCCAGGGCCCAGAAAACGTAAGAAGACATATAAAACTTCTTTTTCTTGTCCACCTGGAGGAACTAGGAGTCAACGTGATTGGAGATTATTGCGGCCCAGTTGAAGAATTCTCCCTTGGTGGAGATGCCGAGGAGGAAATAATACATCCATTTTGCAAACTCCTGGGCGGAGGGTTGCCCAAATACCTGGGCTAATGCTATTATCCCCATCTGGATGCTCTCCTTGAATTCAGAGCGGGGGATTTCTATCTTCATTCTCTTTGGATCCCTCTTCGGGGCCTTGAGCCAATGGGTATTCACGTACACCCAGGAAGCATCCTCCAGTTGAGTAAACTGGTCCAAGGCACCAGCCCTTGTAACCACTGTGGCTTTGTCAAATTGTGGGATTCCCAATCCCGCCCGGAATGTGTCTGGGTCGAGGGACACTAGTGGAGTGGGGTATCCCATAGGTTCTGTGGCTCCAAGCATAACGGCCCGGACAGAGGAATTATAGTTGGCCGCTAGCGTGATGATAAGCTCCGGGGACTGCACAGAGCACGGGAAGCAAGCTGCCCGGAGGATCCCAGAACCTCCGACGTTGATCGCTAATTGATCCCCAGCTTGTCACTGGATGTGCATTACTTTTACCAAGGCTTGCATCTCTGCCCACGTTCTGACGCTGGTGTTGGTTATGAGTTTAACCTTGGACTCAATCTTTGAGCCCATAATGACGTTGTTCTGCATGAACTTCATGGTGAGGGGCAGTTTCTCCAGGGCCCTCTCCATCTTAGATTTCATAGCTGCCCTGGTTTCCGTCACTGTTGGTAGTTCCAGACTTCCGGGAGGAGATGATGCGGACGCTTCAGACATGTTTGGAAGACGAAGTCTAGGAACCTGCAAGGCAAAGCGATCGTCAGAATATTTTTATCAAAATAAAATAGTTACTCCGGGGTCCGGAGATCTTACCACCGCGACGTTTGCTTTTCCTGAAAAGTTAGTACCATGCAAAGATAACCAAAAAGCAAAACATAGCATAAACCTAAAGTATCAACATATCCGCGTCTAGGGAATTTTATCACACTTGGTAAAGACACAGGATGGACGGTGGTAAGAGGCCCGAAGCCCGGAGAAATGACCGTTAGTAAAGATGTATGAAAAGGCAAGTTGTCGAGCCCATGTGGACGCCACGTGCGTTGGCATTAAATAGATGTGATGGGGATGATGGCGGAGCCAACTGTCTGAACGCGTGAAAAGGGAAATCCACTTGGCTGGAATTGATTGCGCGCATGGGACGTAAATGAGGTTCTGACAGACTTCATGGAGGAGAGAGAAAACTGCCTGTTTGAAACCAGCGGGGAGCCGAGTTTCAAACAGGTGGTTTTCTGCCTCGAAGCAAACTTGGAGGCGGAGAACCAGAAGCAAAGGTGACTCGACCAGCTCGTTGAGTCACCTGGAAGGATATACATAGAGCCGAGGGATATATATAGAGAACGGAACAATATACAGGGGTTACCATACAACTATAAACATATATACATGAATATACAATGCGGGGACAACGTTTGTGGGAAAACCAGACAAAGTGGAAACAAATATATGCAACTTATCTACATATCCACAGACAGACCATTATTTACACTATTTACATTATTTACAGAAACAACTTCTGCGCAGAGGGTGGACAACCCTCTGGCAGAACTGACCCACCAACGGGCGGCGAAACCAGAAGACAAAAAGACCAGACGAAACAGGGAAGAAAAACAAAATGAAACAAACAGAAACCAAACAAAAATAGAGAAAGCCAGAGAGGAGGGAAAGCAGAAATACCAACCTAAAAACGTAGAAGGCAGAAGAAAGGGAAGATTACCACGGGAGCTCGAGTTGTCGAATTGTCAGAATCACCACCATGAAGCACTCGCAATTGCCTGAGAACGCAGAAGGTGTTAAGATTTGATTATCAAAAATTCTCTGCAAATGCTCTGCTAATCACTTCAAAATCGCTCTAATTCTCTCTAAGTGCTCGAAGGTTTTAATCGCGATAAGTGTGAAAGTGACAGATAATTTCTATTTATACCCGCGGTAAAAAGGCAATCCTCCGCCTTCTGGCGATCTCTAGACAGGAAAAACCTCCGGACTCTGGGCCCGGGGATTCCTCGTGATGATATCCCTAAGAACATCACGACGAAGAATCCCGGGGTCCGGAATCCGGTTCCCAACAAAAGGCAACCTCCGGGACTGGAGTCCCAGAGACAGAAAACAAACAACAACACGACACGCCGGGGAAGAAAACCCCGGAGAAAGAAAACAAAAGGGAAACAAAGACAAGGCAAAACCCACAAGCAAAAAGAAAAAAGGGGGACCCAACATTTTGCACACAAAATGTAGGGACGGGGATGCAGGGCATAACACTCTGCAATCTGATGAACTTTGAGAAATTTCAAATTGTTTCTTCCTTTGATGATTGCAACGTGATTTTATGAATTATGGATTCCTGATTTGTATTCTCATGGTTACTTAATCAAGTCTAACCTTCTATATTGTAAGTTTATAGTTATAAATGGTTGATATCCTTAGTTGTTATTAGTTGTTTAATTTTTCTTTGAAATCTCTCATAACCCATTATCTTTTTCATTTTCTTTGAAAATTTGGAGTTAGAATCATTATTAGTTTGGATTAGAATTAGCTTGTTGCATTGTAGATCGTTATTCTAGGTACTTTGTGTTTAAAATCTAAAACATCCGTCAAAGACAACAAATACAAGCCTTCTAAATCCATTTCCAACTATTGCTCATTGAACTAGAAAAAGCCCACCTTGTTACATTCATATACTTTTCATTGACCTATCGAGCACAATTATGATCCGGCCATCCAGAACCTTAGGAGTGACTAATTTACTCTTTCAAGAGAGGGATTTTTATATGAAAATCCATCTCATTGTATCATGCAAATATCATGGTCAACGTGAGCCTCTTAATCTGAGTAGGTGGCCATTAGCTGTGTTGAATTTTCACCTTACGAAATTGGTGTTTGTTGTAGGTTAATGTCTACAAATATATTGTGAAGGAATTGGTGTCCCCTTGTGGGTTATGATTCTTTTGGGTTGGTGCCTACAAAATAATTACAATTTCTATATTATTTTGTAAGACTAGATTTGGACAATAGATTCAAGAAGGTATTCTCACTATGGTTTTTTCGTTCCAAATTTCCATGTAAATATTTTGTTCTCTTGTGTGAATGTGTTCATTACTTGTGTTTTTATTAATATTATTTCTTGATAATGTCATGAATGTAGTGGTTTAAATAAAAAAGAATACATGTATTGATTCACCCTCTTAGTATTTGCATGTTTAACAAGCATTGTGAGCTTAATTATAATGTCAGTTTAAATATTATCATCTGGTGTATTGAACCTTAAAATGGTTTCTATTTGAAGGTTTTTTTTTTTTTTTTTTTGTGTGTGTTTTTTTAAATTATCCATACAATTAAGGAATTATTGAGGATAAGAAGAAGGGTCAACTTCTAAATTTGATAGATTATTCTACACATAAATCCCACATTGCATAATTTCCCATTAATAGTGTTGATTTGTAACTAGGATAAATCTCAAGTATAAGAAAATGGAACATCAAAACATCCTATATATGTTGTTCATTGAATAGGAATAGGGAATCCCTCTAATTCACACATGTAACCTTAAGATTAGAATTATAAGTATATCTTCCCAAAGAGAACAAAAATGGCACAACTTAGAGTGTCACTTGAAAGATGGAATTCTCTTAGTGTGAGGGACACCAACTTTGTATGTATCTTCTCTCCAAAAAATGAGAGAAAACTAAAAAATGTGTTCACATACCAATGCTAGATGTCTTCAAGCTATCAACATCATATGTAGAGGCATACACACTTTATAATCTATTTTAGGAAACTAACACAAAGGTATGTAGTTTAGTTTGAAGAATTCCTCAAATGTTCTAGCACAGAAAGCTTCTACTTATTTAAAGGGAATTGATTTTGTTCAAGTTGTACGCCTTAACCTATGACTTGGCAATTATGTTACCTTGTAGCTACTCCTATCCCTTTAATATTCTTAGCATAATTCATCAAAAATTATCTTGTAATTTTCGTAGTTTTGAGGTTTAAAATATCTTCGATAAATTTCTTGCTTAAGGTGAGCAACATCTCACCTTTCTTACCTTTCAGTTGCCTAGAATTGAGATCATATTATTGCATAAAGAAAATATGAGGTAATTATTGACAAATACAATTGAAACCACTAGCTTGCCTAGATTGGAATTACATGTGTTGAACATAAGACACTTTTTAGTACAATTATGATAATACTCAAATAAATCCCACCCTATTATTGAAATAATAACATTTCTAATTAGATTAATGCTATTTTAAAATAAAACTAAAAAATACCAATGTCCTAAGTATGTTTGATTTTCTTAATCAAAAGGTTGATTAATTAACATTGATTCAAACTCCTCTCAAAGTTGACTAGCTTGAAGAAAAACATAATTCATTTTAAAACTTATAAGAATTTCAATACAATATAATAAGAATTGATGGTAAATTGTAAGCTTAAAAAGTAAGTTGGATATTATCAACTTCTTTACACAAGAAGTATGGAAACCCTAAATTATTAAAATTCGTTGATCCCTTTGAAATTTCCAAATAACTCATCCATTACAAATTTATGCTAAAATGCATCAACTAAATCACCAAATTTTCCTTAGCCAGAATTCTAGATCCACTTTATTCTTAGCCGTAATTAGGAACTAACTTTAAACAATGTCTTGAATGCTATTTTATCTTTTATGACTCGACTAGCCTACTTGCTTAAACAATGTCTTGAATGCTATTTTATCTTTTATGAAAAGAGAGTTGATATTCATGAAACATAAACTCATATCATATCATCCCACGAGTTAAAAGTAGTTATTGTGTGGCCCAATGATATTCTATATAGATGCTTCAACTTATTGCCCTTATACCTAGTGGGTGCCATTTAACAAATCACGATGTAAAAGGCCTCAACAAAGTAATAAGAACACACCACCTAGCTCCCATATCATTTTCATTCATAAACATTATATTATACACATGAAGATCAACAAAAATAAATAATGTTGCTAAAAGATTGCATGATGCAATAAGAAATTGCCACTACTTACAACCCTTTATAGACCAATTAAAATATTAAAATTCACCTTGGCACTGAAACATTTAGAATGCATATCTCAACAAAAGACATCTTGCAACCTTAACAAAAGACCTTGAAACAAAGTTTTGATGCAATAAGAGCATGCCAAATCCCTTGAGCACATATTGATTCTATAGCTAAAAGCTTGTCATAAGATCCACCATATATTTCTTAATAATAGTGGAGCCCATACCCAAGAGTGCGATGTGATGTAGAAGTGAAGGAATTACATAGGCATACGTGAGAAGACTTCCTATGTCTTTTGTCTATGCATATATCTAAGCATTTTTTAACCAATAGGGAAGCACCAATAAAAATCAAGAGAAAAGCCATATCATAAGAACCAAAAGAAGATAAGTTGGCTCGAATGACACATGACATCACAACACTAGCTCGTGATCTTAATAATATATGCAAAGTGTAAATTGTAATGTGAAAGCTCACAACGAAGCACTAGAAACTTGACATGTGGAAATTTACTATGACCCCAAATTAAAATAAAACCATGGCAACAAAACAAAATGAAATAGACATCATCTAGTAAATAGAAAGTAGGGCTGGCAAACCAATGGGACATAAAAGGGATAAAACCACCAACTTCAAGAGTGAAACCCGTATAGCAAGTCATCATTGAAATAGAGGCTTGATGAAAAAAAAAAAAAGCACATGAAAATATCCCTAAAGATTAAAAAAAAATTGGAACATTCTTATAAAATTTAAGAAGCAATAAAGTGAATTATTAGGGAAATGATTGGTTTATCCATCAAGATTATCTTATGGAATATCATTGTTGGGTTAGGAGGACAATACAACATTAAGGTTGTGTGTAGATTTTAGAAGTTTCAATAAGAGTTTGAATGAGTATTTACCATAAACTTAAGTATCTACTAGTCATAGCAAAATTCTTTCATGGCCTAGCTAGGGGAGATTCTTCATAATGTTGGACTTGAAACAAGGGTACTATTAGGTTAAGATTACAACAATAAATGAAGAGAGAAAATTGTGTCACTTGGTGTAGCATCGTAAATTGTATCCCTATGCAATTTCATGTTCACTTAGGCCCCAATTTAGTGTTTCTAGACTCACATGCTCGATCATGCTTGATTATGCTCATACTGACTAAAAAATAGGCATCTTCACTACATTCTGGACCTTTGGTACCTGACCGTGCTTGAGTCAGGAGGTTAAGGCCACTTGGGGCATCCTTGTCCCAATATAGGATCACCTAAAGCAACCTTGCCTTGATAAAAGGGGCCCAAATTTAAATCAACTAACGACTACATTGCAGTAGCAGGAAAACCTTCTCCGTGTTGGCCTACTTTGAAATTACAAACACATTTCATGTGGAGAGGTATAAAATTAGGTTTACCCCCCTCATTTCATAACACAACCTAAGCATACAATTCAATTTCAAGCATCCTATACAATCCAATTGAGTAAGTGATCAAGCATCATTAAGGCATTAAAGACAAGAAGTAAAGTTCAAAACTAAAAATCATTCATGACAAAATCCACAATCAAGCTTTGATAGACTCAACCTTACAAGTCAACATCGACATCTTCATGAAGACTTCAAAATAAAGAAGACTTGTAAAGCTATAAGAAATTAAATTTCTAGACCTAACCTCTAGGACATTATAGCACACTTCCATTTTAATTTAAGTTTATCTCAATTTCCTGGCTATTTCCAAAATTGGGGTTTGACCTAGGAAAACCCCCCATCAACCCAACAATTTTATCTATTTTTGTATGCAAGTCACAAGCTACGAAGACACAAATTTGAATTTAGAATGAGGAGTCGGGGATCTACATACCAGACTTTCACATATAAAAAAGGTAGGGTTTATATTGCCCTGAGCAAATAGCCCCAAACACTTTTTATGAAACTTTTGGGGGAACATTTGAGTAGCATCTCGATCCCAGATTTACTTGTTCTATTCATATTTGGTACTCCCAGATCTAGGTAGCCCTGATAAAAATATTTTACTTGATTCTGACCCATAGCTCAACAACACATTCCTTTCTTATTCTCATTTCTAAATCTATCTCTATTTTCTGCATATCTATTTTCTGCAACATTGTTTTTACTTAAAACCTTCATTCCAACCTTTAGCCCTAGATCAAATATTCACTTTACATAATTATAGTATAATTTTTAACTCTCCAATAAGGACTACTAGACCCACCTTATGCTCAATCCCTTTCATTTAGATTTGAGGTCAATTCTTGTGGATCTACTCTCTTTCCATATAATTAAAGTGGAAATAGGCCCAATTTGCATGCATAAGCTAGAAAACCCCATTTCCCTGCATTAGAGTTTGGTGAACTTGACGTATTTTACACCGTGCTTACTTCTGATTTGGATGTATGGATGTATTTTTATGTATTTTCATAGTTCAATTTGCAATCATATTTTATTTATCCAATGGTTAATTGATCAATCTATTGAAAATTTGCATTGTTCGATATTTTCTTTTATATCTAGCTTTGTGTATGAGTTTTATGACCCTTAATCCTACATTTAATATCCCTGTGAGAAGAATCTATAGAATTATGGCTTCCCAAATTTTAAAATACCAAGGTTATAAAGCCCAAGTCAACTAGTATATTCCATGGGAGCTTAAGTGAAACCTCTACGCCTACACATGACATACCTAACATTGTGGAGAACCATTCTTCACACACTTCTCAAGACGAGGATGAATCCTTAAAATGAGTATCTCTCGAAAAATTAGAAATATTTCCAATAAATAGGATAAGCTTCAACAATGGATGTGTCAAGAATACTCCAATAGTGAGGAAATCCCCTTGATTGAAGGATTTAGGAGAATGATTCAAAATATTGAACATGGTGTGGAAGCATTGCATAACATTTCTCATATTGTTAGTAATAATGTAATGCCTATTAAAAGTTGTGTCAAAGCTCTTAAATTCTTTAATCTTATAGATCAAGTTGACAATTCCATTCCTATACCTAAAGCATTGTCTAATGTGCCTGCATATATGCCATCTGTCATGGTTGTCTCTACACAAAACATCAATCCTACACATGTAATTCTTGAAGGAATCTCTATCAATAAACGTTCATATATGTCCTTTTCCATTAGTCTTCCATGTATTTATCAACCCCTTTTTACCCACTGACCATAATGTTACACTTTCCTACTTTAATGCTCCATTAACTTCTCATAATGTTGCACCTCCTTCACAACCAAACAAGTTCAACACCAATTTATCCACTGAAGCTACTATCAAAAACATAGATCAAAGTGTCTCATCTTTACAATAAAAATTGGCTTCTATAACCCAATTTAAGTTACACATTCCAACATGTGACATAGCTAGCCCACTTTCCCATGACATTGTCAATATCAATATCCCTAAATACATGGAAATTCCTCAATTGGATCTGTAATTTGGAAAAAGGGATCTCTTTGTTGGAAAGAGACAACTAATAAAGCATGATACATTGTCATTGATGGAAAATATACACTTTACTCTTGGCCACCTATCAGATATTTTGTCTACCGATTGTTTTTGTGATAAAAAAAGGTGTATGAAGAATAGTGCAGGATACAGGTTCAAAGATCAAGTCACTACAGATAGAGGTTAATATATTAGATGATGTAAAGTTAAATATTGTAAGTAGACATCATGATATGTCTAATCTGATGATCACAGATTTTTGTAATGCAGTATTATGAAGATATGATACTCTAAGTATCGGGTTGATAGAGATTTATCCTATGCAAGTCGGTGGTGCAATTGATCGATCAATGATCTTAACAGATCGATGATTTGATAATTTTGATGACTTTATTGAAAGGGTTAACTATGGAGGAGACTCTTTTCAAATAGAAAGTTATTATGTGGTGATTTAGTCAAGGTATAATGTAATATTCTACATGTTTCATTATATGCTTGTTGGGCCAACTGAGTTAATATTTTGGAGATAAGATCGAGTATATAAGATTGAGTTTTGAATGTGATAATTGTGATGCGATGGTGGACAAGTTGTACATGATTTTTGTGCGAAGATTAACAAATCAGAGAATCACTTTGTGATACATTGTAGAGATTCATTGGAACTATATTGGAAAAATTGAAGCTATTTGATAGTTCAGTTTTGGGATAGTAAGTCCTATCCATAATTTCATTGTAATTAATTGGTGAACCTGACTAAGGGTCATATTTCTATTTTGTATTGAGCTATACGCTCTAGGATGTAAACCTGAATGCATGTGTATTCCCATTTATATGTACTTATACCTTTAATAAGGTACTTATTACTGTAGTAATGATATATATTGTAGGTACCATCCCCACCGGGGTTTTTCCCTTAACAGGGTTTTCCTCAAAAAAAAATCATGTTGTTATGATGTTATGTATGTTCATCTTATTTTGTTTACTTTCAATTATTTGTGGTTTCAAGTTTTGTCACTGGATTAAGAAAGTTAAGAATATTGTTGCACCAATTCACCCCCTCCCCCCCTTTCTTAGTGATTCATAAGTCTAAAAATTTGTATCAAAGCCTAGTTCCTTTGAAAAAATTTAGCATCTTGAAGGAGATCCTGATGGCAACACCTAGTATTATTCTGATACAACTTGTGAGTGTACTTGAAGATCTAGACAAATCTAATACACACATCCTTGATTTGGAAGTAAAGTTGAAAGAATTTGATGAATTCATTAGAAATTTAAAAGAGAAATTAAAGAAATCCAAAGATAACAGAAAAGACCTTGTAGATCAACTATTAGTAAAAGGAAGTGACTCTGAATCTAATGAAGAAGGAAAACCTAAAGATTATGATAAAATTGTGAAAGAGAGAAACAAACTAAAAATGAGATGGAATCTATGGCAATTACAATGACTAAAGAAATTGAAGCAAAGAAGACACTTGAGGAATCCTTGAAGGATAAAATTGAAGAATGCTACAAGTTGAATAGTGATGTTGGAAAGTTGCAAGTTTATATGGAGGAATCTAAGCATAGTGATCAAGAATTGGACAGGGTAAATGAGATATTGAGAAGAGAGATTTCTTTGGCTAAATAATTTCAAGAAAAAATCAAATCTATCTCTGCAAATCTTGATGAACAAATTGATAGTTAGAGGGAAATTGGAGAAAAGAAAGGAATGGGATTTGAGAAAGGAGAATGTTTCAAAACTGCATAGGAAAATAATGATTCAAACACAAAGAAGGAAGAACCTAAGAGAACACCTACTATGAAAAAATTTAATGGAAGATGCTTTACCTGCAATAAATTTGGACATAGAGCTAAGGAGTGCAGAAGCAAGAATATCACATTTTCTGGTTATTGTTTCACTACTACAAGTATGGACACAAACCATATGAATATAGAATCAAAATGAGCAATCCTGTGAATTGGCTGAAAACCACCTTCTTTAAATGAAATAACCTTGGACATACAAAGAAGCAATGCAAATTGAAGACAAACTCAATTAATTAGGGGTATGTAAATCCAAATGTTATATGTTACAAATGCAATAATCCTAGTCATATAGCAAGAAACTGTAGATGCAACAATGCTGAAACAAGGATGAATGGATCAGTTGAGAAGAACAATACAAGAAATGAAAATAGAAACATAACTTGTTTTAATTGAAACGAGATAAAACATATTGTAAATATAACAGTATGGGAAAAATGAATGATGAACTAAATGACAAGAAAAAGAATATCATGCTAGTTGATGAGACCTGGAAGGAAATGAATAAGTGTGGAAAACTCTTCATCTAAATAATTAGGGCATAGAACCTAAGGGGAATCTTTTATCATAAAATCATACCTTACCCCCTGAATTGTATTAGTGGAGGTTGTGATGATTGTCAGATTTGGAAAATGGTATTTCAGATCTATGTTTCAAATCATAGATGACCTTATGATGGTATCGAGCTTCGAAGGCAGAATTTGTTTCACTAGTAATACCAGCTTTTTGGAAGCTAGGGTATGAATGAAATTAATTGAGAAAAAAATGAAGGAATTCAAAGTGAAAGGGGAATTTTACCACTTCATTTCACATCTTTCTATCCAGAGAATGAGTGTCTACTTGAGAAGAAGGAGATCCAACAAAGATTTGTGCAACTGATCGAATTTCATGTGAAAAACCTAGAAAGCTAAAAAGAGGTATTTATATTTGTGAAATTTTTTTGATTTCATCATTGTAGAATGGATACAACTCAGATTGTTGATATAATTGAGAATCCTAGGTATGAATTTTAGAAACATCCATTTAAATCAATGGAGGATTATCACCAAGGTGCATTTCTTCATGTACCCCACATAGTTTTACTTTTTGGGGATATTATGGCTTATATTCATTATAAGCTTGAAGAGTTAGGAGATTTCGACATCTACAATCAATTTAAATATTTGTGTGTTGATGGAACTTTGGAAGAAGAATTCAAGAAGGTTACTTACATTAACATAGTGCAGTTCAAATATTTTTATATTTTTGATAAACTGAAGTGGGTTAGAATTGTGTTAAGTAGGATCGATCATCAGTTTTTCTGGCTTGAAGGTAAACCTATAAAGATTACAAAATAACTAATTCATGTACTAACTAGATTTAATGCAATCGGCGAGGTTCCAACTCTTAGATCATCAAAGAAGAATATTGTTGAACAACTTACCAAATCTAAATGAGATAAAAGGGCTATGATAGTGAATGATATCAAACAACTTGATGTTAAATTTTCTTCAATGGTACTGGCTTACAAAGTTTATCATAGCAGCAGAATAAATTCTATCTCTACTACTATCATTCATAGTGCTTACTGAATATTGAAGAAAGATGCTCAAATAGTTGTTTGTGAAATTAATCTAAGGGATCAGTTCATGGATAATCTTACAAAGATTAAGAAGGATGAGTTGAAAATATTTAAGTATGGATCACTTAGTATCCATATATTCTTCTATTTGATGAATTATTATCATGGTGTGTCAAGTTTAGTCTTGCAAAAGGACATCCTTGTAGCTATTTAGATTCGAAGATATTATTGGATGCAAAAGAAGGAATACATTGATCAACAACTCTTTGGTTATTTCAAAAGTTTCAAAAATAGATGTAAAAGAGGGAAAGAATTCCTAGAAATATTTTTGAGAAGTATGCAGATAGAGTTGGTTTCATGGTATAAATTGATGTCTTCTGCATGGAGACAGTGGAGCCTAGAACCCTTTAGATTATACCAATAGAATATGAAATGAATTCTGAGATTGTGGTTAGGTATTGTGCGTGTGTATTTGGGTACCTGCTAAGAGAGACACAACACATCAATAAGTCATTGCATTAGTTCAAAAGGGTTAGATAAACATTTAAAACCACCTAATATCGACCTATTCCCTTCTAACTAAGAAGAGTGTGATTAGTAACATAATAGCCCTCAGATTATGCTACAATCAGTGACATATACGACCTAGCATGAAGGATTTTAGTTTAAAAAAACAAGCTAAAAGATGGGAAAACATGCATTCTAGCTCTAAGAATGGAAATAAGAACAATGTAAAAGCATGAAATATGAAGTGAAATATGAGTCTAAGATTAATCTAATAGCATAAAAATGCATTTACAATATGAAGTGAAGGATTATTTGCTCTAAAAAATGGCTTCTATTTATAGAAGAATGGGAGAGAGAGAGGAGAGACAAGGCTCATTTATGAGTTAAGGGACTCATTAATGGAGGTGTAAGAGCCATTAATTCCTTGGGCATTAATGAGGCATGGAGGAGACATACGCTTAAGGTATCTTTATTAATGAGGCATTAATGAAAGCCTTAAATAAGCATGGGGAGAGTGTAAGAGGATGGCTTGAGAAGGTGGACCTTTAGGAAAGTCAAGCTTGAGAAAGTGGACTTTCTCAAGTGGGTTGAGTTGCTAAACATTCCTTAATGGAATGTGACAACATTAGGAGGTGGGTTAGGGTTAGAATTAGGATTAGGATTAGATTAGAAAGGGTGAAATGGGTTGAGATGGGTTAGAACCTAGGGTAGAAGTGGGTGAGATAGGTTAGGTTGAGGTTTAAGGGAATATAAATGAAATGAATTAAACTTATTTAATTCATTTAAAATATAGGAATTAATTATTTAAACAATTTAATTGCTTTTTAATAATTAGGGGACTATAGCCATTTTAATTAAATTAAATAGGCTAGGGAAATGTGTTAATTTGCAAGTGGGTAGTTGATTTAGGGATTTATTTAATTCCTTTTATAATTAAATACTATAGCCATGTTTGAATTTGGTTTGATTTAATTAGTTTGAATTGATTTGAATCATATGGCTATAGTAGTTAATATAATTTAGTGATAAAAATCACCTAGGACAGTAAATTGATTTGAAGAATTATGCCAAGCAGTAACAGGGTCGTTTGGACATAATCGAGGGTATGATTACACTTAGGGAAAATAGGGTCCATAGTTGGAACAGACCAAATTTAGGTGGTTACATTTGCCCCTCTTTGAATTGATGTGCGAGCAGCGCATTGATTCAAAGAAAGTTTTTCAATTTTGACTTCAGAAAGATTGAGAATCTCGTTCTTAGTTGTCGAATGAAATGTTGATGAGATTAGTCTCGCACTTGATCAAACCAAACTAATAGAATTGATTTTGAACTTGGGTCCAAAGATCAATAAAAGATCTTAACGATACCAATTCTGAACTTGGTTGTTGTCCAAAGATTGATAATACTGATTCTGAACTTGGTTGTCGTCCAAAAGTCAGTATGAAGCTGCCAGGAGCTTTAATAAAAATCTTTTAAAATGAGGAAGCATAAGATATCAGCTCATGAGAACCAAAGCTTTCTATCCAACAGTTTTGACTTTAGTCAAGGAAAGTGTAATGCCCCTAGTTGTTTGATAATGAAGTCATTTTCATGTTGTTTTAAGCAAAATTTAATTGATGATAGTGTGATCATGCCCCCTCGGGAATGAAATTGAAGGAAAAGAATAAATCCCTCAGTTTGAAAGAATGTATCACTTGCAGGAAGCGGTGAGGACAAGAAAGAATGGAGTAGAAGAAGTGGAAAAGAAAGTGTGTTTAGAAATAAACGCATGATTACCAAGTTAATTACATGAAAATGTGAGTGATAATACTGATAAAATGATGTTAGACCAAGATGTATGATAAAATGTACAGTTTTGACCGATGTGTGGAACAAATGAAGCAAATTTGCAATTTTTAGAATTGTCGTAAGAAGGGTTTTGGGCTGCTAAAAACATCTTATGCGCCTTTGATTTGGTTCCCGATTGATCAGAAAGAGAACAAAATAAAGTTGTATTCATCTGGGAGGAGTTTCGGAACTCCTAAATGTCTCAAAAGACCCATATAAGCCTCCAAAATTACCATTTCACTATTCATTTTCACATTCCTCCATAGTAAATCAGAGAGCTCTACAGAGAAGATGGTAGTCCCTGTGAGGAAGCACCGTTTCGAGATGAGCCACTGACATCAGCGTCTAGCCAACTACCCACCGCTGGTAAGTGCTCGATAAACTACCCTGTGAATTTTGCAATTTTCAATTTCATGCATTTTTGTAGTAGTTATAGCCCTTTTAATTTAGGATCGCATCCAGGATTCTGGATCTCATCCTGCTAATCCCGAGTCACATTTGATTTTTCCCGGATCATATCTGATTTTTCTGGATTTCTGCGTCGCATCTGGTATTTCCTGGATCGCATCCAGTTCCTCTATTTTTGTCTTGTTTTAATATAAAATTTATCAATGTGTCACACCCGGGATGCTTAGGATCTCATCCCATGTTTAGGATCGCATCCCATATTTCAGGGATCGCATCCGGTAAATGCGATCGCGTCTTGTATTTCTAGGATCACATCTGGTAGAAGACTTAGAATCTTAATGTGTTTTGATATGTCTACATCCTACGAACTTGGAATGACTTAGTAGAGTAGGAATCTGCCCCTTGTTGTAGATAGGATTCTAATGTATTGTCATTTTGTCCAAAATAGGCCCAGTTTGAGGTAGTCGCATTTCGCGGCACTTACCTTGCGCGAGTCCTTGCATTGTCGGGATGTTTATCAAATGATGAGCAGATGACTATGATCTGATGTGGATTACGGTCCTTGATAGGTTTACCTGAGATCGGGGTAAACTGTGGGTTGTTGACTGCTCTTGCTGAGAGATGGCATTCAGAGCACAACACCTTCCATTTATCGATAGGAGAGATCAATGTGACTCCAGAGGATGTTTGGAGGATACTTCAGGTACCTATGGTCGGATAAGAGGTTTTCTTTGAGTCCTGAGCTAGTGTGGCGATTGGTGTTGCACGTAGATTCTTTCAGGATGACACCATAGACCAGAGATACCTGTCATGGGATTACATGTTCGATCACTACGATCGATTATCTATTTATTTAGCAGGTCTGGTAGGTGTCATCCTCATGCCAGATAGGGGCCAGCATGGATTCATGGTCAGCTGGGTGAGTATGATTGAGAAGATGGTCATCCACCGTCGGTGATTTGCTTAGGGAGCTGTATCCTAGCTCACATGTACTGAGAGCTACATGAGATTGTATACCATTATACCCGCAGTAGGCCTGGGAGCACATCCCTGTTACACAGCCGATTGTAGATAGGCAGAGGGCACCTGAGAAGACCTATGTATATATGTATGGAGGCCCTTTACAGTAGCCCCATCTGGGAAAGATTGAGTATTGGCGCCGATTATTTGATGACATGACAGAGGTCGTTTGGTGACCATATCTAGATTGTGAGGTGTGGACTTTAGATGCCCGACAGGTGCCATATTTTTCTCAGAGAAGATATCTTATTGGCTAGACAAGGTATTTTATAGAGTGTTTTGTTATTACCAGAGTATTGAGGCAGTATGGGCGGCGACAGGGCAGGATAGAGGACATTGCAGTATACACCTGCACCAGAGATGAGACACCTCTATGGGGTGCACAGTTGACTCATGAGACCACACATTAGGAGATCACAGACATGGTTGCTATAGAATGGGATCTCCAGGTGGATGTAGAGGATGCAAGTGTATCTGATGGTTATTCTACTAAGAGGTTCTAGCACCCATTTCCTTGATTTACTATTCTGGAGAAGATTATTCCTCACATAGAGGAGCCTATGGATTATGATCTTGATGACTGACGTGTCAAGGGTAGAGGAGGTAGAGACAGGGCTCCTGGTAGACATGGGGGTAGTGATGGTGGCAGGGATGGTGGCCAAGAGGGCAGGCATCCTCCTCCTGATGATGGTCCTAATGGAGATGATAGGGGTGGTGGTGGAGAGGCTGTCGATACAGGTGGTGCCAGTGGCAGTGGGTAGGGCAGACGTTAGAGGTTCAGATTCGTGGCCCCTCAGAGAGATACTGGCCCATTACTTACAGGTGAGCAGCAGCGACAGAGGCGTCAGGGGGTACCTGAGTAAGATGCAGGTAGAGATGGAGATCCATTATCTAGATGTGAGCAGGAGAGAGAGAAGCTCTGAGCTAGTATCACAGCTTTAGAGGCTAGAGTCATGACTGTTGATGCTCTCTTGGCAGACAGGGATCTACAACTTGAGCGGCTGAGAGCAGAGAGGGATGCATAGGCCCAGACAACAGTCCATCAGGGATAGAGGGCTACATACTATTATGCCCTGTATCACGCAGTAGTTCCAGAGGGTCAAAGAGCACCTTCATTCTCTCAAGTGGCTCAACAGTCAGAGGGGGCCATGCCTCCTTCAGCAACTCCTTTTGCACCACCTCCTCCTCCTCCTCTTGACCAGGGAGAGGGGGTGGGACAGAGTTGATTTTTGTATCATTTTGTATGACATGTATATTTTGAGATCATATTTGTATATCTAGATCCTGCTGAGATCCCCTCTTTTGTATATCTAGATCCTTCTGAGATTTCTTTTTGTAGATGACTTTCATGCATGTATATTGGATTCATTTTGACGCACTGATACACTAATATTCTTTATGCTCACTGATACTCTTTATGCTCATTGATACACTGATACTCTTTATATTTTGATTTGTACCATGTGATGATTTGTATCATGTTACGATGATATATATTTGATGCAGTTTCTTGATTCTGACATGTTTTTTATGAGTTATTTTTCCTTTCACAGATGTGGTAAATGTATCTTTTGCACATGTGATGATATCTTGGTCTCTTGATGAGTTAGTTTGTAGATGATAACATCATTGTATGATTGGATGTGATGAGTTATTACTGATACAAATATGTTTTAAATGATACTTTATGTGAAAATGCAAATGTATGTTTCTTTTGATTTTTCAGTTATGCCAAATAGATGTATGGATGCACTTTAGGATGAAAAAGTAAAAATGCAATACATGGATGCTTTATTTTTTTTGTATTTTCTTGCGTTGTCTTTTCAATGAATGCAAAATGTATGCTATGGATATGCAATGATATTTGATATCAGTAATATGGATGATGTAATTAACTTGGTGTTTAGAAGAAGATAGAAATCATTTTTGAGCACAAAATGCCTTATGTTGTTATTCCTGTTATAAATGCACCATGCAATTTCTAAATGCAGCTATATGCAGACTCTTAGGACTTGTCACTGATTAGCAAATATTGCAACATTTTTATCATCATTGGGCACTTTTTGGAATGGATACCACCTGATATTACAACCATCACTAATACCCACTGATATTATGAAAGTATGAATACTATGTTTTGTTGAAGTGTCAGAAATAGACTTAGGCATCAAGGCATAGAAGCCAGGATAAAAAAATAGTCACCTTCCTTTTAATATACTAGATTCTTATTAAGGAAAGATATTGGACCCACAATGACCTTGAAAATTCACATCCTTGGGTACATTTATGATTCATATACCTTAGTGAGAATCTGGATCAGAAAATAGACAAGGAAATTGTTTCAACCTCACCGTAGTTTACACATAACAAAGATCGAGATATATGTGGCTATCTACCCATAGTAGTAGCTCTTACCATAAACATCCAAGTTAGGTGAAATTTATAGGATCATTAGGAACAATCACCATACGTAGGAAATCAAGAAAACATTATGCCCCCAATCCTTGCGACTCTTTGTCTTTGCGCAGACGTCATTGAGTAACTAAGAAGACATAATAAATCATCAATTGAGAATCAATCAAATAAAATTGATAATTACCTAGATGCCTCTAGTATAAAACATCATCAGGACATAAAATAATCATAATCAAATCAATAGAAAATTGTGTTTAAGTAGTACTTATTCTTTCATATGTCAAACACAGTAGAGATTCATTAATCAGAAATTTGTAATACAAGCAATATGGTGTTCAATGTCTATGCATTGATAGGATAATTCGTTCATGTTTGCAATCCAATATAGCCTCATAGGAACACTGTTAATGTAAATGTCGTGTCAGGATATGTGATGCTTGAAAAGACACCCTTGTTTTGAAAAGTGACATTGTTTTGCACATATTAAGGAACATAGTGCGCGTGAGGCAAACCATCCTAGAGAAACCTAGCAACCATAACCTACCATGCCAAAAAAGATGCCCCCAGTACAGAATGACTTATCCCTAAGACATAAAGATAGACAAATCCCAAGTGAGGATAAGATAGTCATTGAGGAAAATGAAGTCAGCGTACGAGCACAGGAAAAATTATGAAGGCTTAGTATCAGTGGTACATTGATAGATGGAGCGCAGAACATAAGTGACGCTTGATTGCCAGGTTTTCACCACTTGGCAAGATCTTTTTCTTTATTTTTTCTACCAAGATGCCTATTTTACCAGGTGCTCATCAAGGCACTTTTCTCTTTTTCAATTTTTTTTTTTGCTATTTTTGCTTTTTTGAATGTTTTTGTAGTACCAAGGTGCCTGTTTACCAGGTTTTCACCAAGGATACCCTTTTTCTATAGGATCTTTTCCACTATTTTTTCGAGTTCTTCAGGATCAATTTTCTAAATGTTTTTGGTATTTTGCAAGAAATTTTTTCTGTACAGGCTCTGCTAGCCAAACATCAAGCGTAGAAACGCTTCAAATGTAGAGTGTTAATAGGATCTAGAAGAACGTCTCCTTCAAGTGTAGCTAACTGATAAGCTCCAGTCCCAAAAGTAACAGTGATGACATATGGTCCCAGCCAGTTAGGTTCAAATTTTCCTTTCTTCTCCCTGTTAGGCTGGTTCTTAGGATTCTCCTTGAGGACGAGATCTCCTACTTCAAATTTGTGTGGCTTTACCTTTTTGTTGTAACCTTTGGACATACGTGCTTGGTACACTTTGAGGTGATCGAACGCTTGTTGCCTACACTCATCTAGTAGGTCCAAAGAATTCACCCTATCTGTGCGGTACTGCTCATCAATAACCAGTCCTTGTAAAGATATCCACAAAGATGGGATTTCAACCTCAATAGGTAGTACCGCCTCAGCACCATAGACTAGAGAAAATGGTGTGGCTCTAGTTGGCATTTTGATGCTTGTTCTGTAGGCCCATAGTGCCAGATTCAGTTGCAGGTGCTAGTCTCTGCCAAACTTGCTCACAGTTTGGTGTAGGATTTTGAGAATATTCTTGTTTGATGCCTCAGCCTATCCATTACCTTGAGGATAATAGATTGAGGAGAAATGTTGAGTAATATGGAACTGTTCACAAAGGTCATCAATGTCTTGATTTTTAAATTGGCCCCCATTGTCTGTTACAATTGAAGAGGGTATCTCATATCTACAAATAATGTAGTTCAGAATGAACATAGCCACCTATT